>CM065683.1:66858637-66863637 GCA_017654935.2 Phymorhynchus buccinoides
CTCTCTCTATCTCTGTTCTATCTGTCCTCTCTCTCTCTCTCTCTCTCTCTCTCTCTCTCTCTCTCTCTCTCTCTCTCTCTCTCTCTCTCTCTCTCTCTCTCTCTCTGTCTCGGCCCTCTGTCTATGTCTGTGTCTCTGTCTCTCTCTCTCTGTCTGTCTCCTGTCTCTATCTGTCTCTGTCTCTGTCTCTCTCTACCCCCCCCCCCCCCCCCTCCCTCTCTCTGTGTCTCTGTACCTCTCTCTCTCATTTCTCTCTCTCTCTCTCTCTCTCTCTCTCTCTCTCTCTCTCTCTCTCTCTCTCTCTCTCTCTCTCTCTCTCTCTCTCTCTCTCTCTCTCTCTCGTTGCCTGCAGTCCAGACTAGCCAACACCATGATCCTAATCCGCTTTAGGAATGGGCTGTGTTAACGGGACGTTTTGCTCTGTGTGTGTGTGTGTGTGTGTGTGTGTGTGTGTGTGTGTGTGTGTGTGTGTGTGTGTGTGTGTGTGTGTGTGTGTGTGTGTGTGTGTGTTGTGTGTCTGTTATTCAATTTAACGTCCTTCCACTAAAAGTGATTCAGACAAAATTATATTGTTGTAGTGATGTTGGTGTGGTGAGTGAGTGTGGATGTACCTGTGAGTGCGTGCACGTGCGTGCGTGTGTGTGTGTGTGTGCGTGCGTGCGTGTGTGTGTGTGGTGTTTCTGTTGTTGTTTTCTTTAACACATTTTGCACAGTCTTTGCTGTAATCCACTTTCAATGGGTCTTTGTTCAAATGGCTTTCATCATTGGTTGACACTAGCCAGTAGTAGGGGCCAACAGTAACACAAGAGCTGTACCATAGATTATTTTCTACTGTAATGGAAAATCATGGTACATGTTTTTCTTTTGTCGAAAATTATGACTCTCAAACGAGGGTGGGGCCATTGCACTGGCTCTAGTGCTGCACCCAAAGGATTGGTTGGCTTTCGAGGAGCTTCCCCAACGCCAGCTGTCCTCAAATCCCTTTGGCCGAGAGAGTGGGGATGTTGGCTTACCCTGGGCTAGGCATATTCACCATACACACATATCTGCCCCCATCTGCTATCTGGCAGTCATGGTCGGAAACGACTGACTGGCATACACTTCCAATGTGGACCGGGCCAAAATTTCTTACCTGTCGTACCTGAAGAGTTAATATCCGACGAAGCACGGGGTTTCGCACATACTGCTGCTTAAGGAAGAATCCGGTCATTGATGTCTTTCCCAGTTGGCATGAGCTTTATCGTTTCTTTCTTTCTTTGTTTGTTTTTTGTTTGTTTTTAATTAAACTAGCCCCTCATTTTTATTGCAACTCTTCTGTGGGGTTTGAACCCCGTAACTGGCGCGACCTTGACCTTAATGTAAAACTAAATACATCAGTGGATAGCTTGCATCTTGGTAAAACTAGTATACCAAAATTTGATGATAGACTGAATAGTTTTTGAGAAAAACGGACGAATAGCCGGACGGACCGGAGGCACGCCGGACGGACGGACGGACGGACACCGGACGGACGGACCAGACCAAAACAATAGCTCCCGAACCTTCGGCTCGGGGGAAATAAAAATAAATTCAGGACCAGATTATGATATTTGACAATAGGAATCAGGGGCGAAAGGGGCGGATAAGGAAGATTTTACTTGGAATAACGTTCTTCGTTTTGACCATGTACATTTATTTGCTTTTCCTCCCCCCCCACCCTCTCGGTCCTTTTCTCTCACTCTCGGTTCTCTCTCTCTCTCTCTCTTCGGTCTGGTCTCCGCTCTCTCGCTCTCCCACCTCACTCTCTCTAATCCAACTCTCATCTCGACCCCGGTCTCTCGTTCGCGGCTCTCTCTGCCAGACTGCTCTCACTCTCTCCAATCGCTCTCTCTCAAGTCTCTCTCTCCTCTCTTCTCGGCTCTCCTCTCGATGCCTCTCTCTCGTCTCTCTCTCTCACAACACATACCATCTCAAAGCGATGGACTTAGGATCGGAGGCACTTTAGTGATCATCATATAGTATAAAAGCCAAGTGTCAAGATGCCAAGCTATCCACTGATGTATTTAGTTTTACATTAAGTTCCAGGTTCGCGCCAGTTACGGGGTTCAAACCCCGAAACACATAATCGCTAATATCTCTCGAAGTTTTGCATGTATTTTAATGCAAGTTTTTATTTCACAACATTTCTTGATGAATGGTCTATAACACAGTTGTCATGAATTTTTCTGTGCGCGCGTGTGCGCATGATCGCGCGCGCTCAAATCACGTGTTCGAACCCCAAGGCTATATATATAAAAAAAAATATTCAGTTACGTGCTGTTTTGATGCGTTTTTTATGTAGTTACGTGCTGTTTTGATGCGTTTTTATGTATGTGTTACAGCCGAAAACATTCCGATTTCGGAGTAGTACCTCGGCGATGCTGCGAGTGGGACTTTGCAGCCGCTCGGCGTGCACTTGTTTTCATTTTAATTCGACAATAATAATGTCATCTTGTTCAATGAAGGACATCGGAAGTATTTACGAGGTATCAACTGAGCACGCAAAGAGAGAGAGAATGCGAATGCGAATGCGAAAGTTTATTCAGTTCAGGCCTAGGCCCCCTCACTGAAGGGGTGTCAAGTAATACAAAGCATGTTGATATAATTACATAAACAACCATAATCACGAAGCATTTAATTAATTAATTAATTAGTTATACAAACATAAAACAGAAGACAATTCAAGCCTATTAAGAAATCATTAACTGTAGCCTTTTCTGGGCTTTGTAATCATACATAGCCAAGTTCACAATAGTTTTCTCATTTTGACATGCCATTAAGAGATTCAAACGAAACAGACAAGGGTTATTATAATACTTTGCTTGAATTAGTTTCATTCTTAGATCATGCAGCACAGGACAAATAAAAAGGAAATGTAGTTCATCTTCTCTACCTATATTACAAAGTCGGCATTTCATTCCATGATCATTTGATATTCTGTATCTTAACCTATGACAAAGTAAATCAGAAACACCAAAACGGAACTTAGTTAATGCACTTTTGACATATCTAGTCATGTGTAATGCCACATATGGTTCCAAATAACATGAAGTTTTAAACAACCTGTACTGAGCAAATCTATCACTATTGAACGTATGATCATGCCAGTCCTGAAATCTACAATCAATAAGTCTTTGCTTCAACTCTTTTAAAAAGCCTGCAATGCACTGAACACCCTGATTGTACCAAACAAAACCAAAACCATGTGTATTCAAAAACTGACGAACACTGGTAACCCATGTCTTTTTACCATTATTATCCAGATTATATAACGTTTTATATGCTTTCAATGGCAACCTATTTTCATTCATCCGTGTTAACTTTAACCAATATTTAATACATGTTATATAAGAATGTATATATATCGGAAACCTTCCTAGCTCTGCATAAACAAGATCATTATGTGTACGAGCATCAATATTTAAGAATCGTTTCATTGCAAACATATGTATCTTTTCAATTTCCTTGCCCTTTTCGAACGCCCAAATTTCCGAACCATATAACGCAATGGATTGTACCTGTGAGTCGAATAACTTCGTAAATATTTTGAAAGAACTACAATCCAATTTGTACAAGATACGAAGAATAGTAAAAACTGCTCTCTTTGCCCTATTTGCTATATCATTACATGCATAACTAAAACTAAGTCGTGTTGAAAAATAAATTCCAAGGTATTTATATGCGTTAAGTACTTCAATACGTTCAGTGCCATAAAACCACGTCTCCCTCCAAGCTAAATACCCACCTTTACGAAACACAATTATGTTTGTTTTTGTCATAAAAATTATTAACTCTAAGATCTAATCTTGTTGCAGCTGCATATAAGTTATTAAGTTGTCTCTGTAAACCAACAACAGTAGTAGATAATAAAGCAAGATTGTCAGCAAACAGTAAAATAAATAGTTCAGTTAAATCAAAAGTGACACCATGGCGACCATTCTCAATTATTTCTAAAGCGATTTCATTAATAAACAACGAAAACAAAACAGGGCTACACACATCTCCTTGTTTGACTCCACGAGTACAGTTAACAAAATCAGTTAATTTAGCACCAGATCTAATTCTTGCTTTAATCTCACTATACATACTTTTAATGCATCGATATAATTGACCCTTTTTTATACCATTTTTAAAAAGAATAGGCCATAACAACTTCCTAAAGAAGAGAGAGAGAGAGAGAGAGAGAGAGAGAGAGAGAGAGAGAGAGAGAGAGAGAGAGAGAGAGAGAGAGAGAGAGAGAGAGAGAGAGAGAGTCAGTCACTTACATAAAAACATATACTCACCCTTCCTAATGGGGCGATGCCTTTTCTGGAATAAAAAAAATACTATCATATTCTCTCTCTCTCTCTCTCTCTCTCTCTCTCTCTCTCTCTCTGTCTGAGCCTGCACCCTCTGCACTGTTTGCGCACGTGCATACAATCTGTGTATTGTTATGACGATTGCCTTGTGGTACGTAGGCCTACGTATTGTGTTTGGCCATGCGTCATGCTGACGACTGGGATGATTTATGGTGGAAGGCTGTACCGTGTGCGATATATATGTCTGGGTGGGAGTAGGAATAGGATATGATATGATGCTAATATATATACACAAAAAAAACAAACAAACAAACAACTACACGACAAGTGCAAAGTGACGTTATTTTATTCACAAGAGACAAAACAAAACTACTGGATATTTCGACGAATGCGCCTTTATCAACACAGACAAACAATTAAACAGCAAACATCAAATATAGCAAAAGGAGCAAAATGTAGGCAACAAAAGGAGCAAAAAACCATCAAGATCAAAATAAAACAATACTTCCCCTCTACAGTCCAACGTGTAAATGATACAACAAAGTTGAAACCACAGAGCAAGGCTGTGACGGGGACAATCAAGAGAGGGGGGGGGGGGGGGACAACAGAAGGAGCCAAAGGGGGGGGGGGGGGTGGGGGGTAGGGGGGGGGGGGGGGGGGGGGGGTGGGGGGGGGGGGGGGGGG
>CM065683.1:66871137-66878637 GCA_017654935.2 Phymorhynchus buccinoides
AGAGAGAAGCCATTTTGGATGGGGTGGGTGGAGGGTGGTTGAAGCTTTTTATTTTTTTGTAGTGCATTAAACAAAAATGGAGCTCTTTCCTTTGTTATAAGCGAAACTCCTTTAGGTAAACTGTATAAAAAATAAAAAATAAAAAAATAAAAGGGCTTGTATTGTGATAATTTCGTGCAAACGATTTAGTCTAAGCTCAAAGGCGTTCTCTTTCACTGAAATAATTTGACTTCCAGCACCTCCGCCAAGAAGGAATCGCCGATTTGACGGTTTGATTTATAGGAAACCAGAGCAAACTGAGTGTTGCGATCTCTGTAAAGGGTGTTTTCCTGGTGATCGCGACGTGTTTCTTGCCAAAACTCAACCGTCAGGGTGCCCCTTTAAGAAAAAGGAAAGGCGAGTGTGTGTGTGTGTGTGTGTGGGGGGGGGGGGGGTAGAGGAGGTGGGTGGGGGGTAGAGGATGGGGGGGGGGGGGACGTTCAGGACTTGTCTGTCTTCTGTCTGGCTGCCCTGCCCTAGTGTCTTTTGATTTTGTGTGATGTAGGGGAAGACGGGGTAAAAAGCGCATGGGCGGGTAAGAAGCCCACCCCAATTATCTCATGAAATGAAGCAAATTTCAGTCTCATTTTGCCCATGAGACGAGCGTTAATGTCTAGCATTCGTCTCATGGGCAAATTTGACTGAAATTTTCTTTATTTCATGAGATAATTGGGGTGGGCTTCTTACCCGCCCATGCGCTTTTTACCCCGTCTTCCCCTATGGGTAGACCTTGGCCCTGTTGTTGTACGGTTAATGTCCCGGGGCCAAGATCACAGGACACAGTCTTGTCAGAACTGCAAATGTCAGACTGTGATTCTCCTTGACAGTGCACATTTAATGTCCTACTCAAGATTGATCCCTGGTGAGATTTGTTTGATGGAGTTGACATTGGGGAGCTTGGGAGCTTTCGAACTGTTGTTCTTCTTCAGTGGGTGACAGGCAGCTGAGTGAAGACTTGGGATTGAAAGGGATAAGGCCAAGGTTGGGGAGGGCGGGGAGGGTGTTTTCGTAAATGGGAAATGTGAGCACATATCAGGTAGAGACAGAGAGAGAGAGAGAGAGAGAAGCAAAGGCAACTACACACAAACACACGCGCCACACCCACCCACCCCACCCATCCACACACACACACACACACACACACACACACACACACACACACACACACACACACACACACACACACACACACACACACACACACACCACACACACACACACACACACACACACACACACACACACACACACACACACACACACACACACACACACACACACACACACACACACACACACACACACACACACGCACGCACGCACACACACACACACACACACACACACACACACACACACACACACACAACACACACACACACACACAACACATACACACACACACACACACACACACACACACACACACACACACACACACACACACACACACACACACACACACACACACACACACACACACACACACACACACACACACACACACACACACACACACACACACACACACACACACACACACACAGTCACAGGGGTCTAAGGTCGCACATTGATGCCCATGGGTGGGAGGACAAGACGTCCAATGCTGCACTTGGTCATCTCCAAATATGGAAAGTGACGCCATTCGCGTGACAATGTCGTTTTCCAGAGAAACTTTAGAAAGTGTATCTTTTAGCCATTCAATCTGAATTGCAGCTAACTCTAGCCCTAGCCCTAACCCTAGCCCTAACCCTAACCAAAACCTTAAACCGTCAAATACACACAACAATAAAACTTTACTAAAACATTTAGTGTTGCATGTTTGGAGATGACCATGTGCAGTCTTGAACGCCTAGTGGCTGGAGGGTACCCAGGGGATGAAGGAGAGAGCTCTCCAGGTATGTTCTGACAGATGTTACCTTTGACGTTCTTGTAGAGTTAAGTGCACTGATTGAGAGATCAGAGAAACTGTGGTGAGGGAGGCGGAGATGGAGAGCAACGTGCGTGTTTCTCTGAAGCCTGATGGCGTCCATGTGTTCTATGCAGCGCTCTGCTAAGGTGCGGTAAGTCTCTCCGATGTAGACTTTGCTGCACTGGGAGCAAGTGATGGCGTAGACTATGTCCGTGGTTTTTCAGTTGGAGGAGTGTCTGATTTGAAAGGGGCCTTTAGGGCAATGCAGAGTGGTGGCTGTGTTGATGTGAAAGGGGCCTTTAGGGCAATGCAGAGTGGTGTCTGTGTTGATGTGAAAGGGGCCTTTAGGGCGATGCAGAGTGGTGGCTGTGTTGATGTGAAAGGGGCCTTTAGGGCAATGCAGAGTGGTGGCTGTGTTGATGTGAAAGGGGCCTTTAGGGCAATGCAGAGTGGTGGCTGTGTTGATGTGAAAGAGTCCTTTAGGGCAATGCGGAGTGGTGGCTGTGTTGATGTGAAAGGGGCCTTTAGGGCAATGCAGAGTGGTGGCTGTGTTGATGTGAAAGGGGCCTTTAGGGCAATGCAGAGTGGTGGCTGTGTTGATGTGAAAGGGTCCTTTAGGGCAATGCAGAGTGGTGGCTGTGTTGATGTGAAAGGGGCCTTTAGGGCAATGCAGAGTGGTGGCTGTGTTGATGTGAAAGGGGCCTTTAGGGCAATGCAGAGTGGTGGCTGTGTTGATGTGAAAGGGGCCTTTAGGGCAATGCAGAGTGGTGGCTGTGTTGATGTGAAAGGGTCCTTTAGGGCAATGCAGAGTGGTGGCTGTGTTGATGTGAAAGGGGCCTTTAGGGCAATGCAGAGTGGTGGCTGTGTTGATGTGAAAGGGGCCTTTAGGGCAATGCAGAGTGGTGGCTGTGTTGATGTGAAAGGGGCCTTTAGGGCAATGCAGAGTGATGGCTGTGTTGATGTGAAAGGGGCCTTTAGGGCAATGCAGAGTGGTGGCTGTGTTGATGTGAAAGGGGCCTTTAGGGCAATGCAGAGTGGTGGCTGTGTTGATGTGAAAGGGGCCTTTAGGGCAATGCAGAGTGGTGGCTGTGTTGATGTGAAAGGGGCCTTTAGGGCAATGCAGAGTGGTGACTGTGTTGATGTGAAAGGGGCCTTTAGGGCAATGCAGAGTGATGTCTGTGTTGATATGAAAGGGGCCTTTAGGGCAATGCAGAGTGATGGCTGTGTTGATGTGAAAGGGGCCTTTAGGGCAATGCAGAGTGGTGTCTGTGTTGATGTGAAAGGGGCCTTTAGGGCAATGCAGAGTGGTGGCTGTGTTGATGCGAAAGGGGCCTTTAGGGCAATGCAGAGTGGTGGCTGCAACACCCGCATGTGTGTGAGCCACAAGGTTGGGTGGGTCCTGGGCTGCGTGTGTATGCTTGTGGGGTTGGGGTTGGACACTTTAGCTCTAGCAAGTGTTAAAGTGCTGCCCGTCTCATCTTCCGCTCTTCTAAATATGGCCATTTAACTCCATTGCTCTGTTCTCTCCACTGGCTTCCTGTTTAGCGAGGAATATCCTACAAGATTGCCTCTCTCTGCTACAAATATATCGAGTCTTCCTGTCCTGAATACCTCACTGATCTGTTACATATCTACACACCGTCTCCATCTCTGTGTTCCTCATCTGACACCCGTCTCTATTGTATCCCCACTGTTCGCACTAAAACCTTTGGACAACGCTCTTTCTCCTATCAAGCTCCTGTTACTTGGAATCAGTTGCCTCGCTCTCTCAGATACTTACACGCGCGTGTATGTGTGTAATTCTGGGTCTGTCTGTCTGACCGTCTTTGGGTGTTTGTGTAATTTTTATTCCCATTCTTTCTGCTATAATGTTAAATATTATTATATGTGGTGTTATATGTTCCTTTTCCTGTCAAGCACCATCTCTTTGAAATTCTCTGCCTTCTCCTTTCCGACACTCCAACTCAGTCTCCTCATTCAAAACCTCTCTTATAACCCATCTTTTTCCTGCTGCACCCTAAATATTTGATCAGTTGTCTTGTGTGCACGTGAGTGAAGATTGAATAAGAGGTTTGTGCTGTGCTTTGTGGTGTGTGTGTGTGTGTGTGTGTGTGTGTGTGTGTGTGTGTGTGTGTGTGTGTGTGTGTGTGTGTGTGTGTGTGTGTGTGTGTGTGTGTGTGTGTGTGTGTGTGTGGTGTGTGTGTGAGCATGCATGTGTGCATACATGTGTGCTTGTGTGTGTTTTGGTTATGTGGGTTGTGTGTGCACGCATGTGTGTGTGTGTGTCTGTGTGTTGGTCTGTCTGCGTGCGTACGTTGTGTGTGAGGGTGTTTATGTATGTGTTGGTGTATGTGGTCAGTCTGTGCGGCTCAGTTGATGTGTGCTTACTGAATATGGGATGAACGAGTCGGTGTTGTTAAATGTGTGTGTATGTGTGTTAGAGAGAGAGAGAGAGAGAGAGAGAGAGAGAGAGAGAGGAGAGGAGAGAGAGAGAGAGAGAGAGAGAGAGAGAGAGAGAGAGAGAGAGAGAGAGAGAGAGAGAGAGAGAGAGTTGCTTTGTATGTATGCGTTGTCGCTGGTTGGTGTCATTCTTGAATGCTGTTTTTGTTGTCTATTTGTTGATGAAAAATTGATTGTAAAGCGCTTTGGGCTCATCTGAGGTAAAGCGCTATATAAATGTACAATTATTATTATTATTATTATTATTATTATTATTATTATGGTTTTATATTGTAAGCGCCTAGGGCATTACATTGATTAGGCGTTCTAATAATAATAATAATAATTTAATTCATTTTAAAAAGTGACGCCTGTCCCTCGCGAGGCTCCAGGCGCCATTACAAAGATAACAAGAGGCAAAGCCTGCAAGGCTCACGTCTGATTTTTATTACTATAGCAGGCATGGGAATTCCCATGACAATTCCCATGCCTGTATAGAGAGAATACTGTTATGTAGACACTTGTGCATCTGAAAACAGAATCAATTTTTATTTTACTGTGTAAATTAAAATTATTTCTATGCACCCCTACCCCTTTCTTTAAAATTTAATTATATGTATGCGCATGTAACATAGTGGAGCCCTATTTTTATTTTTGGCAAACAAGTAAAATTGAAAAGCATATTGACCAAGCTTTCAGAAAAAACATAGTGACCAATCCCCCACCGGGGTAAGGGGGGTCTACGGACACCTGTAGTAGGCCTAGTCTTTGCCTGTGGGTCTAAGCCTCTTACTCTTAGAAAATTAATAATTGAAGTTGCGTGATCTGTTACTGTTTTAAACTGATTGTTCATGCGATGAAAACTTGTTCCACATCATCTACATTTCTGTAATATATTTTATATTAGTCCTAATATTTTATTTTCGTTTCGTTAATCCCCCCCCCCCCCCCCCCCCTCTGCCACAAAGCAAAGGTCAAGGTCACAGCCAGCAAGCTCATCCATGTTTATCTTCCCCTGTACAGTCTTTGCACATGGTGATCAATCGTCTAGGCCTAACAAAGGATTCGTACGTCGAAGGCAGTGAAATCGACGAACCCTGGATTTTCCGTATATTTTTTTTCAAGACTGAAATGAATGTGGGCTAAATGTTAAGTACGTCGTCTTGATTATGAGGTAAGGCATGGACTCTAGGCCTAGGCCTTGTTGCCGGAAGTGCAGTAGGCTAAGTTATGCGCAGAGATGATGTGCAAATGAACACGAACAACCGTTACTCAAAGGCGCAAATAAAGCTAAACAACCGGGCCGTCAACGCACACACTCGGTACATCCATTTGTTACAGAAAATATAAGTTGACGACGTTAAAATGTACCTATTTGTACACACCTGAAGTCTTGTGTTTCTTTTTAAAGAGCGTTTTTGTATATCTAATGGAGAGTCTTCTTTCCAGTATGTATCTCCTACTCGGTACAACACAACAGTTACAGTAATCTCTGCAACAAATGATTTTCTTTCTTTTGTTCCTTACCGATGTATCTGACTGCTTTGATCGCCATGACTTGAAGGCTCACGTCAAAATCAAGTATCCTGCTAACTTTAACCCTCTAACATCTTATGTTTTTTTGAGAAAATGACAACGTTAAAGTTTCAGTGGAGAGTGAGAGTATTCTTTAGTTTGAAGAGTGTGAGTGAGTCAAGGTTAAAGGTTGCACAACAGTAATCTCTGCAACAAATGATTATCTTTATTTTGTTCTTTATCAATGTATCTGACTGCTTTGATCGTCGTGACTTGAAGGCTCACGTCAAAATCAAGTATCCTGCTAACTTTAACCCTCTAACGCCTTATATGTTTAGAGAAAATGACAACGTTAAGGTTTGAGTTAAGGTTAAAGGTCGGGGCCACGGACGCAACACACACACACATACACACACACATACACACAGACACACAACCGAACATGTACGATACTATAGACTCACTTTGTTTTAAAAAACGACGTGAGCCAAAAAACCCAACAGGTTTAAGAAAGAAGAGAAAGGAGACATACAATATTAAAATAATAATAACAAGGTGGTCGCGCAGGTTCTGGTCTCGTTTATACGCGACGAGAGGAGATTTAGAGAAAGTGGACGTTTCTCACAATATCGATCCATACATACCCACTGTACAGTCCTTCACTGGCTCGACACGTTCGTTACCTGATTATAGTACATTTAGCGTCAGACCAGCTGATTATCTACCTTCTCCCTCAGAGCCTTGCCTCTTATTAAGGGACTGATACACTGCATTACGATTCGACCCAAATACGACGCGATTCGACATTTCTGAGGCATGATTCTCGTGAAATTCTATTAACTGGGGCTTTATCCGTTGAAGGTTTTAACAGAAAAAACCGAAATATTGCGATTGAAATTCTATTATCTAAATGTATCTAATGAAATCGTTCTAGTTGCGTTGGCTATATATTACACACACACGAATCTGATGAAATATCTGTATATTTTTTGTATCAAACATTTTATTCGTGTATTGGTGTCTACATGAGTATCAGTTGTACGAGTAGATAGCGAAAGTAGTAGAATTATTTGTAGACGGCAGTATTTCACGTGAATCATGCCTCACAGACATCGTCACAATCGCATCGCATTGGGGTCGAATCGTACCAAAGACACAACTAAGTCTGAGCACTCTTCTCCCTCTTCTGCTCAGGTCTGCCACGTTTCACTACATCCACGAAAAGACAACTCGTTCAGGCTGTTTCGCATTGAACACTGGAGTGACCTTCCTTACTCAGAGGTTCATACCTTCAGGAAAAGATAACCAGGGCGGTTTGGGCCTCACTTCTCTAATAGGGAAAGGAGTTAAAGGTGGACCCTGGCGGATGAGTTTTTGCAAGAAACACGTCGAGGTCACCAGAAAGACAGCCTTTTCAAGGATCGGAACACTCACTTTGCTCTGGTTTCCTATAAATAAGCCGTTAAAACGGCGATTCCTCCTTGGCGGAGATGCCGGAGAGAGTAGCCATTTTGGATGGGGTGGATGGAGGTCACTCATTGTGGTTGAAGCGTTTCTTTTTTTTGGTAGTGCAGTCAAAAAAAGGAGCTATTTCC
>CM065683.1:66898637-66906137 GCA_017654935.2 Phymorhynchus buccinoides
CCCTATTATGATTTCCGACCATGCTTAATTGAGAATAACACTTTGCAATCTTAGCTAATAGGGGTGATGATAATATTTCAACTTTTTGTTCGTACTTTTGAAGAGTCTCACTTTTCAGAAGCTGAAAGCATTTGTCTGGAATTTGATTCTACCAGCTGGTTGCGCACAAAGTAAGGTTACTGGAAAGTTCTGATCACTTCTAACTCACATAATTATAAAGCCCCCACATACTCAAAGCGTGGTTTGAACACAAAGGTCAAAGCGCGAATTTAAAAATAAATTCAAATTCAAATTCAAAGACTGTAGTAGTAAAAAAAATATAAAAAAATAAAAGGAAATCATAATAATAATACTAATAATAATAATAAATTTAAAAAATAATAAAATAATAATAATAATAATGATAATGGGAATTTATATGGCGCTCTTTCTCACATGAGCTCAGTGCGCTTTACATTAATAACAAGAACATTAAAGGTAAACAAATAATGAATCATTAGAAAGTAAAATAAACACGAAGCTTGCACGCAACGTTCTCTTTCTTCCTGACAATTATACAAGAGTAAAATAGTTACAATATGAAAATTCTAAGAAGAAACATAGACCACATTCACCTTCTCAATCAAGTTTAGATCATTGGGAATACCGGGGGATCTTTCAGTATTAAATTTGGCCTTGTGTATGTGTGTTCTTGTGAAACAACTGCTTAATAAAGCGAACGAATAATATAGCATCCTTAACAACCCAAATGACATAAAAAGTACAAGTAGGCCTACTTCAAATTTTTATGCAAAATGCAGAAAAAAGGTGAGGCCTGTGTTTGACCTGATTTTGTGAATTTGAGGCGACAAAGTGGCCTTTGTTTTGCTCGGGTTTCGACAGGTTTGTTTCTAAATCAATGTACGCTTACACTTTTCTTATCCACGGCCACGTGTCATTGTATGGCAAAATCATTACTGAAAATGATGTCATTGTTTTAACGTGCCAAATTGTAAGCATCAAATAGAGCAGTTGCTTTAAATTGTGGTCACTGACAGCGAGATGGATCGATGAAAATTTAGCCTATGCCAATCTGTAGATTACAACAATCGACCTTAGCACATCGATCATAGATACTACGAAAAAACCTAAATGTCACAAGGAGTGATAGCTTCGCAGCCTACCAACCTTTGCAAAGAATGAAGCCAACTTTGTCTTTGGAAGGTGAACAGGTGGAAGGTGGGAAGTGTTAAGTATGGTAACAGAGGCAGTGGGTGAGTTCACAATGATCCCCACCTGTAGTGTAGGTGAAAGGGTGGGAGTAAAAAAACAACTATGGTACTATGGTACAAGTGCATCAAGTGCATGAGACCATTACGTGTGAGACCGTTTTTGATTACCCCGCTACGCCACACTCCGTCTGGGGGGGGGGGGGGGGGGGGGGGAGGTTGGAGACTGTGACGAGGTAATGGGTTAAAAGGCTAAGTCCCTAGGGAAGACTTTAGATAATTTGCCTTTAGCCCACTTCTCTAGGGTATGGGAGATGAGCAACTTTCCCGGCCCCTTTTCATCTAATAAATTTATATTTGTGCCCGGGTTCTGGCTCGTCAGATGGTTGTAAGAAATACAAGTGGTTGAATTGCTCTAAATGGCAGACAGAGAGAAGTAGGGTTTTACATGAAATTACAAGACTCCCACTCTCATCAGTCTGACCAAAGGGTTCAGGATTATTTGACACTTGTATTTTATTTACTCCCAAAATCTGCATAAGATTATGCAACAATAATAATAAAGCAGCTCAATGGCGCCAAAACAAAATATGGATAAAAAAACAATGAAATCCGAAAGGATTCACAAGACTTTTGTCTTTCTATAAGGTTCGCCCCATGCCGGAAGGGTTACTAATTATCTTCAATGTCCGTAGGAAAGTTCAAATGATTGGCGCAGTCAGGTGGACTTAGCTGTTTGAAGTTCTGGGCTTGCTCGTCAGGTGAGAGTAGCTCCCAGTCGTTCCGATTACGGCTTCGCGGGATGGCACGGTTCAGGCGTGGTCTCCTCGCGGATTCTGGGTGCGGGTCGTCTTGGCGACAGTCCCGTCTTGGTGCGTGGTGGAGTCCGGGATGATCTTCCGGCCCACGATGCCCTGCTGATAATCACAGGAGAAGGTGGATGTAGATCTCTATGGCTTAGAGACAAGGGGCTTCAGTCGGCAGGGAATTAGTGAATCCCAACCGGCTTGAAGGCTTCCCTTGTACAATAGCACTACATGTAGTTAATAAATAAACTGAATTTCAGTTAACAAACTGAGATCAGTAAAACATAAAAGGTGATCAAGACAACATCATTCTCCATCCAACACCTGGAAAGGAATGGTATCATAAAGTGCAAGATTGCGGCCCATAGGTTTCCTACTAAAAATAGTGCAAGATTGCGGCCCATAGGTTTCCTACTAAAAATAGACAAAAGGGTTAGTAGGCATAAACTCCGGTTCTGGTACCAAAAGTGTTCAAGTCAAAAACACACACACACAAATAATCAGTGCACATAAATAGAATAGAATGTTTACCACTTCTTTTCTATAACATATCTATCTACTCCTTATTCATCATTGAACATAGGATCTAGATCAAAACTAGAGTCAAACAAACAACCAGTCTCAATCACCAGTCATCAATAAGACTTACTAGGTGGGCTATTCTGGCTGGGAGAGGTGTTGCTCTAGTCAGTTTCAGCGTCTTGTGTGAAAAACTTTTTCTCACTACGCCAATTATAGCCTTCACTTTCAAACAATGAAAGCCTGCTATTGGTGTATTACAGTCCACACGTCACAAGATTGCTGTTCTAATTGTACCGAACAATCACGCGCCTATTCCATCCTTATCACATTCCGGACATTCCTAACCTTGTGATTCAAATCCTTCTCGTGCTCGGAAAAGCAAAACCATCTTCAAAGGGAGATAACCATGGTTGTCACTTTCTTGTTATGGGTAAGGAAGCGGTGTCTTACAAAGGGAGATAACCTCGGTAGGTGGTACGTGCTGACCGGGGAGACAAGTTGACCTTCAAGGGGACCAATCCCTTAATCGGCATTCTTTAGATGGTGGGTGGCAATTAACGTGGCGGCCGGACAAAGAGAAATGAAAAGGAGAGGGGGGGGGGTGTAGATAAGAAAGAGGGGTCGCGCGGGACACTTACGTCACAGAGGCCCCCCGAAGAAAAGATTCTGGTACCGGAATCTTCCTGTGGAACGCCGACTCCACTTTCGACTTGGGCGACAGGGACAAATTAGTGGGGAGACTGGGTCGGCTGGAATGGTGGAACCTCTGGTCGCAACACAGAGTTCAAAGGAGCAGGTGGGTTAGAGATCAGTGGAATGGATTCCGACTGAGGTTGGTGCGGCAATCCTGTGTTGAGTTGTCCCAAGGTTGATTGCAGAATAGCAAACACCTCTTGCCTGAGTTTCCCCTTTAGCCTGGATTCATCATTGCTGATGATGTGGTTTGGTAGGCCGATTCGGGCGAAAATGGCTTTGAGTGCCGCGGCTACCTGACTAGCATCAAGTGAGGAGATTGGGGCGGCCTCGCACTGCATGGTACATATGTCGACCACGGTGACTATGTACCGGAATTTCTTCTTCCGTTTAGGTAGAGGCCCGACCAAGTCGACTGCCACTCGCTGAAAGGGAGGGGTAGGTGACGGCTGTACGTGCGGCGGCCTGTCCCGATAGTACCTTCGGTGGGTGTTTGCGGGTACAGTGCTGCCTTTCACCTGAGGTACCTGTGGCGAGTGGTCTTGGGTCGTTAGGCGGACATTCCTTGGGAAGGATTTTCCAAGTTGTGGCGGACTTGGGGACTTGGGACAATCTGGATTTGCTCGCGCGGCAATTTGGTTTGCCGCGTTGAGAGGTTTCTTCCCTGCTGAGGGAGATTTGCTCTTTGGGAAGGAGGGAGGGAGTTGGTTTGTGGATTGGGGAGAAGGGAATCCTGCTGAAACTAGGGCAGGTTGAGAGGGGTGCCCTAAAAACACATACTGTGATCCCAGTATGAGGTCATAGACAGGACTGTCCATGAGCACTGCCTTGATGGGTCCCTTAACAAATCTGGTGTCGACATTGATTATGGCGACTGGCAAAGTGGATGGGGGGATTGCAGCATCAGGGCCTTGCAGAGAGATGAAGTCTCCCGTGTATGCTGACGCGGGGACTAGGGATCCGCAGACGATTGCGTCGCATGACAGTCCAGTGTCATAGAGACACTGAACAGGGATGTTGTTGACAGTCGCCTGTCCGACGACTGACGGTGTGCCTGGACACTGTACTGGGGAGGGGTTTGTGCAATTCTGCGAAGTCGAGACGACTTGCATAGTTGCAACATTTTGCCGCTTGTAAGCAAGTTTCCTGCAGTCATCCCGATTGTGGGTGTTCGACTTGCAGTATGAGCAGAATAAGGGTTGTCCCAGTGGTTGTCGTTCATGGGTAGAACTGTTTGACCCACTGTTGGAGTTGGGGTTACCCCTGCTCTGCTGTGAACCAGTGGACCCAACTACTTGCTGTAGTTTTGGCCTTTTAGGGGCGCTAGGTTCATCATGGGCTAGTGTGTACCTATCACTTAGCTGGATGAGGTCAGCCAGAGTTGTGGCACCTTGTTCGGCAGTAAAGGTGCGTAACTCTGGGGACATGGTTTCGCGCAGTTGCTCGCCAACCATCAGTTCCCGTAAATCCTCATAGGACTCTGATTTGGCAGAAAGGGACACCCATTTTGTCAGATAGTTCCCCAGTCTATCTGAAAATTGGGCATAGGACTCTCCCCTACCTTTTCTGGTTGACCGGAACTTTTTCCGGTAGGCATCAGCTGTCAACTCGTATCTGTTGAGCAGGGCTTCTTTCAAAGCTGGGTAGTCGGTAATTTGGCTTGACGGAAGTTTGCTGTACACCTCATAAGCCACACCCCTGAGACTTTGGGCAAGCTTGAGGTTGAACTTTTCCGGAGCAAGCTCAAATTCCTGGGCCAGTCTTTCAAATCTATCGAGGAATGCATCGATAGACTCTGTTGCCTCATTGAATGCCTCCAATGTGAAGGTCATGGCTGAGGTATGAATGGGAGGGGGAAAATTTTGAGGGGCAGCAGTCTCAGAGTCTGCTGAGTTTTCAAGCTGCTTCATAGCTAGCTCATGGTCTCGCGCTTTTTCTCGCTCAGAGGCCTCAAGGTCGAGTTCTTTATTTTTGGCATCCTGCACTAGTTGCCTCTGCCTTAACTCATGAGTACGGATTTGCTCTTGCTCGGCAGCATCATGAGCTCTCTGCTTATCTTTCTCAGCGTCTTCGCGAGCTTTATCAGCCTCTTGAGCCTCGCGAGTTTTATCAGCCTCTTGAGCCTCCCGAGTTCTCTCTTTGTCTTTCTCGGCCTCCTCGCGAGTTTTCTCTTTGTCATATTCAGATATGACAAAATTTGCTAACTCTTGGCCTGACATTCCTAGAGACTCTCCCCATTCTTTAAGTTCCCTCCTAAGTTTAACAATCTCAGCCATGGTTGTAAATACAACTATTCAAAATAAAAACAAAGCTGCTGAGTTGAATGTATCAAACAACACTTAACTATTTCAGCATAAACAGAAATAGCATGCACATCAAAATAAAGTCATAAATAGCATTCAAACAAATCAAATCAAAACACAGTGAACCAAATCACAATAACTTTCCCAGTGGACACAAGATCAGTTTTGAAAAGGAACTACCGTTTGAATTGAAATTTGTTAGACTTTATGAAAAAAAATATCCCGGACGCGAGCCCCCAATTAGATGTGACGAGGTAATGGGTTAAAAGGCTAAGTCCCTAGGGAAGACTTTAGATAATTTGCCTTTAGCCCACTTCTCTAGGGTATGGGAGATGAGCAACTTTCCCGGCCCCTTTTCATCTAATAAATTTATATTTGTGCCCGGGTTCTGGCTCGTCAGATGGTTGTAAGAAATACAAGTGGTTGAATTGCTCTAAATGGCAGACAGAGAGAAGTAGGGTTTTACATGAAATTACAAGACTCCCACTCTCATCAGTCTGACCAAAGGGTTCAGGATTATTTGACACTTGTATTTTATTTACTCCCAAAATCTGCATAAGATTATGCAACAATAATAATAAAGCAGCTCAATGGCGCCAAAACAAAATATGGATAAAAAAACAATGAAATCCGAAAGGATTCACAAGACTTTTGTCTTTCTATAAGGTTCGCCCCATGCCGGAAGGGTTACTAATTATCTTCAATGTCCGTAGGAAAGTTCAAATGATTGGCGCAGTCCGGTGGACTTAGCTGTTTGAAGTTCTGGGCTTGCTCGTCAGGTGAGAGTAGCTCCCAGTCGTTCCGGTTACGGCTTCGCGGGATGGCACGGTTCAGGCGTGGTCTCCTCGCGGATTCTGGGTGCGGGTCGTCTTGGCGACAGTCCCGTCTTGGTGCGTGGTGGAGTCCGGGATGATCTTCCGGCCCACGATGCCCTGCTGATAATCACAGGAGAAGGTGGATGTAGATCTCTATGGCTTAGAGACAAGGGGCTTCAGTCGGCAGGGAATTAGTGAATCCCAACCGGCTTGAAGGCTTCCCTTGTACAATAGCACTACATGTAGTTAATAAATAAACTGAATTTCAGTTAACAAACTGAGATCAGTAAAACATAAAAGGTGATCAAGACAACATCATTCTCCATCCAACACCTGGAAAGGAATGGTATCATAAAGTGCAAGATTGCGGCCCATAGGTTTCCTACTAAAAATAGTGCAAGATTGCGGCCCATAGGTTTCCTACTAAAAATAGACAAAAGGGTTAGTAGGCATAAACTCCGGTTCTGGTACCAAAAGTGTTCAAGTCAAAAACACACACACACAAATAATCAGTGCACATAAATAGAATAGAATGTTTACCACTTCTTTTCTATAACATATCTATCTACTCCTTATTCATCATTGAACATAGGATCTAGATCAAAACTAGAGTCAAACAAACAACCAGTCTCAATCACCAGTCATCAATAAGACTTACTAGGTGGGCTATTCTGGCTGGGAGAGGTGTTGCTCTAGTCAGTTTCAGCGTCTTGTGTGACAACTTTTTCTCACTACGCCAATTATAGCCTTCACTTTCAAACAATGAATGTATTACAGTCCACACGTCACAAGATGCTGTTCTAATTGTACCGAACAATCACGCGCCTATTCCATCCTTATCACATTCCGGACATTCCTAACCTTGTGATTCAAATCCTTCTCGTGCTCGGAAAAGCAAAACCATCTTCAAAGGGAGATAACCATGGTTGTCACTTTCTTGTTATGGGTAAGGAAGCGGTGTCTTACAAAGGGAGATAACCTCGGTAGGTGGTACGTGCTGACCGGGGAGACAAGTTGACCTTCAAGGGGACCAATCCCTTAATCGGCATTCTTTAGATGGTGGGTGGCAATTAACGTGGCGGCCGGACAAAGAGAAATGAAAAGGAGAGGGGGGGGGGGGGGGGGGGTGTAGATAAGAAAGAGGGGTCGCGCG
>CM065683.1:66911137-66916137 GCA_017654935.2 Phymorhynchus buccinoides
GGCCCAAGGCAACAGTCATCTCGGCCCAAGGCAACAGTCATCTCGGCCCAAGGCAACAGTCATCTCGGCCCAAGGCAACAGTCATCTCGGCCCAAGGCAACAGTCATCTCGGCCCAAGGCAACAGTCATCTCGGCCCAAGGCAACAGTCATCTCGGCCCAAGGCAACAGTCATCTCGGCCCAAGGCAACAGTCATCTCGGCCCAAGGCAACAGTCATCTCGGCCCAAGGCAACAGTCATCTCGGCCCAAGGCAACAGTCATTAATGCTCCCACCAACAGTCATATCGGCCCAAGGCAATAGTCATTAATGCTCCCACCAACAGTCATCTCGGCCGACGGCAACAGTCATCTCGGCCCAAGGCAATAGTCATTAATGCTCCCACCAACAGTCATCTCGGCCGACGGCAACAGTCATCTCGGCCCAAGGCAGTAGTCATCTCGGCCCCAGGCAATAGTCATTTCGGCCTTTGGCTATAGTCATTAATGTTCCCACCAACAGTCATCTCGGCCCAAGGCAACAGTCATCTCGGCCCAAGGCAATAGTCATATGTGCTCACGCCAACAGTCATCTCGGCCCAAGGCAACAGTCATCTCGGCCCAAGGCAACAGTCATCTCGGCCCAAGGCAACAGTCATCTCGGCCCAAGGCAACAGTCATCTCGGCCCAAGGCAACAGTCATCTCGGCCCAAGGCAACAGTCATATCGGCCCAAGGCAACAGTCATCTCGGCCCAAGGCAACAGTCATCTCGGCCCAAGGCAACAGTCATCTCGGCCCAAGGCAACAGTCATCTCGGCCCAAGGCAATAGCATTATCGGCCGAAGGCAACTGTCATCTCGGCCCAAGTCAACAGTCATCTCGGCCCAAGGCAACAGTCATCTCGGCCCAAGGCTGTAGTAGTCTAATCTTAACCACACTGGTAGACCCCCCCCCCCCCCCCTCTCTCTCTCTCTCTCTAACATAATCACTCACTCACACACACACACAGGACACACAGACAGACAGACAGACACACACACACACACACACACACACACACACACACACACACACACATACACACACACACACACACACACACACACACACACACACACACACACACACACACACACACACACACACACTACACTACACTAAATTACATAATTTGTTGCATCAAAACATGAGAACGTGACGGGAAAATTGACATGACTCAATTAAAGTATAACTATGGTACTCCATTTGAAAGGAACACACTACCTCTATTTCAATTATGCGTACGTCTATCGATGTAAACCAGACCCGCGTGTGACACTCAGGTCGAGCCTTTTTAGATTGCATTTGCGCTTACTATGGCTGGTGTTTTGGTAGTTGTTTTTTTGTTCTTTTCGTGCCTTGTCCATTTGGGAGAGAAATGGGGGGAGGGAGAGGGCGTGAGGAGAGAGGGAGAGAGGGGGAGAGATAGATAGAGAGAGAGAGAGAGAGAGAGAGAGAGAGAGAGAGAGAGAGAGAGAGAGAGAGAGAGAGAGAGAGAGAGAGAGAGAGAGAGAGAGAGAGAGAGAGGAATTGAGAGGTTGGGGAGCAGGACAGGGATCCACAGTAACTTGACACCCCAGTACCTAGAAAATCTCTTAACTCCTTCCACATGTAGTTATCGTTCTGATAAATATGTTCTTCCACGCACCCGCATTGACCTTTACAAAACAAGCTTTTCCTTTTCAGGGCCATATGCTTGGAACTCACTGCCTTCAGATGTAAAGGCATTTTCGTCAGTATCAAATTTCAAATCTAACTTACGGGGGCATCTCCTTAATCCCATCCATTAAAACTTTACTATCACTTAATGCACCACACACGAGCCATTTTTGTCTGTTTAGACTAATGCTGTCATTTTGTTTCTCTGATTATGTTTGCTTGGTGTGTTTTTTCTTTTTTTGTTTGACATTAGGCTACTTGTGTCATTATGCTTTTATGATTACTTTTACTTTTTATTTGATTTACATTAGCCTACTTGTGTTATTATGATGCTATGATTATTATTATTATTATTAGTAGTAGTAGTAGTAGTAGTAGTAGTAGTAGTAGTAGTAGTAGTAGTAGTAGTAGTAGTAGTAGTAGTAGTAGATAGAAGTAAATTGCGGTGGAAGTCATTTTCTTTCTTTCTTCATTTATGTTTTGCTTGGCCGGTTGGTTTCTGTTTTGCTTGTTCTTATTACTGATGGTGATGTTCTGCGTACCGTGTTATTGTTACATTACTGTGGCACTCTAGTAGTAATAGTAGTGGTAGTGGTAGTAGTAGTGATGGTGATGAAGGTAGTAATAGTAATTGTAATAGTAATAGTAGTAGTAGTAGTAGTAGTAGTAGTAGTAGTAGTAGTAGTAGTAGTAGTAGTAGTAGTAGTAGTAGTAGTAGTAGTAGTAGTAGTAGTAGTAGTAGTAGTAGTAGTAGTGGTGGTGTGGTGATGGTGGTGGTGATGGTGGAAGTAATAGTAATAGTTGGTGAAGACGGGGTAGAGGGTCCATGGGCGGGTGGAGGGCCCGTGTGGGTTGTCTCATGGAGTGGGGCGGGTTTCGGTCGGGTTTGTCCATGAGACGAATGCTAAACATTTACACTTGTCTCATGGGCAGAATGTGACCGAGATTTGCTTTGTTTTGTGGCATAGTTGGAGTGGGCTTCTTACCCGCCCATGGGCTTTTTGCTCCGTCTAACACTAGTAGTAGTAATTGTAGTAGAAGAAGTATATTGTAGTAATAGAGGTGTTTTTAATCTATTACTTTGTTTAACTGGTTGGTTAGTTTTCTATTTTATTTGTTTTTATTGCTTATGTTGATGCTCTGCCTGCCATGTCGTTGCTATATTACTGTTTGTTGTTATTATTTTTTGTTTTGTTGGCGATGTTCCTGTGTCTCAATGTTCATTTATAGTAGTAGTTATGTATTGCATGTTTAGAACCAAGGACAGAATGGAAGACTAGGCCCAGCCTAAATTCTTTTCCTTGTAAACTAAAGTTTCTGAGTTCTGAGTTCTGAGTTCTGAGTTCTCTCTTTGTGTGTGTGTGTGTGTGTGTGTGTGTGTGTGTGTGTGTGTGTGTGTGTGTGTGTGTGTGTGTGTGTGTGTGTGTGTGCGTGCGTGTGTGTGTGCGCGTGCGTGCGAGCGAGCGCGAATGTATAGTGTATGTGTGTTTGTGCGTCATTGTGTGTGTGTGTGTGTGTGTGTGTGTGTGTGTGTGTGTGTGTGTGTGTGTGTGTGTGTGTCTGCGCGCGTGTGCACGCGCGCGTGTGTGCGTAGTGTGTGTGTGAATATTTGTGGGTGCGTAGGTGGTGAGTACATGTATGTGCGCGCGTTTGTGTGTATACGTGCGCACGTATCTGTCTGTGTGTATGTAGATGTGCATAGGCCTACTGTATGTGTGTGGCTCTGTTATTGTGGCTGGGTCCGTCTGTCTGCCTGTGCAGAGCGAGTTGCTTGCTTAGGTAGACTGCTTTGTTGTTTTTCTCTCGCCCCGCTTACCTACATTCTCGTGAGTCTCCTCCCCCCAACCCCCTAACCATCTCCAGCCAACCTTCTACTTAAAGGGGCACCCTGATGGATTAGTTTTTGAAAGAAACACGTCGAGATCACCAGGAAAACACCCTTTACATAGATTGCAACACTCACTTTGCTCTGGTTTTATAGAAGTCAAACCGTCAAATCGGCGATTCCTCCTTGGCGGAGGTGCTGGAAGTCAAATTATTTCACCCAAAGAGAAGGCGTGTGCCGTCTCTTTTCTAATGGCTGTCAAATCGTTTGCACGACATTTTCGCAATACAAGCCTTTTTTTTTCTTTTTTTCTTTTTATTTTATACAGTTTGTCTAAAGGAGTTTCGCTCACAACAAAGGAAATAGATCCAATTATTTTTGACTGCACTACAAAAAAAAGAAAACGCTTCAACCACAATGAGTGACCTCCACCCACCCCATCCAAAATGGCTACTCTTTCCGGCATCTCCGCCAAGGAGGAATCGCCGTTTTGACGGTTTAATTTCTAAGACACCAGAGCAAAGTGAGTGTTCCGATCCTTGAAAAGGCTGTTTTTTCTGGTGATCTCGACGTGTTTCTTGCAAAAACTCATCCGTCAGGGTTCACCTTTAACCTTTAGTTCGGATATCTCCAGTGCAATGTTGGGACTTGGTCTTCTAGCATTCTGTAGGTTGTGTGTTGTGCGTTGTGTGTTGTGTGGTGTGTTGTTGTGTTATTAATCTGTGCTGATCTGATTGATTGGTGTCTAATAATGTGTGTGTGACAAAGGGTGGTGGGGGTGGGGACGAATTCGTTATTTTATTTTATATACTTCTTCATATTGTTTTGTAATATGAATGGTTTTTTCTTCTTGATTGTTTTCTCTTCGTAATATTTGTAAAGCGCTCTGAGGATGATTTTTTTTTTCATCATCGAAGAGCGCTATAGAGGCTTTATTTGTTTAGTAGTAGTAGTAGGGGAAGACAGGGTAAAAAGCCCATGGGCGGGTAAGAAGCCCATGCCAATTATCTCATGAAATAAAGAAAATTTCAGTCAAATGTGCCCATGAGACAAAATGTGACTGAAATGTTCTTTATTTCATGAGATAATTGGCATGGGCTTCCTACCCGCCCATTTGCTTTTTACCCCGTCTTACCCTAGTAGTAGTAGTAGTAGTAGTAGTAGTAGTAGTAGTAGTAGTAGTAGTAGTAGTAGTAGTAGTAGTAGTAGTAGTAGTAGTTTCCCTTTTTTAGGCTATATATAATATAACCCTCAGTTCGGATATTTCAAGTGAAAAGTCAGAACATACCGGTTGAAGTTTTAGATTTTTCGTGCATCTATAGTTGTGTGTGGATCATTTATTGACTTGACCTATAAAGCGAATGGCTTCTTTCCGGGCCGCTTATTGTGTATTTATTCTGTAGCCCTCAGTGTGGATTCTACAAGTGCAACGTCGGAACTTATAGAATATTCACAGGTATGCGTGTAGTGTAGTGTAGATAGAGTTGTGTGTGGCTCTTT
>CM065683.1:66921137-66923637 GCA_017654935.2 Phymorhynchus buccinoides
TACCAGCTGTCCTTGGATTAAAAACAAAACAAAAAAACAAACAAAAAACAAATTTAAGAAACAAAAAACATTTGCAAACATTCTCTCTCTCTCTCTCTCTCTCTCTCTCTCTCTCTCTCTCTCTCTCTCTCTCTCTCTCTCTCTCTCTCTCTCTCTCTCTCTCTCTCTCTCTCTCTCTCTCTCTCTCTCTGACTCTCATACACACATACATTGTTTATACATACATATAAAACAAATATTACAAAAATACACATAGTGAAACAAATAATTGATGACAAGTAGGAGGTGAAAGCAACATCAATCCAAACACATTTAACAAGCAGTTTAAAGGCAAACCAATAAACAAAGCATAAAACTGAAATGTAAACATTCAATTGACATATACCATGCATATAACATGTAGTTGTACATAAACATTCAAGTATATGGAGTGGGGGGAAAAAAGACACAGAGAGAGAGAGAGAGAGAGAGAGAGAGAGAGAGAGAGAGAGAGAGAGAGAGAGAGAGAGAGAGAGAGAGAGAGAGAGAGAGAGAGAGAGAGAGAGAGAGAGAGATGATGTGGAATAGAGATATACACAGTTTATCCGCATAGGTGTGCGCGAGCATGTGAAATACTGTAGGTGTTTCAGTGTGATTGTATTTGTGTGTGCGCTCCTTACGGACGGGGTAAGTGGATGCATGATGGTGGTGGTGGTGGGTTAATGGGGAGGGTAGTGGATCGTGCTAATGGTAATAGAGGTGGGCGTGATTGAGCGTGCCTTTGGCTCTCCTCTGCGTTCTAGCGTTTTTTCGGAAGGTACGTGGGATCTGTTTTGTGGCTGGCCTTGCATACTACTGGGTGGGAGTTACTCGCTAGCTTACTGGCTGCCAAGCATAACTGCGAAAAGGGATATTATTATATGTGACCGCAGCTAGCTTACATACACATAACAGATATCGATGTGTGCAACTGTGGCTTACTTTGCCCGCTATGCCGTGAGTGTAATATGTAGTAGCCTGCACGCGCCCTGATAAGTGGGTGGTGTTTTTTTGTAAGACTTTCTCAGCTGTGCGAAGTGTGAAGGCTAATAAATATCATCGAAAGTGTATTATTGCTTAATGATCAAATTGTTCTCTCTTTTTTTTTTAGTGTTTTTATATAGTTTCTGTTGGTGATTTTGCGGCAAACTTCTAGGTTTTGTTGTGAGTGGTTTGTTTGGTTTTTTTGTGGGTTTTTTTTCTCCTTTCATGTTTGGATCTCTACACGCTGACTCCGTGAATCGACTGTTGTAAAACTCTGGTTTGGGTTTGGGTCGTTGAAAACTTAACGTTAGACCTAGTTAGTAGGCGCGTGTTCACATTAATTAATTCACTGATGAGCTGATTGCGTGAAAGTGCGTATGCCGTGTGTGTGTGTGTGTGTGTGTGTGTTTGTGTGTGTGTGTGTTTGTGTGTGTGTGTGTGTGTGTGTGTGTGTGTGTGTGTGTGTGTGTGAGAGCCACTGTGGCTCAGTTGGCTGAGTCGCTGGTTCGTAACCCGTCAGGTTTGCGAGTGTCAGTGGGTTCCGCTCGGGTCGCAGTGGTGTGTCCTTGGGAAAGGCATTTTACTCCTATTTCCCTCACTCCACACAGGTGTAAATGGGTACCTGACGTCAGTTGGGGAAAACGTCCTTCAGATGAGACTTAAAACCGAGGTCCCGTGTGCGAACGCACGCACAAGATCTTGCGCACACGTTAAAGCCCATTCCACTATTCGGTAGGAGTAGGCCGTGTTGTGCCGGTGGAATGGATGACACGAACTCACAAAGCATGCATCCTGTGCGCCAATAGCAGTCTAAATGAAGACTTTGGGCGTGGGGCAGGATAAACATCCCCAATAGGAAGAAGGAAGAGGTGTGTGTGTGTGTGTGTGTGTGTTTGGGTGTGGGGCAGGATAAACATCCCCAATAGGAAGAAGGGAGGAAGGTGTGTGTGTGTGTGTGTGTGTGTGTGTGTGTGTGTGTGTGTTAGAAAGACAAAGAGAGAGAGTGTGTGTGTGTGTCTGTCTGTCTGTCTATGTGTGTGTGTGTGCGCGCGTGCGCGCGTATGTGTGTATCTGTGTATCTGTGTACAAACAATCGCGCGCTAAGAGAGAGGTGTGGAAGGTTGCAATAAAGATAACAAAAAAAGAGTGTTTAGTATAGTCTAATAGTATATAGCAAACAGATGCAATGAACGAACAAACACGTATAGAACGAATGTGGGTCATGTTGAGAATAGAAAGACTGTAGTTTGGGTCTACTTTTGATGAAGAGGGATAGAGATAGAGATAGCTTGTTCGCAATCGCAAATAGCTTTACAGTTATAAAAAGAAAGGGAGACACAGAGAGAGAGAGAGAGAGAGAGCAGAGAGAGAGAGAGAGAGAGAGAGAGAGAGAGAGAGAGAGAGAGAGAGAGAGAGAGAGAGAGAGAGAGAGAGAGAGAGAGAGACAGAGAGAGAGAGAGAGAAAGAGAGAAAGAGAGAGAGAGAGGGAACACTGAAA
>CM065683.1:66928637-66951809 GCA_017654935.2 Phymorhynchus buccinoides
GTGCATCACGGTACGCAAACGGTCCCATGCAAAACCCATGCTGACCTTGACCTTGAAGTTTGACCTTGAAAACGTACCATTCTTCTTGTGGCCGTATCTTTCACATCGTTGGACTTACAATGTTCAAATTTGGTGTGCAGATGCATTGGCTTAATGTAATTCCGAACATGTAGTTCAATAAAGGTCAGCGTCAAGGTCGCATCGGTTATAGTCTGTCGATATGACCATATGTAACCAGTCATTTACAATCACGCATTTTTGACACATTTATTATTTATTAACTGTTTCTGGTAATTGCTCAGTTTCTTGTCACTGGAGCGCAGATGCGTCATGCTGCTGTTATGTGCCCAAATTCACACGCTCGGGAACTTATCTGCCGCTTGGCGATCCACTTGTTGTTGTTGTCGTCGTAACTCTTTGTTGTTATTGTTGCCAATTTACTCATGTGTGTGGGGAGGGAGGGGGGTGATGAGATATGTGCGCGTGTATACATGCACTGTGTGCACACGCGCTCATGAATACTCATTTTTTGTGAGTATCCTATGTATATAACCACTTAACCCTGATAGTATGAAGATACATCCAAACCTATTTGGAGCTTCGGCGCATCAGTTCTGTACGTCATCTTCTGTCTGAAGAAGCCAACAAAACCCTCATTTCTGCCTTTGTTCTTTCAAGACTTGATTACTGTAATTCTCACCTTGCTGGCTGCCCACAGAATCTCCTGATTAAATTGCAGAAAGTCCAAAATAATGCTGCTCGCCTCGTCCTGAAATGCCCGAGGACCTCTCATGTTCCTCCTTTGCTTCAATCTCTCCACTGGCTCCCTGTTGAAAAGCGCATTGAGTATAAACTCTCTCTATTATGTTACAAGTCGCTGAAAACAACTCTCTTCAAAACATAATCTTTCTCCTCCTCCTCCTGCAAAGGTTATCCATTGAGTCATGTGTGTGCGTGTGCGCGCGCGTGTGTGTGTGTGTGTTTTGTTGGTGTGTGTGTGTGTGTGTGTGTGTGTGTGGTGTGTGTGTGTGTGTGTGTGTGTGTGTGTGTGTGTGTGTGTGTGTGTGTGTGTGTGTGTGTTGGATCTCAAGTTCGTGTGAGTGTTTTGTGTGTTGTCTAGCTTTTCATTTTGTTAGTATTGTTTTTATCATGATTGTAAGCGCTTAGGGCTTTTGTTAAGATTAAGCGCCCTAAATATTCATTATTATTATTATTAAACCTGTTTTTCCTTTCCCATGAATTATAGCTGCTCTTTCTGAACCCTTCCCGTACCCCATGGGTGTAATTGCACCCATACATCATTTCCAAACCGTTCATAGAATCTTGCTGAAATTTTACGACGTTTTCAATGAATTATTCGAGCATGGGCACCCCAAAACATCAAGCATTTGGGTTGAAAAACAAGCGAGTAAATAAACACCAAGGTAAAGGTAAAGATGTGCCACCCCCCCTGCATTTCCAACACCAAAGTCGTCGTTTCTTCTTCTTCTTCTTCTTCTTCGTTCGCTCAGACAGTTTCCTGTCATATGAGCGTAGATGCGTCATGCTGCCGATATGCGCATAACTAAGAAATAATTAGGCTCAGCATGTCCGACTTCGGCCGAAGAAATCTTTGTAAGAATTTGTAGGAAAAAAAAGGCAGGAGAATGGACCAGTGAGATAGAAAGATAGCAGATGACAGTAAGCAAAGAGAAAAGGCAGAGTCAAAGAGAGTGACAGATTAGAGGAAGTTACAAGCACAGAAACTTCCAGAAGGTGGGGGAACTATTTGCACAAAAGACCCCCGGTATCCCCACGGGGGGGTGTCGTCGTCGCTTAATAGTGCAAAACATAATTGGGATTTTCGCGTTCGCAACGAATTACTGTTATACACGTCCCATACAATTAGAGTTCAATGGACGGGACGGGTGTGGATTAGACGGTGGACTCTCTAATTTACGAATAACATTCTGCTTAATTAGACACGGTCGACCTTTGTTGGTAAAAATAACCTATTACTATTGGGTTTTTTTTGTGTGCGGTCGTTGCTTTTAAGGGTCAATTATTAGAGCTGTTACAAAAATAGGCTAATATAATAGGGGAAGACGGGGTAAAAAGCGCATGGGCGGGTAAGAAGCCCACCCCAATTATCTCATGAAATGAAGCAAATTTCAGTCTCATTTTGCCCATGAGACGAGCGTTAATGTCTAGCATTCGTCTCATGGGCAAAATTTGACTGAAATTTTCTTTATTTCATGAGATAATTGGGGTGGGCTTCTTACCCGCCCATGCGCTTTTTACCCCGTCTTCCCCTAGGGTTGATTTGATAGGCAGATATACTTGGGGCTAATTGTTGGAACCTTGCCCGTGTTCCAGTGGAAGGAATGGTTCGGTGTGACAGATTAGTTGACAGAAGATAGCAGTGCTTTGGTGCTGCGTGTGTCAAAACATTCCGTGTGTGTCCCGTGGCTATTTTGACTATTTCGCTGGTGTGTAGAACATTTAGAGAAGGGGAGAAGCAGGGGATTTTAAAGACCCACCAGCGCCTTAATTTTATGAAGTTCTACTAAAGCTTAAGTGGGAAACTAAACGTTGTTACTTTCTAAATTCAGTAAATCGGTTTGCTTAATTTTGAAAGTAACAACGTTTAGTTTCCCACTTAAGCTTTAGTAGAACTTCATAAAATTAAGCACTTATCACGTGTCAAAATCACGGGTTTCACGTGTTTTCCCTCTTACAGCTGGACAGAAATCTTGTTTTGACCAGGTCTGACTCCCATATATAAATGCCCCCAAATTCAAACCGAAACATCATTTTAAAGAGCAGCCTCAATTTGAAGTTGGGGCATCTGCATACCCAGCTACCCAGAAAAAAAACCAAGGGACTTAATCGAGGTGCGTCAGTGTTTCTTTAAGGCGGAGGAGGGTGGGGTTGGAGGGTGTTAGAGGAAGGACAGTGTGTGGGGGGGGGGGGGGTGTAGGTACTGAAGGGCGTGAGAAATGTCAATGGTGATGTGAGGACAATGAGAGACTTAGTGCGATTTTTCTCACGCCAGAGGTCATGACGCTCGTGTGGGGCTAATCCTCTCTATATTATTAGTTGGGGATAAAGAAAGAGAGAGAGACAGTGAGTGGTCCTACCATCACTCTCTCTCTCACTACGCCCAAGTAAGAAAATCGCGTGATAAGCCCCTAGTGCATTGACTGCCCTCTGGCGTGAAAATATCGCCATAGGTTGACCATTTGATGAACGGCAAACTGTTGTATTGGCTATTTGATCGCGCCAATGTTTGCCTTAAAAAAAAAAGGAGGTTGTGTAAACAAATCAAAATGGATGACAAGATTCATAAATAGAATAACATGCTGGTGAAAACTTGTAATATTGACGCGTAATTTTTTTTTTAAAGCAAGAAAAAAAGTGCGTTTTTATGTCTCAAATATACAATTCAAAGCTGTCTCAAGCCATTTTTCTCTGGTTTCCAAAGGACTTGGAAGTTAGATACCATAACAATATTGAAAGCACACATTTTTTTTTAATATTATGTGTGCTTGCGTGCAAGTAGGGGTGGTTGTAATGGGATCGGTGCGCGGGCGCGCGCGCGCGTGTACACGGGCATGCGCGGCGAGCGTGTGTGTGTGTGTGAGTGTGCGCGTGTGCGCGTGGCGCGTGCGTGTGTGTGTGTGTGTGTGTGTGTGTGTGTGTGTGTGGTGTGTGATGTGTGTGTGCCTCTCTGTGTATGTGTGTGTGTGTGTGTGTGTGCCTCTGTGTGTGTGTGTGCCTCTGTGTGTGTGTGTGTCTCTCTCTGTGTGTGTGTGTGTGTGTGTGTGTGTGTGTGGTGTGTGTGTGTGTGTGTTGTGTGTGTGTGTGAATGCCATTGATTGATTGCGTGTGTGTTTGTGTGTGCGTGCGTGCGTGTGCGTGGTGTGTGACTGTGTGCTTCTCTGTTAGTGTGTGTGTGTGCCGAAAATGCTGCCGCCTGGTTTGCTTGATCAAGCGTTTCCACGCTCTGTTTATCATCATTTCTGTTGTCTTCAAAAGGCTGGGTGGGGAAACTAAACGCGTTAGCTTTCTCAAGTATTCTGAGCACGTTTTGATGAAATACCTGCCATTTTGTTTTAATGCGTGTCCTCTTTTTATGGTATTCCTGTAACTACATCGTGGAGGTGGGGGAAAAAACCGGTTTGAACCGAAAAACCGGTGCTAAGCTTTCGCGGTTCGAAAAACCGGTTCGAGTTGCTCTGAACCGTTTTTTTTAACTGCAAACTGAAAGTAAGTTTTTCTTAGAATAACGCATTCTTTTCGAAAAACAACACTGATTCTCAGCGCAGATTGGGTGTTTGTAAACCAAGAGTAGCGGTTTCTAGTTTGTGGTGGTGTATGGCTTTGACTTTGAATTGACTGAGTGTTGATCGAGTTGAGTGTGTGTGTCATAAGTCATAAGTTTCTTTATTGTGTGTGTGTGTATGTGTGCGCGTGCGTTGCGTGTGTGTGTGTGTGTGAATATTATGACAAATAAATATGTGTTTGCATAGGTGAAACTAGTGATGCGAGTACTGGGTTAAAAAAACGGTTCGGTAAAACCGGTTCGAAGAGGAAAACCGGTTTTTTAAAAAACCGGTTCGGATTTTTGAACCGGTTCTCAACTCTAGTAATATCCTCCCCGTCCTCTATAGAGGCTAAAAACACATTTCGAGATTCTGCTACACCTAGAAGCTTCAACGCATGTTTTTTTTTTCTTCTCTTCTCTCCAAGTTGTCCTTTAGAAGAAGTCAGTTAATATAATCCTAATATGATGGTGTCTTCACAATCGCACTGTCATCAGAACCGGTGTCTCATCTTACATTCTTGGGTCTTGGTGGGAAGGGGCGGGAGGAGTTTGGGGGGTGGGGGTGGGGGGCGTGGATGTCATCACCGTAGCAAAACAACACTCCTGGTATATACATTACTGGAATGGGTGGGGGGGTGTTGGGGTGGGAATGTCGATTGTCATCGGATTCATTTGACCCTTGTATGTCCTCGTGAGTCCTTTTTTTTTCTTTTTTTCTTTTTTTTTGGGGGCATGTGTGATTTTGTGTGCATTTCTCGCATTCGCACTATTAGGTGGTGGTGGTGGTGGTGGGGTTATGACTATAGAGTACAGGCAAAAAACATTCTAGGTGTCATAATAATATAGGTTGAAAGGTCATGTGCATGTGGGGGGGTGCGGATGTGTCTCTGTGTGAGTTGTTGTTGTTGTTCTTTAATATAACGTCTTTTCACTTAAAAGTGATATTAGACAAGAAAATGTGTGTGTGTGTGTGTGATGTGTGTGTGTGTGTGTGTGTGTGTGTGGGTGTGTAATGTGTGTGTGTGTGTGTGGTGTGTGTGTGTTGTGCACATGCGTACGTATGTGTGTGTGTGTGATATTGCTTATGTGCATGTGTGTGTAACATTAGGGGTCAAATGCTAAATTATAACTAAGTTTAAAAAAACAAAAACATATAACATCAAAAACTTACAAAATTAGAATGCAAACAATGTTGTGTGGTTGCGGTGGTGCGTGCAGCGTGTGTGTGTGTAAGAGAGAGAGTGTGTATGTGTGCATGTGTGTGCGCGCGTGCGCGCGCGCGTGTGTGTGTGTATGTGTGTGTGTGTATGTGGTGTGTGTGTATGTGCGTGTGTGTGTATGTATGTGTGTGTGTGTGTGGTGTGCGTGTGCGTGTGTGCGTGTGTGCGTGCGTGTGTGTGTGTGTGTGTGTGTGTGTGTGTGTGTGTGTGTGTGGGTGTGTGGGTGTGTGCCATTGCCGTGAAAATATGCGTTTGCGTGCATGAGTATATGTAGTGTGAAATGCTATGTAAGTGTTTTCGCGCGCGCGCGCTCATCGTTCTTACGTTGTGTGTGTGTGAGTGTGTGTGTGTGTGTGTGTGTGTGTGTGGTGTGTGTGTAGTGTGTGTGTGTGGTGTGTGTGTGTGTGTTGAGTCCGCGGCGGCGCGCGTGTGCATATGGGGTGTGTGAATGTTCGTGTGTGTGCGTGAGCGCGATGTGTGTATGTGAGATTATGTGTGTTTGTGTGTGGTAACACGTCTCTGCGTGTTTGACATTTTCGCTACAACCTTTACCTTACAAGACTGAAAGACGTGTGGCACATACGCAACAGAACGTACATGCATTTAACATACCACCCCCACTCCCCACCCCCATCACGCGATCTACCTTTTTCCTTCTACGTCCCACCACCACCCAGCCCAGTATCTTTGCTTCCCCCTCTCCCCTCACACTTTTATCCCTACTTTGTCAATTAGTCCTTTAGCATTTCTGACAACCACCCACCCACCTCCTCCTATAAAACGGCAGGTCTGAAGAAATTGCTACCGCCAGAGACCGAATACTTTTTATCGTTGTTAAAATTAGTCAAAAGATTCATTTCATTCCCCACCATGTGACCTTTCAATATCTCCTCTAGTTACCCTCTCCCCTCGTCTCCGCTCCTCCTTATTCAGGTTCCTCTCCTATTTTGGCATAATAGGTTGTATTTCAGTACACACAAACACTCATATTTTTTATTTGTAGGGAAAATGAAAAAACAACAATTCACAGGACCAAGAATCATTCTAATCAATTCTACCCGTTTCCTGCGGCGAAAGACTACAAGCTATATCTTTATCGATTACAAAATCGGGACTTTCCTGGTATTGCATGCAGTAACCAGTCCAGGATCGCCCCGCTATCTTTCATATCTATTAGTGTTGCCACACGTGTCTGTTTCCAGGATCCGCAGGACGTTATATTCGGATTTCCACAGCATTCTAAACATCCCTTCTCGGCGGGGGACCGGGATAGAGTTTAATTATTATTAATATAAGATTAGGATTAACAAATTATAGCCCCGTCGCGTCGACAAACTAACAGGTCATGTCAGGGCTGCCATCTCGTTATTAAAGATACACTGACCCGCCCACGATTAAGTCCCTTGTTTGTTTTTAGTTGTTGTTGCCCTGATAAGCTGTACCCATTATACAAATGCCCCCAACTTGAATTTGAGGCTGCTCTTTAAAATGTTTCGCTTTCAATTTGGGGCATTTTGTATGGGAGTCAAACCTAGTCAAAGCTAAATTTCTTGCCAAGCTATAAGAGGGAAAACACGTGAAACCCGTGATTTTGACTGGTGATCTGGTGGGTCTTTAAGATCTTACCACGCATAGGGTTAGGGTCAGTCTAGGGTTGTTTTCTTCAAACTGAACGAAACAGACTTTGAGATTGAGTCTCTCGTACATCTTGCTATGGGTGGTGTGGTGGGGGGGCTGTTTTTCTACAAACTTCAACGTCGTCCGCCACTTTATTCTAACTCGTTTCCTCCTGCGATGCGTGGCAGTAAGTGACATGCTTCATGACAGAAGGGAAATTGAATTCCAACAATTTTTAAGATATAGCCCTTCTTCTTCTTCTTCTTCTTTCATATCTATCTTCTTCTTCTATCCATGTTCTTCATCTCTCTTCGCTCACTCAGTCGATAAAAAAACCAACCCCCCCCCCTTGTCCTGATCCAATTATGAGCGCATACGCGTCCATGCTACCGTTATGCCCCAACTACGGAAATATTAGGCCCAGCAAGTCCGACTTCGTGGATGGAGGAAATGTTATTTTGGTACACAGTGTTTCGTATAGAAAAAAGCAGGAGAATGGAGCTCAGAGAGATAGACAATGACACACAGGATGAATAGACAGCCAAGAGAGACTGACAGGCACGCAAACGGTGAAGGATTTTGAACAGAGATTACTTGGGACATGTAAAACTCATGACGGACAGATACAAACTTATGGTAGTCTACGAGACAAACACACACACAACCGACACAGCGAAAGAGGGATCCGTGCGGCATACCAGAAGATAGCGAAAAGCATAGTTCAATATTATATGACACATAATATACATGGCTTTAGGTTTGCTACGTGAAAAAGTGAGAGGCGTATCCCAATCTGTGCCCGTGAAGTAATGATAATAGTTGACTGCATAGTTTCAAAGGCTTTGGTGCTGGCTGTCCGCATTGGTTCCGTAATCGGCCATAGCCGATCTGGCTTCTTGTCATCTTGGCTATTCTGTCTGGCATTCTGTCAGGTCTGACATTCTCTCGGTCTGATGCATTCTGTCAGTCCACTGGTCACTTCTGTCTGGCCATTCCGTCAGTCCTGGCATTTCTTTTTTGTCCAGTAGGCAAGTTGATGGGGAGACCATTTGTCTTGTATGTCCCTGTCCGTGGCTGGTGTGCTTCGTCCGTCCCTGTCCGCTCCGTCACGTTTTTTTTATAATCGCGTTTTTCCTACCAGTAAACCACTCATGTCTATTTAACCGCCTTTCATGACATCACTGTCTTACACAACAACTTCATTACTGCCTGGGACTGCCTATACAAAAACTTGTAACTATAGAAGCGCATCAAAACTCACTCACACTCAATGAGTTCGAGGTTTGACTAACATTACTGGTTGATTCAAGTTTACTTTTCGCTTTGAAATCGTGGTTACTTGCATAATGTCAGAAGAATTATATCCTCATTACTATCACTGTTAATGAACAACGTATTTTGCATTGTTTTCTGAGGGCTTGGTCAATAGCGCTGGGTATCTTCTTGTGGGTGACATTTTTAACCATTCCAAATTGATATAGAATTTTCTGCCTGCAGTCAATGTTAAACGAATCGCGGAATAGTGATGCAAATGGGGTGACTCAAAACGTAGCTTCGGAATTGAAAAACACTTCGGGCGATTTTAGACAAGGTTTGACTAAGCAAATCGCTGTTCCGGAGAATAAACGTCGGAATTATGAGGCCCTGTTGACGTTCCACTGTTCCGCAGTATACTCGGAATTCGTCTCCTCAATGAGGTTAATATGATTTCTGTGGTGTATAAAACGTTTCGCTCGAATATACCTATCGACTTATATGCTTTTGTTTGTACTTTCCAAATCAAGGTCACGCCAGTTTTGGGGGTATTCTGAACCTATTAGAAGAAATAATCCGTACCTAATATCTTGTCAAGTTTCCGCACTATATTTCGAGTCTTTCTCTCTCACAACGTTGTCCACACGATAAGCATCTGTTGATAATCATTAGCTCTTCTTTGTCTGTGCTTCCATGCGTGTGTGCGCGCATCTGTCGTAGAAATTACGGGTCTCGAACGCTTAACACTTTAACGTGAACTACTGAACAGAGTCGTCTTCACATTTGGTGCGGTAGTGCATCAGGTTACACTAATGGCCTACATACCAAAATCATAACCATCTGCTGAGATTTGACTTTGAAGATTGACCCCAAAACGAAAATGTTCTTCTTGATGCCATATCTTACATATAATATCGACGTTATATTATGTTCAGAGCGTGGTATGCGGGTACATTGGCTTATGGCACTATCCGCAGTATTGAGTGCCAATATAAAGTCCAGTCAAGGTTCAAGCGCGATGGGACTTATATGCTTGCGCTCGGCGACACATTGCTTTGTTTTCATTATATCATGCAGATTGTTTCCCGGGGGTATACTAGGACACACATTAATCCTAAGGTGAATCATCAGAACAGAGAGAGAGAGAGAGAGAGAGAGAGAGAGGAGAAGAGAGATAGAGAGAGATAGACTGGGAGGCAGCAGAGACATCAGGAGAGAGGCAGATGACACAATGTGAGAGAGAGTAGGGGTCTCGGTGGGGGAGTGAGAAACAGACAGACTGGACAGACATCATCAGAGCGAGGCATATTGACGAGAGAGATAGGGGGGGTGGATAGGGGCGTACTGAGAGAGAGAAGAGAGAGACAAGAGAGAGAGCGTAGAGAGAGAGAGCTAGAATGCAGTCTGAAGCAGAGAATCATGTAATTTCTTGGGATTATACGTATGTAGTTGTTGAGTGTGTATGTTTGCACGCGATAATTCTATTCGGTAATAGTGAGAAATGTTTGTCTTTTTTTAGTCCCACTCTTTCTACACCAGATAAATAAGAAAGTTCAAATCAGCATAAAAGATCGAGTCTGTCCCCAGTAAACTTAACTCAGAAATGCGAACTGTGCTCACCGACGCAGCGTACGGGGGTGTGAAATGAAATGAAACCCTCGTGCCAGCGTGATTCTAGTCAAATGTGTAGTTATTGTAGCCAGCCACGCAGTGCAGTTTATTTTCAGGATCCGTGATGTTGATAATGGTTGTATAATGATGATGATCTCTTGGGAATCAATAACAGAGTCAGAATTCAGCTGAGTAATGGCGTTCTCATTTTTCAGCCGCGGACGTCTCGGTTTCTCTTAACGTCAGCAAACGTTTAGGTCTGCACCGTGTCTGATATTATTTTCTTTCTATCGATGTGCGATTGTAGTTCGCGGAAATGTGTTTACTTTCGCTCCAACTGTTATTTTTCAGGCCCATGATTGTGGCACTGGTTTATTAATCGAAGAGAGCCCATTATTGCTCATAAATGGGGCAGGCTGGGTGCTTTTTTGATGCTGCTTTGTGTTAAAATAATCATATGTTATTTTTCTGCTGGCTCGCAGCAGCTCAAGTTAAAGTCTTTTTTTGATTGCTCTCTACTGGTTGTCTGGGGTTAGGGCATGATTCATCTCTTCCTGTGTCGGTAGACATGGAGAAGAAGAATCCTTGTGTAGTTCGTGTGCGATGTTAGTGCAGTCAATAACACTAGTGAGTAGTCTTGTAGGTATAGTTCACGGCAAAGTGGTTGCCTCGCGACCTTTTAAGCCGCTTTCTCGTTTGTTTTACGTCTGTTGTTATTCTCGTGTGGTGATTTGTGCGATCTTAAGCTAATCAGATCGTTTTCTCGTAAGTTTTGACTCTCCTTTTTTTTTTTATTCCTTTAAAAATATTTAATTTGTTTGTACATTAAGGAGCTTTGGTCCAGACGATTTTTGAAAGAGTGTGTGGCTAGGTGGCAGCTTGCTGTCGACTAAATATTCTCTATGCAGTCTCTCGGTCAATCTTAAAAATAAAAATTTGTCGAATGTGATTGCTGCATCAATAGATGATTACCGACACTCACGTCAAGTCCGACGGTCGTGGGTGCTGTGTGTGTGGAACTGGTTCAAGGCACTGTGTTGTGTGTCATGTTGCTTGGCGTGAAACCTCTTGTGCCTTTGAACTAAGGATAATTGGATGAGGACTCTGCGGCGACAGTATCATTCTCAAAGTGTACTGAGCCAGTGTCAGGGGTAGCAATCAAACGTTGCTAAACGTGTGAACCCGCAGCGTAGTTGTCCGTTGTAGTATGGTCAACGGTCCGAACCAAGGTGTGTCTAGTTGTCTACCTTCATTCAAAAGTCGAATCTCTCCTTCTGTGATAATTAGTTATTAGTCCTGTGACATTACAATCAAAGAGTGAAGAAAAGAAAGGGCCTTTCTCTGATCGTAATTGGCTCTTAATCGCCAAAGACATAGGGTGGTCCACAATTTGACGGTCAATAAGAACCTAGAGAATCAGCATTGTATCGTGGAAAGACCCATAATACCCAAACCTCAATTATAATCACGGGGTAAAGGCTCGCTTCTTTACTGTTTCCAAACCAATGAACATTACCACATAAATGTTCTACAAACCACACGTCGAACCGGTGGACTGTCGTCAGTTTCTTCTTGGGGTGCTTCATCCAAAACACCTTAATTTTCCTACCGGCCCACCCCGGACCTGTTTTCCCCCCAACCTACCACCCTTGCCCACGCCAACCCTTGCAAAGGACCAAACCTTCGACTCGCCTCCTCCAGCAACTATCATGAGTTGACGAACAGTTTCACTCTTCTCCCACACAGCAACAGCCGCCAACCACCGGACCCCTGGCCCAAGGCGGGGCCGAGTCCGTCGGAAGAGTTACGCAGGCATGGGATCTTACAAGTGGCCACCGGGGGGCGGGCTGTACAAACATCCCCGGACAACGACAAGGCCATCGACTTCCAGCCAGTAGGCAGCGCCTCATGAGGAGCGTACGCCTGCAGACCGGCCGGAGTTCCGGGCCTCCTAGACGCCGGGTAAGAAGAACTCTTCTTTTTTTCCTCTTTTTTTGTGGCTGTCCTCTTTTCTTCTGCGCCGTACAGTGTGGCCTACGGAACTTATTTGCGTCTATATGTCACCCGGCCTAAGCTCGCGGTAGCGCACTGAGTGAGTGAGGTCCTCCTCCGAGGGCGCCTAGAAGACCTGTTTTAGCACACATTCATGTTCTTGAATTACTTTGGTACTCACCTTGTTTGATGACATTCGTTTGTTCTGAATCCAACAAGTTGGGTGTTGTTTTGTGTGAGTAGAAACGTGTTTTCCTCCTGAAAGAACACGCAGTCACTTGGAACCTTTTGAAACTGTTTAATTTGCTAGCCAGATGAAAAGAAGTACCAATAGAGCTAGCTGTCTTTCGTTGATTCTCGAATTCTTCCTGAACTTCTGTAATGATAAGCTTTGCTTCCATCAAGGACCTTTGTACGCCAGTGCCTTCCTGCTTCCATTATCAGGAACAGAGCCTTTGCGTGTGTCTGTCTGTCTGTCTGTCTTTCTCTCTGTGACTGTGTGATAATTATACAGCTGTTATGTCCATTTATGTTTTCTTCTTCTTTCCCTGTGTCCTGTTTACTGCGTCCAGCTGCCTGTCTAGATGGATGGTTGTTTTCTTTTGTCTCTGGTCTCTGTCTGTCTCTCTCTCTGTCTCTGTCTCTCTCTGTGTCCTCTCTCTCTCTCCCTCTCTCCCTTCTCTCTCTCTCCCTCCCTCCCTCCACCCACCCCCTCTCTCTCTCTCTCTCTCTCTCCACTTCTCTCTCTCTCTCCATGCTCTCTCTATCTCCCTCTCCCGCTCTCTCTCTCCCTCTCTCTCTCTGTCTCTCCTTCCCTCCCTCCCTCCCTTCCTCCCTCTCTCTCTCTCTATCCCCTTCTTTCTCTCCCCCCTACTCTCTCTTCCCTCTCTCGCTCCAGCCCCCCCCCCCCCCCACCCCCTCTCTCCTGATCTCCACACATTCATAAGACGTTGGATGTACAGGACTGGTGTAAGTTAGCCGTTATAGGGGGGTTAGAGAACAGTTAGGAACACAAGGACGTCAATCTACAGCAGAACAATGAGTTCGGTGTACCACTCGTTTTGGCCAAGTACGTCATCTGGTCACGCTAGTGGGGTGCAGAGAATCTGAGGAAACTGGGGGAAAGAAGATACCACCAAAGTGAATAACAGGAAGGAGCGGGGGAAGACGAGTAAGACACGACAGATTATAGTATGAAGATAGAAGAAGGAGAAGAAGAAGAAGAATAATTCAGAGTAAGACGACTTGGAAGAAGTGATAGCTGTATAAGAGAAAGAAGAAGAAAGAGAAGGAGGAGGAGGAGAAGAAGAAAGATAGAAGAATAAGAGAGAAGAAGAAAAGACGTGAATAGCAGAAGTAGAAGAAAGTAGAATGAAGAAGAAGGAGGAGGAGGAATGAGGCTGGAGAAGCAAGAAGAATAAGAAGAAGAAGAAGAAGAAGAGAAAGACGTGGAGAAGAAGTAGAAGGAAAGAAGAAGAAGAAGAAGGAGTGATGAGAAAAAGTACGGAGGATAATAATGGAAAAAAAAGAAAAAAAAAGAAGAAGAAGAAGACGTGTCGCGGAAGAATATAGATAGAAGAAGTACGAAGAAATGCCGAAGAAGACAAAGAAGACGTGGTCAAGAAGAAGAAGAAGAAAAAAGAAGAAGAAGAAGAACAGAGAATGAGACAAAGAAACAAGAAAATAAGTAGAGGAAGAATAAGAACAAGAGAAGTGGGAAGAAGAAAAAGAAGAATAGGAATAAGAAGAAAGTGGATAAAGAAAAAGAAGAAGTAGGAAGAAGAAGAAGAAGAAGAAAAAAAAGAAGAAGAAGAAGAAGAAGAAGAAGAAGAAGAAGAAGAAGAAGGAAGAAGAAATAGAAGAAGATTAAAGAAGTGGGGAAATGGGAGGCGAAATAGAGTCGTCCTAGATAGTTAGTTATGTTATGCCTCTACATTAGTGACAGTCATATAATTATGGTATCATGCGAAGAGACTGTTCTGCCTGCCTGTGATTATAAAGGATTGCAAGAGATTTATGAATGATAACAATAGGTGTACAGCTTTTTTCACCTATCGAGCAAAACTGCTTCCTTGTTTGTTGTAGTTGGATAGATTCGATTGATGGTTTTTAGAGTTGTGGTTGACGTGACGGTAAGCATATAGTGCATTAGCTAACTCATTACTCTATATTCAAATTATGTTCTTTCCAGTTCCTTTATTAGTAATTTGATCTATTACGTAATTATTGTTCTGCTATCAGTTTTCTATAGATATTTATTCCTTCTTATGTTTTACCATTTCTCTTTTAGTCTCTTATATTATTATGGACTTATCTCATGTCAATTGCGTCTTTACGGTAGTCGTCAGTCGTCGTTCGTCGTCGTAGTCTTCTTCTCATATTTTCCTCTTCTTCTTCATTATTCTTACGTATTCTTTCAGGAGTCTTATTATTTGCACTAGTACGGTCGGCGTCGTAGGTCGTTCGTCGGTCGTCGTACGTCGTATGCTCATTACTTCTTCTTCTTCCTTCTTCATCTCTTCTTCTATTTCTTTCTTCTTCCTCTTCTTCTACTACTTATTCTTCTTGTACACATGTACTAATGTTAACATTCTTTATACTTGGTAAAGAAAAATTCATAGTAGAATAGGTAGAGGTTAAATACCTGATGATAGATATGACAAATGCGACAACAGACGACGTAAGACAGAAATACACCCCATGGGAGCGACGTCCACTTAATTAAGACTAAGAACGACCGGATGCAAATGATAATACGGCAGATGACTGTGACAATGAATGACACTGACGATAAAAAGTATCAATAAACACAAAGGGTAGTAGAGTGGAACTCACAGTGAGCATATCGCGTTCGCCTCGTGTCAAGGTAAACCCGAGGTTCATCCGTAAACCCTTGGGTAACAAAGTCGGGCATTGTCTCCTCAGACTTTTGCACTAAGGACCTTACGAGTCTTTCGAGATGAGGGACGATAAACACCGAGGTCCCCGTCGTGCACAGTGCACTTAGCAAACGGATAAACCAACGTGCGGACAACGTAACAAAAGTTGTGTCATTTAGGCTCAAAAATTTAACCGCCACCACCTCCAACCATATGCGGGTGGCAGAAGCCTCTGGTCTGCGCGACGGACTCTCCATGTGTGACCAACCCGAAATTTTCGCAGAGATTGACTCTGTGACCCTATAATGTACCAAATACCATAAAAGTTGCAGAACCGACCACAACGGACCGAACAATAAAACGAATCTTGAAGTTGAACAGGGCGTAAAGTACAAAACAATGAGGGGACAGGGTTAGAGATGCTGTAAGGAATGAGGTCATCAGATGATCATGGGAAGAGGGAGAGGGGACGAGTCGAGAGGCATCACTAGGCGCGAGGTCACTGAGTCAATACCCGATTCCCTCAGCCTTTTAGTAGACAGCCGAGCCATTTAATGACTCCAGAGGACGACTCCTATGTTACTAACATTGAAGTAAAATTGGCTACATTCAGGAAGATTGGTAAGTACTTGTGACACTGCATAAAAAGAGAAAAGAAAAAAAAAATGACATACGTAAGTGATTAAAAGGAGAGTTAGATCTATCACTGTGAGTTGGAATAGGTTACACTTTGCGTACGCCAACGCCCGGTAGCCGTGCCCTACAGACTTTTGTGTGTTGTGTGTGTGGGTGTTGTGTGTGTGTATGTGTGTGTATTTGTATATGTGTGTGTGTATTAGTGTGTCAAGTCAATTCAAGTCAATTCAAAATGATCTTTATTGACGAAAGAAGAATAAAGCTTGATAAAGCTTTTTTTTTTACATCCTGTCGTTCATAAATAAATAAGAAAAACAATTAACGCAAATAAATAAAAAACATAAACTGGAGAAAAATCAACAGTGTGTGTGTGTGTGTATGTGTGTGTGTGTGTGTGTGTGTGTGTGTGTGTGTGTGTGTGTGCGTGCGTGTGCTTGCGTGCGTGTGCGTGCGTGTGCGTGGTGCGTGCGTGCGTGCGCGTGTATGTGCGTGCGTGCGTGCGCGCGTGTGCGTGCGTGCGTGCGTTCAACAAAGACGCACACAACTGCGCGCACGCGCGCATACACGTTTTTCAAAATCGTGGTCTCTGCCTGTTTCTGACAGGATCGCGTTTCTAGTCTGTATAATGCAGACTGTCTGTCTGTTGTCTCTTAGACCGTCTGTCTGACTGTCTGTCTGTCTCTTTGACTGTCTGTATGTCTGTCTCTCTGACTGGCTGTCAGTCTGTCTCTCTCTCTGTGGACTGTCTGTCGTCTGTCTGTTCTGTCTCTCTAACTATGCTGTCTGTACTGACTGCCTTGTCTGTCTGTCTGTCTGTCGCTCTAACTATCTGTCCTTACCTGACCATGCCTATTCTGTCTCTTCTCTGACTGTCTGTCTGTCGGTCTCTTTGACAGTCTAGTCCTCTTCTGTTGTCCTGAACATAGTTTTTGACTGATGCCCCTTGCTGTCTGAGCTTTTCCTGTGGTCTGTACTTGGTGCTGTTCTGTTCCTGTCTCGGTCTGTCTCGCTCGCTGCCGACCATGTCATTTGTACTATGGTCGTGACTTTTTTTGGCCTTTCTGTCTCTCTGACTTGTCTGTATGTTCTGTCTGTATTGTGTCTGTTCTTGCGTGCTAACTGTTGCGTTCTCTAACAGTCTGTATCTGTCAAGCTCTCGTCTGTATTCTATCTGTCTGCTCGTCTCTCTCTGACTGTCTGCATGACATTTCTGCATAGTCTTCCTTATTCTTGTTAAATAAAGAATATATGTGTTCACTCTTATGGGTGATTTCAGGATGATTCTGCCTTCTGTCCTGTCTTCTGCTTCGTCTGACTTGTCTGTCTCGGATCTGTCTCTCGTGCATACTCTGTTTGTAAACAATAAAGTCAGCTCATTCCAATTTCTCAATTCGATTAGGTCTGCTCCTGGTCCCATCTGTCTGTCATGTTCGTCATTCTCTGTGTCTGTCAGTTGGCTGTAATGTCATCATGTTATAACCCTCATACGTGTGTCAAAACAACCTTCAGCCAGTCATGTCAGTCATAATCAGTCTGTCTTTCTGTCATATTCATCTATACTAGTCTGTCTACGAACTACTCTCATGATCTCTGTCTCTGTCTGATTTCTGACTCTCTCTACTCCTCTCAATCTATCTCTCTCGTCAATCTCATACATCAATCTACATCTCAATCAAACTCTATCAGGCGTCTTCTTACGAAAAAAAAACTCCAAAAAGGTCAGCTACTCTCTCTCTCCGATCTCTCTCTCATCTGTCTCTCTCTGTCTCTGTATCTGTCTTCTGTTTTCTCTCTCTCTCTCTCTCTCTCTCTGTCTCTGTCATCTCCTCATCGTCTCTCTGCTCTCTCCTCTCTCTCTGTCTCTGTGCTGTGTTTTCTCTCTCCTCTCTCTCTATGAACCTCTCTCTCTCTCTCTATCCTCTAGTCTCTCTCTCTCTCTCCTCTCTCCCACACCACACACACACATCACCACACACACCACACACACACAACACGACAGAACATCACCATCACTAAACACAAACACATATTCCACTTTCACACACACACACACACACACATACACACACACACATATAACGCACTTACACATTCACACACACACACAGCGACATCAAAAACAGCACACCACACACATCACACACAATACCCACACACACACACACACACACACAGACACACACACACACCTCACACACACACACAACACACACACAACACACCATTATTAATTAATATATTATTCAAGCCTACCAAACGACACATCTGAACGCTTGTCCTTAATAACGAGTTATACATCGATATGTGTTAATCTGAAATGCCATGACTTTTGAAGAAGAGAGAGAGAGTAAGAAGAGAGGAGACGAGAAGAGGAGAGAGAGAGAGAGAGAGAGAACGAGGAGAGAGAGAGAGAACGAAGAGAGAAGAGAGAGAGAGAGAGCAAGAGAGAGAGAAGAGAGAGAGAGAAGGAGAGCGAGAGAGAGAGAGAGAGAACACGTGGACACGTGAACATTATTCAGAAATGGCCTTTGGCCCTAGTGAAGGTGGGTGAACAAGATAATACATTGAAACAAAGAAAAAGAACTGGAAAAAACAAACATAGAAAACTATGATATCAATATAACTCTACTACAATTGACAACAGCTTATAGACAAAAACATAGACGCCATTTTACATATCTTTCATATCTCTTCGACTAAGGGCATAATTGCGCCCTCCCTCCCAATCTAATACAACAAGGGTATCTATAGTATTTTCCTGGATGAACTGTCGGCGGTAAAGTTTCCAAAATGGACGAACAAAATAAAAAATGTAGTTCATTTTCCTCATCGTGCATACACATAGTGCATTAGATCTCTTTTCCGTGTGTTGTCGTGTACCTTATAATAATGACTTTGTAATTTCTGATACACCAAAACGAATTTAATAACTCTACTTTTTTTCAAAAACATATCTAAATCAGATTTAAGTAAAACTGAATATCATGTCCATCAACAATATTGTCTATAAATATTATATATATTACATCGTTTCATATTATGAGTATGCCACACTTGGCCATCTACGAATCAGACTAATCTTTGCCTTAGACACGAACAAACGATTTCCGATTAACAACATACTGATTCATCCTCACACTCCAATCCACACTCACGACAAAAGACGTCGAACACTGTGTGACCCAATTTTTTTTTCCTTACCCGTCTAATTGTACCAACTATTATATGTTGAAGAGAGAGAAAGAAGAGAGAGAGAGCGAGGAGAGAGGAGAGAGAGAGAAGAGGAGACATGTGAGACAGAGAAGATAATATGAGAGAGAGAGCATAGAGTGTGAACAGAGAGTGAGACAGAAATGTAGATAGAATACATAGAGCGAGAAGAGAGCACATAGCTGAGAGGAGAGACAGAGAGAGAGGACAGAGTGAGAGAGGAAGAGAGAGAGAGAAGGAGTATAGAGAGAGAGAGAGAGAGACAGAGAACGTAAAAAAGAGAGGCAGTGATGATGATACATAGGAGAGACGTGTGCTCGCGTGTATACAACCGTAGGGGGCCCAACCACAGAGCAGTTCACATTGATTGGCTTTATTTGTGTCATAGACTACTGTTCTATGGCACGACTATAAGCTTCACGCCTGCTGTTCAAGACATAATATACATGTGATCCCAAACCACCCCTACGAAGGGACATTAAGGTGTCCAACTGTCCATATCTGTGCGAAAAATGGTACGTTGAAAACATTCATGATAATTCCTCTTTCTAACGATAATAAAAAACCACTTCTTGTACCTTTTTTGTTGCAGAGACTTATACATATTAAATGTTGCGTAGGTGACTGTCGGCCTATTTTGAGAAATCACAGTCCGAATGATCTAGCCTATCTCAGAAAATGCATCAACCTACTATTTTTAAAAGCACTTTTTTTGGGAATAATATCTAAAGACTTAGTATTATTTTTATTCATTATATTTATTATTATTATTATTATTATCCAAAGATAAGGTGTGTGCTAGAGAGACACAAAAGTATACCCATATCTCTGCAAAATTGGTGTGTTAAATGTTTTTTTAGATTTTTGACTTTTCCATGCTGGCCTGTTGGAGACACTCACAGCCCACGACTTATATGTCCCTTTCGTGGTGGCTGGGTGCACTAATTTATTTATTATTTTATTATAAGTGGTAAATGTAGGTGCGTCCTTTAGTGAGGTAGCAAGGCGAGACAGACTAATTGAAGAATTCATTGGGGAAGATATCATTATTTCCGGCTTTATTTTATATAATCATGCGCGAACGTGGACATTTTTACTTTCAAAATTGAAAGATCCAGGACCAACACACGTTTTGTTCACCAGACCTAAATATTCTTTAGTCTATCAATGAAATATACTGACTGGTTTTTGGAGAGCAAATTAAACAAACGCAAGTGTTTTTTGAGTGCTCTCTTCTTAATGTTTTCATCATGTTAGATGGCATAATATAGTTCAAACTTCATTTTCTGCACACACAATGGACGTAAAAGCGAAAACGAAATCTTGTGCGACCTATCATATGGAGGTATGATTTATGTCCCTTTTATATTTAACGTTTTTCGTCTACTCTGAAAGTGAAGAGTAGCTATCTCTTTACTTGAGGCTAACGTTATTCGCGTAATGGTGTTATCCTAGGACCCCTTCTGGTCGAGAACCTGAGACATCATACGCGGCGACCTGTGAAACTGACCTCACTGGGTAAGAGGTTATCGTTAGACAAAGACGCTTCGCCCGCGAACATCAACTGTTGCGACAAAAGGGGTCTGACGAAACAACGTTTTTGAGAAAAACATTTGCGGAATCTAACATATTGCAATAACATCATCAGTACTAAAATCCCGCGAAGACGATGTGGCTGGCCCACAACGGGGCGGGGCGGGTAAATCAAAAACGGTGCACATCAGCCGCGTAATAGTTCTCATCCCCTAGCTGATGCATGTGTACCTGAGTGTTTCAAGTGCTTCTCGCTGTTGGGATGCATCCCTTTGTCTTTTATGCCCAGGTAAAGCCACCACCAAACAACCAACAGACTCTTGTCAGGGGAGTTTCTCTACATACGGTCGCCGACGCGATATAACGCCTTACGCCAACATACACTCGCCTAAATAAAGCCATAAAACGTTTGCTAAAGTGTTCATATAACTCATTTAAGCTTACTCTTTCATTTTTGGGAGAGAGAAAAGGTTGCTATCCTTAAGGAGTATAAACGCATATCCTGAGAGCATCTGTCAGTTTTACACTCAAAGTCTTCAGCCATCTAGCATGACAAGCAAAAGGGAGCAGCGATCAAAACACTATGCGTTTTGTTTGATTTGCTGAAAATCCTCCACCGTTAAATTGTTTTCACGATAGACTTAAGAAATGTTTGCTGGGGCAAAGCGTTTGTTTTGGATGTCTTCCATTTATTAAAGGTCAAGTCTCAGTCTAATAAATGACGTCATGAGGTAGCTAAACATGAGACGGATGAAGATGGGGTGGACGGTCGAATCGATCGGCTTTGGTGGAATGGGGGTCTGGGGTGAAAGAAGTATTGGTGCAAAAAAAGAAAAACGCAGCATTTAAAGATTGTAGGGTGGTGTGGTGGTTAAGTTATGGAGGAAAGCCTTTTAAAAACAATAGAGTGTAGAGAGGAATCGTTGTTTTCCTGTACGTAAAATGCCTCAAAAATCAACTATGTATGGTGCTCTTGTCTACTCGACCTAGTTTTGAAGCTGCTGAAATAAACCATCTTAAGAGAAGAGAGAGAGAGAGCAGAGACATGAGAGTGCAAGTGCAAGTATTTTTTTAAGTTGTCTGAGGGCCATATGCCCATCAACAATGGAGTGTCAAAGAAATAACACCAACAAAACTGAGCACGTAAATTATGTTCTTTCAAGCTTTACGAATAGAAACAGTCACTTCTGGAGCTAGGCTCTTGTTTGGGGACAAGGCAGTAATAATACTAATTAGTCATAGGCAACAATTGTTTTCTCTTCGAGGTTTTGGGGGGGTTTTTTTTGTTTTTTTATATCAGTATAGCAGTGGACAAACAAACAAAAAGGTGGATTTCTGTCTCGGGAACTATGATACAAATGGACAATATACATTTTTGTTACGAGTCGATGTTTCGAACTGCAAAAAGTGACAGATTCAAAGGAGACATGTACTTTGATATTCGTGTCAATTTCAACAACAAATGGGTACGTAAAGTCAAGGTTTTGCTTAAACGAGTGCATCATACTATTATAAAACTACATGATTGCATTCAGTGCGTTGTTCTAATTCAATCTATAAGTCCTCCATGTTTTATAAAGTGCCAAGGGAATTGTTTCGTATTGCCACTTTGTGCTTCCCGTGTACCTCGCCAATATCAAACCGATACAAAAGTGCTTTCTAATCTTATGCAAGAACCCGATGTATGCGTAATTTTGTTTCTGGAAGGGTTTAACAGCATATTATAGGGGCTGTATAATTAGGTATCTTCTACAATCCAATCTGTACAAAAACGTACAAAGACCTTTTATACGTCTGCAAACTGCTGACAACAATACGAACGGATACCATACCCGTTTCACCATCTATTGAGCGATTTTGGGGTTACAATCCACTTACAAATCGATTTTCATAACATTTCTCTTGATTTTCTGTATATAATCACTATGATATCTTTGTACCCGTCTAAGTTAGAACTGGTTTGCGCACTTGACAATCAAAAAGCTTGCAGAAGATTCATAGGTGCTGCTCTCCAATAGCCACAACATTTTATGGTGATAACAAATGGCAATCACTCCTTTTTATTATCTCTTGCAGAAAGATCTTGACTTAGTCTTGTAGTGAAATAGACTACCCAATAGGTGTCACATACTTACAATGTTAAGAATTCATATTCCCTTAAATACCATCTCATCATTTTCAGCATGGTACCGGGATACCCCCCTACGCTCCGAAAAGATACTACGTTATGCTTTTTTCGCCAAATTAAAGAATAAGTCACGACGTCTTGACTGTATCAGCAAGATAATTGTTAAGGCTGTGTCTGGAACCGACAATTACTATCAGATACCAATGTAACTCATCAGCAACTCAATATGCATGTTTGGCTCAAATCGGGTGATACTATGCCGACACAAAATCAATAACATCTTTTTGTAAGCTTCATTATAAACAATGAACAGTTTTACTTGTACATGCCTCCCCTTTGTTTCAAGCCTTGCGGGGTCACATGAAAACATCAGTTTACATTTTTCTCTCTCTCTCTCAAGCATACTCTATCATCAGTCTATCGCTCATATACAGAATGAACAACAAAAACCAAGATCGTAGAAAGAGAGACTAGAGACGAAGAAGCATACGAGGAGAATAGCACATCTCTCTCGTCGAAATCTCTCGCGAGAGAGATAGAGTTCTTATCCTCTCTTTCTTCGCTTTAACGTTTGCTCTCTATTTGTTGTGTGTATGTTAATGGCAAGTATGAAAAATGGCTATCCTTTATGTCCTCATAGAACTTTTACCTGTTGTTAAATAAAGTTCAATCAATTCAATTCAATGCATATTCTCTGCATCTCTCTCTCTCTCTCTCTCTCTGCTCATCTCGGTCGTTCTCTCTCTCTCTTCTTCTCTCCCCTCGCCCGCTCCTCGTGGGAGAGTT
>CM065683.1:66952309-66954809 GCA_017654935.2 Phymorhynchus buccinoides
CTTTACCCCACCTTTCACTCTCACTCACATCATTCAACCATGCATCAAGCAGAGAGAGAGATGAGAGAGTAAACAGGCATAGGATATAGTATATATAAATTATAGAGATACAGAGATGAGGGAGTAGAGAGATGAAGATGGATAGGTAGAGAGAGAGAGAGAGAGATAGGAGAGATAGAGCGATAGAGTGCTATATCTAGCGATATCTCTCGATAGAGAAACTGGCATGTTTTTTATTGAGGATAACTACATAAGTACCAATATTGCTTTTTTTTTACATCCGGTCCCATTAGATAGAGAGATCGAGAGAGAGAGAGAGAGAGAGAGATAGTAAAGAGAGAGAGATGAGAGAGAAGAGAGAGAGAGAGAGAGAGAGGAGAGAAGAGAGCGAGAGAGAGAGAGAGAGAAGAACTTGAACCTTGAAAACTAAAACTTTTTTTTCAATTATATAGATTTTAGGCAACGCTATTCTTCCAATCTGTCTCTCTGTAGAGATAGAGAGAGAGAGATTAGAGAGAGAGAGAGATAGGAGAGAGAGAGAGAGTAGAGATAGAGAGAGAGAGTAGAGAGAGAAGAGAGAGAGCGAGAAGAGAGATAGAGAGATAGGGGTAGAGAGGAGCGAGCGAGCAGAGAGGAGAGAAGAGTAGAGTGGGGGGGTGATAGGTTATAGCGATGATATGAGAGGAGAGAGACAGATAGAGGAGAGATAGAGCGAGATAGAGAGACACCCTTCTTCTCTCTCTCTGTCTACTCCGCACTGCTTCGTCATCCTACCTCATCCTCTCCTCCTCTCCTCCCCTCCTCGCCTCTCTCCCTTCCCATCCTACTCCTCCTCCGCCTAATACTCCAATCGCGTCATCCCTCCCCTTATCTCTCCCTTTCCCCCCTACCTACCCTCCCTCTCTGTCCGTCCATGATAATGGGGGTGAGGAATGGGAGACTAGTCCCTTTGAACGACATATGCAGAATCACAAAGGATGGCAGATATAAAACACTAAGTGTTTGGATCAGGAGCCGGAAAATATCTTAGAATGTTTTCCATTTCCTTTTCCTCTGATCCCTTTTCTCTCTCTCCTCTCTATCTCATCTCTCCCCTCTCTCTCTCTCTCTCTCCTCCTCCGCTCCCTCTCTCCCCCCTCCTTTCTCCCCTCTCCTCCTCTCGTCTCCTCCGCCTCGCAATCTCTAATCTATCTACTAATACGAGCATGGCCTAAAAAGCTTATTCTTGAAAAAATACAATTTAAGTTTTCAAGTTCCTCTCCTCTCTCATCTTTCTCTTTTTCATCCCACTCCCCTCTCCCTCTTCCCCCCCTCTCTTCTCTCTCCCCCCCCCTTTCTCTTCCCCTCTCTCCCTCGTGATCCCTCTCTTCCTCTTCTCTCATCTCTCTCTCCTCTTCTTACCCTTCTCGTGGCTCTCTCTCCCATTCGGTCTTCCTCCGCTCTCTCGGTCTATCTCCAATACGTCTCTCATATACTCCTCTCGCCCCCCCCTCTCTCTCACCCCGTCATCCGCTCCACCCTCAAAACCCTCTTTCGGCACTCCTCTCCTCTCCTCTATCGCAAGTCTCTTCTCTCTTCTTCTCTCTCATCTGTGCATTCCCTTAGTTTAAAACGTTTTATTTTCGAAAGTAACATGACAACACCGACCTAAACCCTTTTTCAACTATTTCTTGAAAATAATACAATTTAAGTTTTCAGTTATCTCTCTCTCATCTCCCCTCTCTCTCCTCCTCTCTCTCTCCTCTTCTTTCCTCTCGTCTCCACCCCCTCTCTCCATTCCTCCTCCCATCCTCATCTCCCTCTCTCTCTCTCCCCTATCTATTCTCTCATCTCTTATCCCTCTCTCTCTCTCTCCTCTCCTCCGCTCCCTCTCTCTCCTCTCTCAGCTCTCCTCTTCTCTCTCTCTCTCTCTCTCTTCTCTCTCAACTCTCTCTCTCTCTTCTCTACTAGGCGATTTGCCTAAATCCTTTATTCTTGGGAAAATAAAATTTAAGTTTTTCAGAGAATTTTTTTTTTTTTTTCTTATTTCTTTTTAAGAAGAGAGAGAGAAAAGAGAATAGCATGAGAGAGAGACAGATAAGAACAGCGACCGACGGACACTATGCACACACACACACACACCACAACAACACACACACACACAACACTACACACACAACACCACATATTTAGCGAACACAACAAACACACACACATACATCACACACACATGTGTGACACACACACACACAACATGTACATACACACACAACCACACACACACACACAAACACACCAATCAATTCACAAAACACCAAATATACAAAATACATCTCACACACAACACCCACCACATAGACTACACACACACACCTAACTTAACTCCTTACACCACACACATCAACATCAGATTTTTTTTAGAAACCTGAAGGGGAGATGAGATTTTTGTCTTGTAGTACAATATTAAGGGACAGACAGTTAGTACGATTTTTTGTATTTTTTTTTTTTTTATACTTATTTT
>CM065683.1:66959809-66962309 GCA_017654935.2 Phymorhynchus buccinoides
CTCCCCCCCCCCCCCCCCCCCCCCACCCCCACTCTTCCTCTGTTTTGCCATCCAGGCTTTTTTTTTATATCTCCCATATCTCTCTCTGTCTGTCTGTCTGTCTGTCTGTCTGTCTGTCTCTCTCTCTCTCTCTCTCTCTCTCTCTCTCTCTCTCTCTCTCTCTCTCTCTCTTCTTTCTCCATATCTGTCACTATGCTACCCCCCCCCCCCACACACACACACACACTCTCTCTCCCTGTCTTCGGCCTCGACCCGTTTCAGATCCCAGAAGTATTACTTACGTCTTATCTTCGGAACAAATCTGTTCCCTACGGCTTCATCCAAGGATTATACATTAACAAAAACAAAACAGAGAAAATGAAAACACACACAAACCATATTCACCCATCACGACCTATAATTTAATGCTCCTTGAATGATGACACATGAACTGCCATGTCTTATCAATGCTCCTTGAATGATGACACATGAACTGCCATGTCTTATCAATGCTCCTTGATGACACATGATGACACATGAACTGCCATGTCTTATCAATGCTCCTTGAATGATGACACATGAACTGCCATGTCGTATCAATGCTCCTTGAATGATGACACATGAACTGCCATGTCTTATCAATGCTCCTTGAATGATGACACTTGAACTGCCATGTCTTATCAATGCTCCTTGAATGATGACACATGAACTGCCATGTCTTATCAATGCTCCTTGAATGATGACACATGAACTGCCATGTCCATGTCTTATCAATGCTCATGTCTTATTGCTCCTTGAATGATGACACATGAACTGCCATGTCTTATCAATGCTCCTTGAATGATGACACATGAACTGCCATGTCTTATCAATGCTCCTTGAATGATGACACTTGAACTGCCATGTCTTATCAATGCTCCTTGAATGATGACACATGAACTGCCATGTCGTATCAATGCTCCTTGAATGATGACACATGAACTGCCATGTCTTATCAATGCTCCTTGAATGATGACACTTGAACTGCCATGTCTTATCAATGCTCCTTGAATCATGTACTTGAACTGTCATGTCTTATCAATGCTCCTTGAATGATGACACATGAACTGCCATGTCGTATCAATGCTCCTTGAATGATGACACTTGAACTGCCATGTCTTATCAATGCTCCTTGAATCATGTACTTGAACTGTCATGTCTTATCAATGCTTTTTGAATGATACTTAAAGAGCCACCCTGACGCATGAGTTTTTGTAAGAAACACGTCCAGATCACCAGGAAAACACCCTTTACAGAGATCGCAACACTCACTTTGCTCTGGTTTCCTAGAAATCAAACCGTCAAATCGGCGAAGTCAAATTCTTTCACCCAAAGAGAAGGCGTGTGCCGTCTCTTTTCTAATGGCCGCCTGCGTTTAGACCAAATCGTTTGCACGAAATTTTCGCAATCCAAGTCTTTTTTTTCCTTCTTTTTTAAATGTTAATACAGTTTCGCTCACAACAAAACAAACAGCTCCAATTGTTTTTTTTACTCCACTACAAAAACAGAAAACGCTTCAACCACTCTGAGTGACCGTCCCCCACCCCATCCAAAATGACTACTCTCTCCGGCACCTCCGCCAAGGAGGAATCGCCGTTTTGACGGTTTGATTTCTAGGAAACCAGAGCAAAGTGAGTGTTCCGATTCTTGAAAAGGCTGTCTTTCTGGTGATCTCGACGTGTTTCTGGCAAAAATACTCATCCGTCACGGTCCACCTTTAAACTATCATATAGAAATCAAAATTCTGCAGACCTTATCTTAGAAATAGTTTTCGAAACATTGTTGTAGGAGAGGAAGACCAAGTACAAACGTCCAGGCCATGTAGTCATGAGTACGAATTAGACATTCAAAACGCTGATCAGTATGTAAATTAGGCTAAACTCCCAAAACGATTGGCTGTTGAGCCTAATTTACATACCGATTAGCGTTTTGAATATCTAATTCGAACTCACGACAACAGGACCACCCTATTAAATGTAGGGAATAGCTCACACGACGTAAACATAAAAGGGCTATGAATTATTATCTGTTAGTTCCTCCTCTTAAAACAACAACAAGCCAAAGCAATTACGTGAAACTACTTCGTCAGTGTCAGCTACAACAGATGACCAAGTCCTGCTTCACACAGTTATCTGGGACATTGACAAAGGGCACAAATCCGTTGACATTTAAAACCTTTCTTTCACCCATCCCTGTCTGTTTGTCTCTCGCCGCCCCCTCAAAAAAGGTCAAGCAGCAAACGCATTCTCTTCTTCTGTGTCAAAACCCCCACATTCCTTAATTTGATGTACGGAATGTTTTAATGGTTCTGTTTTGTTATTTTCTGTTGCTTCCTCTGTTGCTTCCAACCTATGTCCATTCATTTGTATCCCATGTTTCCGCATGCGAAATATTATGTGTGTGCGTGTATGTGTGTGTGCGCGCGCGCGTGTGTATGGGGGGGGAGGGGGGGGAGTATGTGTGGTCGTGTGCGTGTGAGTGT
>CM065683.1:66977309-66979425 GCA_017654935.2 Phymorhynchus buccinoides
CTTCCGCAAACGTTTTCTAAAGTGTTTCTTAGGCCCCGTTTGCCGTAAGCGTTATTCACGCGGCGACCGTTATCTAGAGAAACTCGCCCCTGAAACACAGCACACCAATTTCCCACATTCTGACTGCTTTTAGTTTTACCCAGAGAGCTATTTGTTTCACGTTATTTCCTTTCAGATAGGCAGTGTTTCTTTCCAATGATTGTTGTTAGGGATAGGGAAAGACCTTACAAGCGGAAACAACAAACAAAAGAAGGAATTAAAGCTTCGGATTGGTATTATTATACTGGTGATGAGGTCTACAAATAGGCATGAACTAAAAGCAGCTTGTCCGAGGTGCCGTGGAAATGACACGTTTCAATGTTGTTTTATTAATCTTCCCAATCCATGAACCGGTGCACACGTTAAACATTAAAAATAATGCCCAATGTGTGTGTGTTATATATATGTGTGTGTGTGTGTGTGTGTGTGTGTGTGTGTGTGTGTGTGTGTGTGTGTGTATGCAAAATGCTGAGAGATAGTGCTAGTATCATCTTTGGGTTTTAATCCGTCATCTTCTTCTTCTTCTTCTTCTGCGTTCCCAGGCCATATGGGCATAATGGGGAAGGTACGTATGTGTCCGGTTTTCAGTTTTCACTGGTCTCCCCGCTGCGTACAGCCAACACATTCCGATTTCGGAGGAGCTCAAAGGAGAACATTATTGGAAGATTTGTTTTGGAAAAAGGCAGGAGAATGGACCAATAAGTCAGAAAGATAGTAGATGCCCGAAAGTAAAGGGACTCGAATAGACACAGTCAAAGAGAGCCAGTGATCATTATTAGAGGAAGTTTACAAGCACAGAACTTTCCAGAAGAATGTGGGCGGAACTATTTATACGAAAAATCTGCCATCGCTTTCGGCAGAAATGCTTGAGCTTAATAAAAAGCGTGGTTCTGGATGAACAAAGATGGCCACATCTTGGCACCTGAAGACTCTTTCTGTCAGCTTTTTTAATCCTGATTTCAGGCGCATGCCTGAGCTACTTTCGCCCATGTTATGATGGCATTGGGGCTGCCACGGTCTGAAATGAATACACTGCCTATTTTATTTGTGTACTAGTAGCTACAGCCCGCTCGCTTCGCTTCGCGGCAGCTCTTCCCTGGGACAGGTCTTCAGAATAGCAGTTGCCAGGATAGCACTTCGAAATATGCGTGGCATTGCTGGTGACGGACATGTCTGCCGGCTCGGCGACGCCCTTGTTTCTTTTGTTGTGAACCGCCCATGTCAAGCCAGTTTTTGTGGGGTTTTTTTTGCTGTCCCATATTCTGGGCCGTACAGTGGCGTTGCGCTACCACGCCGCTCATTTCCAAGTCCCAATTCGCAGCCACACCTCCGCACGTTCAGGTCGCAGAGACCAGCAGTTCAAGAGGAGCGAATCTATGTTAGGCCGTCAGGATGCAACCAACCGAGGAGACACTGCACTGCTGCTTGCTGAGTCACTTCGGTGGAGTTCAGCGGAGCCTGTTCAGGACACCACCTACTAAGCCCCCTACTGACGGAAGACACTAATGTCTTAGTCACGGAGCCAGCGTGAGTGAGGTCCTCCTCCGAGGGCGCCACCACGACCGTTCCACCGGACAGCTTCCCCAGAACACATTGATCACCATGACTTGGACCCCGAAACGCGACCCAAGAGCATAATGTGAAGCCAGTTTTGTTTCTTTGCTAGTTTGGTTCGTGGAACACGCTCGTGGCATGCTATAAGATGTTCGCTCTGCTTTATCCTTCCTTATACGGGATTGCATTCATTGTGTGATATATGTGTGCCAAACGTTATCCTGAATAAACTTTGTTGATATCTGTGAGTCTGTTCGTACCGTCTGCCTTCAGGTTCTCTGCGAAATTACTGTTGTGTTCATTTGTGTTGTCATTTCTCTTTTTTTCTTTTTTTTAAATCAAACAAATTCATAGAATAGATATACCAAACCTCTTTCTAAAGATAAAAGTATTATCTGCGACTCTGAAACATGGAAGGAGAGCCACTAGAACGGGGAGAGTAGGGGGGTGGGGGGGGGGGGGGGGGGGGGGGGAGGGGTGGGGGGGGGGATAAAGAGGGTGGGGGGTGGGGGGGGGGGGGGGG
>CM065683.1:66979925-66982425 GCA_017654935.2 Phymorhynchus buccinoides
TCCATATGCTTGGCAATTTCTATCTCAATTTGGAATGTTAAAAATGTCCCCCAAAAATCCGCCCTTGACCAAGCCTCAGAAAACAATGCAATACGTGTTCATTAACAGTGATAGTAATGAGGATACTAATTATTCTGACATTAATGCAAGTAACCACGATTTCAAAGCGAAAAAATAAATTTGAATCAACCAGTAATGTTGTCAACCTTGAATCATTGACTGTGCTGAATTTTGTTGCGCTTCTTATTTGTTACATTGTTTTGCTATAGGCAGCCCCAGGCCAGTAATGAAGTTTGTGTAAGAACATTGATGTCATGAAGGAGTTAAATAGACTGAGTGTTTTGGGAGAAAACGCGATTAAAAAAGAACGTGACGGGACGGACGGACGGACTGAACAACACCGCACGGACAGGGACAAAAACGATGGTCTCCCCAGCAACCTTGCTCTGGGACAAAAAAGAAATGCCAGACTGACGGAATGCCAGACAGAATGCCAGACTGACAGAATGCCAGACCGACAGAATGTCAGACTGACAGAATGCCAGACAGAATGCCAGACTGACAGAATGCCAGACTGGTGACTGGCCTAATTACGGAACCAATGCGGACAGCCCAGCACCAAAGCCTTGGAACTATGCAGTCACTATTATATTACTTCAGGCACAGGATTGGGATACGCCCTTTTTTCACTTAGCAAACCAAAGCCCATGTATAATTATGTGCATAGTAATATTGAACTATGCTTTGCATATCTTTCTGTTATGCCGCACGGTCTCTTTCGCTGTGTCGGTCTGTGTGTGGTTGTCTCTGTTCCACTGTTTGTCTGTCCGTCTAGTTTATATGTTCCAATAATCTCTGTTCAATCTGTCCGTTTGCTTGCCTGTCAGTCTCTCTGGCTGTCTTTTCATCTGTCTGTCTGTCTATCTCTCTTTCTCTCATTCTCTCTGCCTTTTTTCAAAAACGAAACACTTTCAAAAAGATTTTCCTCCAGCTGAAGTTGGACTTGTTGGGCCTAACTATTTCTTGGTTGGGCGCATAACGGTAGCATGACGCGTATGCGCTCATAATTGACAGGAAACTATCTGAACGATCGAAGAAGAAGAAGAAGAAAAAGAAGAAGAAGAAGCAGAAGAAGAACGAAGAAGAAGAAGAAGAAGAAGACGGCTATATCTTAAAAATTGGGAAATTCATATTTCCCTTCTTTCATGAAGCATGTCCTTACCTGCAGTCGCAGGAGGAACGAGTATAATATGGGACGACGTTGAAGTTTAGAAACAGCCCCCCCACCCCACCCCCATCAAGTGTACGGCTCTCAATCTCAAAGTCTGTTTCTTTCAGATTTATGAAAATAATCCTAAGAACTGACCCTAACGCCTATGCGTGGGTAAAGAATTTTCAAGACTCACCAGATCACGTGTCAAAATCACGGGTTGCAACGTGTTTTCCCCTCTTATTAGCTGGTAAGAAATCTTGTCTTGAACCAGGTTTTTGACTCCCATACAAATGCCCCCAACATTGAAAAAGAAATATCATTTTAAATAGTCCGCCTCGATTTCATGTTGGTGGCATTTGTATATGGGTCACAGCTATCCAGAAAACAAACAAACAAACAAGGGACTTAATCGTGGTGGGTCAGTGTTATCTTTAATAACGAGATGGCAGCCCTGACATGACCTGTTAGTTTGTCGACGCGACGGGGCTATAATTTGTTAATCCTAATCTTAATAATCATATTTAACTCTATCCCGTCCCCCGCCGAGAAGGGTAGAATGCTGTGGAAATCCGATTAACGTCCTGCGGCCTGGAACAGACACGTGTGGCAACACTAATAGATATAAAGATAGCGGGGCGATCCTGGAGGTACTGCATGCAATACCAGGAAAGTCCCGATTTTGTAATCGATAAAGATATAGCTTGTAGTCTTTCGCCGCAGGAACGGTAGAATGATTCTTGTCTGTGAATTTGTTTTTTCATTGCGAAAATAAAAATATGAGTGTGTGTACTGAAATACAACCTATTAGGCAAAAATAGGGTGAGAACCTTAATAGGAGAGGGGAGAGGGGAGAGGGTACTAGAGGGAGATGAAAGGGGGGGGGTGGGGATGAAATGATCTTTTTTTAAAATTTTACAACGATAAAGTAATTGCTTGGGGTAGCAATTTCTTCATACCTGCCGTTTAAGGAGGAGGGTGGGTGGGTGTTGGCAGAAATGGCAAAGGACGATTTGACAAGTAGGGATAAAAGTGTGAGGGGGGGGGGGGAAGAAAGGGGGTGGTGGTGGCGTAGAAGGAAAGGTAGATCGCGGATGGGGGTGGGGTGGGGGTGGAGGTAAATGTATGTACGTCCCCTTTGCGTATGTGCCAACGTCTTTCAGTCTTGTAAGGTAAAGGTTAGCGAAAAATGTCAAACACGCAGAGACGTGTACCACACACAAACACACATAATCTCACATACACACACGCGCGCACGCAACACACATGCACACACACACATGCACACGC
>CM065683.1:66984925-66992425 GCA_017654935.2 Phymorhynchus buccinoides
AAAAACGCACTTTTTTTCTTGCTTTAAAAAAAAAATTACGCGTCAATATTACAAGTTTTCACCAGCATGTTATTCTATTTATGAATCTTGTCATCCATTTTGATTTGTTTACACAACCTCCTTTTTTTTTTAAGGCAAACATTGGCGCGATCAAATAGCCAATACAACAGTTTGCCGTTCATCAAATGGTCAACCTATGGCGATATTTTTTCACGCCAGAGGGCAGTCAATGCACTAGGGGCTTATCACGCGATTTTCTTACTTGGGCGTAGTGAGAGAGAGAGTGATGGTAGGACCACTCACTGTCTCTCTCTCTTTCTTTATCCCCAACTAATAATATAGAGAGGATTAGCCCCACACGAGCGTCATGACCTCTGGCGTGAGAAAAATCGCACTAAGTCTCTCATTGTCATCACATCACCATTGACATTTCTCACGCCCTTCAGTACCTACACCCCCCCCCCTCCCCACCACTGTCCTTCCTCTAACAGCCCCCCCCCCCTCCACTGTCCCTTCCTCTAACACCCTCTAAACCCCACCCTCCTCCGCCTTAAAGAAACACTGACGCACCTCGATTAAGTCCCTTGGTTTTTTTCTGGGTAGCTGGGGTATGCAGATGCCCCCAACTTCAAATTGAGGCTGCTCTTTAAAATGATGTTTCGGTTTGAATTTGGGGGCATTTATATGGGAGTCAGACGTGGTCAAAACAAGATTTCTGTTCCAGCTGTAAGAGGGAAAACACGTGAAACCCGTGATTTTGACACGTGATAAGTGCTTAATTTTATGAAGTTCTACTAAAGCTTAAGTGGGAAACTAAACGTTGTTACTTTCTAAATTAAGTAAACCGATTTACTTAATTTAGAAAGTAACAACGTTTAGTTTCCCACTTAAGCTTTAGTAGAAACTTCATAAAATTAAGGGCTGGTGGGTCTTTAAATCCCTGCTTCTCCCCTTCTCTAAATGTTCTACACACCAGCGAAATAGTCAAAATAGGCACGGGACACACACGGAATGTTTTGACACACGCAGCACCAAAGCACTGCTATCTTCTGTCAACTAATCTGTCACACCGAACCATTCTTTCCACTGGAACACGGGCAAGGTTCCAACAATTAGCCCCAAGTATATCTGCCTATCAAATCAACCCTAGGGGAAGACGGGGTAAAAAGCGCATGGGCGGGTAAGAAGCCCACCCCAATTATCTCATGAAATAAAGAAAATTTCAGTCAAATTTGCCCATGAGACGAATGCTAGACATTAACGCTCGTCTCATGGGCAAAATGAGACTGAAATTTGCTTCATTTCATGAGATAATTGGGGTGGGCTTCTTACCCGCCCATGCGCTTTTTACCCCGTCTTCCCCTATTATATTAGCCTATTTTTGTAACAGCTCTAATAATTGACCCTTAAAAGCAACGACCGCACACAAAAAAAACCCAATAGTAATAGGTTATTTTTACCAACAAAGGTCGACCGTGTCTAATTAAGCAGAATGTTATTCGTAAATTAGAGAGTCCACCGTCTAATCCACACCCGTCCCGTCCATTGAACTCTAATTGTATGGGACGTGTATAACAGTAATTCGTTGCGAACGCGAAAATCCCAATTATGTTTTGCACTATTAAGCGACGACGACACCCCCCCCGTGGGGATACCGGGGGTCTTTTGTGCAAATAGTTCCCCCACCTTCTGGAAGTTCTGTGCTTGTAGCTTCCCCTAATTCTGTCATTTTCTTTGACTCTGCCTTTTCTCTTTGCTTACTGTCATCTGCTATCTTTCTATCTCACTGGTCCATTCTCCTGCCTTTTTTCCCTACAAATTCTTACAAAGATTTCTTCGGCCGAAGTCGGACATGCTGGGCCTAATTATTTCTTAGTTATGCGCATGACGGCTGCATGACGCATCTACGCTCATATGACAGGAAATTGTCTGAGCGAACGAAGAAGAAGAAGAAGAAGAAGAAAACGACGACTTTGGTGTTGGAAATGCAGGGGGGGGTGGCACATCTTTACCTTTACCTTGGTGTTTATTTACTCGCTTGTTTTTCAACCCAAATGCTTGATGTTTTGGGTGCCCATGCTCGCATAATTCATTGAAAACGTCGTAAAATTTCAGCAAGATTCTATGAACGGTTTTGAAATGATGTATGGGTGCAATTACACCCATGGGGTACGGGAAGGGTTCAAAAAGAGCAGCTATAATTCATGGGAAAGGAAAAACAGGTTTGGATTTCTCTTCAAACCATCAGGGTTAAGTGATTATATACATAGGATGCTCACAAAAATGAGCATTCATGCGCGCGTGTGCACACAGTGCATTCACACGCGCGCAGATATCTCATCACCCCCTCCCTCCCCACACACATGAGTAAATTGGCAACAATAACAACAAAGAGTTACGACGACAACAACAACAAGTGGATCGCCGAGCGGCAGATAAGTTCCCGAGCGGGTGAACTTGGGCACATAACAGTAGCATGACGCACCTGCGCTCCAGTGACAAGAAACTGAGCAATTATTCCAGAAACAGTTAATAAATAATAAATGTGTCCAAAATGCGTGATTGTAAATGACTGGTTATATATGGTCATATCGACAGACTATAACCGATGCGACCTTGACGCTGACCTTTATTGAACTACATGTTCGGAATTACATTAAGCCAATGCATCTGCACACCAAATTTGAACATTGTAAGTCCAACGATGTGAAATATACGGCCACAAGAAGAATGGTACGTTTCCAAGGTCAAACTTCAAGGTCAAGGTCAGCATGATTATTATTTTTGCATGGGACCGTTTGCGTACCGTGATGCACCACCACAGTACATTTTAAGCGATTCCATGCAACAGTTCTTGAGATACAGCTTTGTGGTTCGAACCCCGAGATTCGCCCGCACGCGCGCGCACACGTGCATGAGCGCACAGACAAATTCGTGATTATACTGTTATAGCCCTTTCATCAGAAAACGTTGTGAACAAAAAACCCGCATTGAAATACGAGCAAACGTTCGCGAGATAATAGCGATTAAGTGTTTTGGGGTTTGAAATCCTTAATCACCATGACCGTGACCTTAAAATAAAACTAAAGCAAACTAAAGGAATCAGTCGATAGGTAATATCCTCTAGAACTTGTATGCTAAAAGTGATTGAAATAGACTGAACGGTTTTCAAGAAAACGCGGACGGACGCTCGCACGCACGCGTGGACGGACGGACGGATGAAACAAAAACAATACTTTCCGAAGCTTCGCTCGGGAACAGTACCAGCAACAACAACGAAGCTGTACTTGTCTAATCCCCTCCCGACATAAACCTTATCAGGACCTGCCAACCATAATAATGAGTATTTCTTTTATTTTCGGTCCCCCATTTACACCCTATAAACACTAGCTTATTATCTCAAGCAGCCAAGGCTGCAGTCCGCAGGGTATTAACACCACCAGCACCACCACCACCGCAACAACAACAACAACAACAACCAAGACGGCAAGGCCATATAAACGTACTCCTCATTCAATAGAAACACTTTTTTCTTTTTTTCCCCTTTATAGTTTTTCCACCACAGTATTGCTAAATGAAGCCTGTCTGTCTGTCCTGTTTGTCTGTCTGTCTGTTTGTCTGTATGTCAACAGCTATGGTCATCTCAGGACTGTCACCGCGTATACAGTTCGACCACTTATTACAATAGAAAAACAAACAAGCAAACAAGCATGGAACATCGGTGTTGCAGGAACATGTGTTATCATCATGGCTTGCCATTCATTTTGTGGTTAAAAAACCACCCAAAACCAAACCGTGACAGTTATTATTTTTGCGACAATCAGAGAAACCATTCGGTCAGTTTCCATGTTGTAATCCTTCCGGTCATTGACTCTGTGAAAAGACTGGACACATTGTCATGGAATAATGCACTTTGTATCATTTCTAGTCATAGATATACATGGATGCGTCTCTGTGAAATTCGGGATGCTCACACCTGGAGAGCGCGTTACATCAGTGTAGCGCCACCCATTAAAAAAAGGGGGGGGGGATTTTTTTATTTTTTTCGGGGGGGGGGACTTGGAAAACTTAGTTATCAATTTCGTACATACCAGGCAGCGAGACTTGTCCCCGCTCTTACTGACATTTCAGTGCCGTGGGTTTTTAGTTCTTATTACAAGCAGTAAAGAGCACTCACGCACGCAATCACACACACACACTCACACTCTCACACACACACACACACACACACACACACACACACACACACACACTCATTCATTCACTCACACAAAGACGCACACACAATCACACACACACAGACGCATACAAACATACACACAGACACAGACACACACACACACACACAAACACACACCCACACACACACACTCTCTCTCTCTCTCTCTCTCTCTCTCTCTCTCTCTCTCTCTCTCTCTCTCTCTCTCTCTCTCTCTCTCTCTCTCTCTCTTTCTCACACACACACATACACACACACACACACACACACACACACACACACACACACACACACACACACACACAGGCGCGCGCGCACGGTCAGAGGAATGCTTCGATTCGAAGTCATGCGGTTCTTATAGAAAGAGTAAAAATAAAGTGTACATGTGAGTACAACCCAAGTTGTTTTGCTGTTATGCAGATCAAAAAGTACGAAAAGTCGGTCAGCCGGAACAATGCACTTGAAAAAAAACCGAACCCACCCGAGGTATTACTAAATAAAGCCTGTTGTCTGTCTGTCTGTTTGTCTGTCTGTCTGTATGTCTGTCTGTTTGTCTGTATGTTTGTCTGTCTGCTTGTCTGTCTGTTTGTCTGTCTGTCTGACTGTCTATATATCTGTCTGCCTGTCTGTCTGTATGTCTGTCTGCTTGTCTGTCTGCCTGTTTGTCTGACTGTCTGTTTGTCTGTCTGTCTGTCTGATTGTCTGACTGACTGCCTGTCTGTCTGTCTGTCTGTCCGTCTGTCTTGGTTCGCAAAGAAGAAACCGCTATAATCAGAACGATGTATTATCATTATTCATGGCAGCTTAAGGCTGTCATCTTTTTTCATTAAAGAGTTATCCTTCGTACAGTTTATCTATTTTACATTTTTGTTTAAGGTAGCTAAAATATAAACCGCAAAAGAAAAAGAAAATGGCAAACCATAATGCTTTTTCGATGAGTTTGATCATTGAAAAAGAAGAAACAAAAGTTTTGGGCTAAGAGGATGGGGGGGGGGGGGGGGAGGGGGGGGGGGTGACAAAGGGAACGAACAGAATGCCTAAAACCCCAAATGACCCTGAATGCCACCATAGTTGAATGACCCCGGCTCAGCCGGGCGAGAAATAACAAGTTCATGTAGCTGGTTGTATTGACTCAAAGCCTGTCACAAAAAGCTGCATTTCTACAAAGCCCTATACGACGAACGACTCTATAGGTATACAGAGTTCAACTTGCTTGCTACCTACTACCTACCCCGTCCCAATGAAATAAGATTTATAGGGTATTCAAGGCCATAGACAAATAGAAGAAGAAAACAGGGCGAATGGGACTGGCGTGTGTGCACTTTATAACTAGCGTTCTGACGGTTAGGTTGTTGTTGTTGTTGTCGCTGTTGTTGTTGTTTTTGTTATTACAAAATAGTTTGTTTTGTCGTTTTCTGTTTTATTGTTCGAGACTTCGAGAAGAAGAAGAAGAAGAAGAAGAAGAAGAAGAAAAAGAAGAAGAAGAAGAAGAAGAAGAAAAAAGAAGAAGAAGAAGAAGAAGAAGAAGAATGTCTAATCTGTGACCCAGCACCACAAAAGGGACATTAAGTTGCTGGCTAGTTGTTTTCACAACAGGCATGCAAAGTAAAAAAAACAAATCTCATTTTTACATTTTTATCAATCTTGAGTTATTGGTATTGTCGTGCTCTCTAACATATTATCTTTCACATCAATAAAGATTAATCTTTAATATGATCTTTACATATTCCAAAAAGTGGTTTAAAGTTAGTGGGTTGATGCATGTTCATAGGCTAGGCTAAACTTTAGACTGTGATTTATCAAAATGGCTGACAGTCACCTTGCCAACTTTAAATGCTCATAACTCTGCAACAAAAAAGGATACAAGAATGTTTTTTTTTATATCATTAGAAAGAGAATTGACTGTAGTTTCCAACTGTGCCATCTTCTCAGAATGGTCATTTTTGACACTTAATGTCCCTTTCGTGATTCAAATAGCACAAGTTCCCATGTGTCGCACTTTCCACGCTTACTATACACAAACAAATCTTCTTTGAAAATTAACAGGGAAAGAACGTTTGCGTGAATCCGAGTATTGCTGAATACTCTTTTGGTATTTGGTATTTGCTACTGTGGAATTCGGGTTGCTCCCACCTGGGGAGCGCGTCGCAGCCAGAAGCGCGCCACCCCTTTTTTTCTTTTTCTTTTTTTTCACAGTGGCTACGGGTAAGGCGTTGTTGCAACACTCCGACCATGTTCAGGGATAGTAACTCTTCCTAGTCGAATTTTTCGTCAACAAATGCATTTTCTTATTTCGTATATTTAACGCATCTTGGTAAGGGATAGGGTTAGGGATGGGGTTAGGAACATTGTCAGAGTTAATGTTAATAGTTTTTGAAGACATTTGAGCACAATTTTTGCGTCCCGTGATCGAGCCCCGTAACCGTAGTCTTGAGAATGTGAAATACGGGTCCGTATCCGTAGCCTTTTTTTGTGTGACTGATGAGGAAGGAAAAGGTGGTGGTGGTAAATTTTGAACAAATTACAACTTTTTCGATACCGCTGTGTTCAACGTGTGCTAAGTGCATGGGCACACGGGACCTCGGTTTATCGTCTCATCCGAAAAATACCCGTAAGGTCTAGCGCAGAGTGAAAGTAAAAATCCCCTGTACCCAGGTTCGAACTCGGGTGTATTGCATACGAGGCGTAAGCTTAGTAAGCATACTTCCATTTTCAAGCATTGGCTCTTTGACGCGGGTTGCACTGTGCTGGTGCAGTGCTTTCTAGTTGTGAAGAGGCTTCACTCTCAGCTGTCCGTGTTAGCCAAGGATCTGCGTCCGGACAGTAAACAACTACTGTTGTTGTTTTCTTTTCTTCCAGATCGACTCGCTGAGCAGAAATAAAACGAACAACTGTTACCGTGTTACCTCTCTCTCTCTCTCTCTCTCTCTCTCTCTCTCTCTCTCTCTCTCTCTCTCTCTCCTCTCTCTCTCTCTCTCTCTCTCTCTCTCTCTCTCTCTCTCTCTCTCTCCTCTCTCTCTCTCTCTCTCTCTCTCTCTGTCTGTTTGTCTCTCTGTGTTTTTCTCTCTGTCCCTTTGTCTCTCTCTCTCTCAGTCCGTCTGTCTTTGTCTCTCTATCTCTCTCTGTCTTTGTCTCTGTCCATCTCTCTCTCTCTCTCTCTCCCTCTCCCTCTGTCTCTGTCCCTGTCTCTCTCTCTCTCTCTCTCCCTCTGTCTCTCTCTCTCTCTCTGTCTGTCTTTGTCTCTCTATCTCTCTCTGTCTGTCTCTTTCTCTCTGTCTTTC
>CM065683.1:67002425-67009925 GCA_017654935.2 Phymorhynchus buccinoides
AACAACAGTAGTTGTTTACTGTCCGGACGCAGATCCTTGGCTAACACGGACAGCTGAGAGTGAAGCCTCTTCACAACTAGAAAGCACTGCACCAGCACAGTGCAACCCGCGTCAAAGAGCCAATGCTTGAAAATGGAAGTATGCTTACTAAACTTACGCCTCGTATGCAATACACCCGAGTTCGAACCTGGGTACAGGGGATTTTTTCTTCTCACTCTGCGCTAGACCTTACGGTAGTCATTTTGATGAGACGATAAACCGAGGTCCCGTGTGCCCATGCACTTAGCACACGTTAAACCCAGTGGCAACGAAAAAGTTGTAATTTGGTCAAAATTTACCACCACCCCCTTTTTTTTTCCTTCCTCATCAGTCACACAAAAAAAGGCTACGGATACGGACCCGTATTTCACATTCTCAAGACTACGGTTACGGGGCTCGATCACGGGACGCAAAAATTGTGCTCAAATGTCTTCAAAAACTACTAACATTAACTCTGACATGTTCCTAACCCTATCCCTAACCCTATTCCTTACCAAGATGCGTTAAATATACGAAATAAGAAAATGCATTTGTTGACGAAAAATTCGACTAGGAAGAGTTACTATCCCTGAACATGGTCTGAGTGTTGCAACAACGCCTTACCCGTAGCCACTGTGAAAAAAAAGAAAAAGAAAAAAAGGGGTGGCGCGCTTCTGGCTGCGACGCGCTCCCCAGGTGGGAGCAACCCGAATTCCACAGTAGCAAATACCAAATACCAAAGAGTATTCAGCAATACTCGGATTCACGCAAACGTTCTTTCCCTGTTAATTTTCAAAGAAGATTTGTTTGTGTATAGTAAGCGTGGAAAGTGCGACACATGGGAACTTGTGCTATTTGAATCACGAAAGGGACATTAAGTGTCAAAATGACCATTCTGAGAAGATGGCACAGTTGGAAACTACAGTCAATTCTCTTTCTAATGATATAAAAAAAAACATTCTTGTATCCTTTTTTGTTGCAGAGTTATGAGCATTTAAAGTTGGCAAGGTGACTGTCAGCCATTTTGATAAATCACAGTCTAAAGTTTAGCCTAGCCTATGAACATGCATCAACCCACTAACTTTAAACCACTTTTTGGAATATGTAAAGATCATATTAAAGATTAATCTTTATTGATATGAAAGATAATATGTTAGAGAGCACGACAATACCAATAACTCAAGATTGATAAAAATGTAAAAATGAGATTTGTTTTTTTACTTTGCATGCCTGTTGTGAAAACAACTAGCCCAGCAACTTAATGTCCCTTTTGTGGTGCTGGGTCACAGATTAGACATTCTTCTTCTTCTTCTTCTTCTTCTTCTTTTTTTCTTCTTCTTCTTCTTCTTCTTCTTTTTCTTCTTCTTTCTTCTTCTTCTTCTTCTTCTTCTCGAAGTCTCGAACAATAAAACAGAAAACGACAAAACAAACTATTTTGTAATAACAAAAACAACAACAACAGCGACAACAACAACAACCTAACCGTCAGAACGCTAGTTATAAAGTGCACACACGCCAGTCCCATTCGCCCTGTTTTCTTCTTCTATTTGTCTATGGCCTTGAATACCCTATAAATCTTATTTCATTGGGACGGGGTAGGTAGTAGGTAGCAAGCAAGTTGAACTCTGTATACCTATAGAGTCGTTCGTCGTATAGGGCTTTGTAGAAATGCAGCTTTTTGTGACAGGCTTTGAGTCAATACAACCAGCTACATGAACTTGTTATTTCTCGCCCGGCTGAGCCGGGGTCATTCAACTATGGTGGCATTCAGGGTCATTTGGGGTTTTAGGCATTCTGTTCGTTCCCTTTGTCACCCCCCCCCCCTCCCCCCCCCCTCCTCTTAGCCCAAAACTTTTGTTTCTTCTTTTCAATGATCAAACTCATCGAAAAAGCATTATGGTTTGCCATTTTCTTTTTCTTTTGCGGTTTATATTTTAGCTACCTTAAACAAAAATGTAAAATAGATAAACTGTACGAAGGATAACTCTTTAATGAAAAAAGATGACAGCCTTAAGCTGCCATGAATAATGATAATACATCGTTCTGATTATAGCGGTTTCTTCTTTGCGAACCAAGACAGACGGACAGACAGACAGACAGACAGGCAGTCAGTCAGACAATCAGACAGACAGACAGACAGACAAACAGACAGTCAGACAAACAGGCAGACAGACAAGCAGACAGACATACAGACAGACAGGCAGACAGATATATAGACAGTCAGACAGACAGACAAACAGACAGACAAGCAGACAGACAAACATACAGACAAACAGACAGACATACAGACAGACAGACAAACAGACAGACAGACAACAGGCTTTATTTAGTAATACCTCGGGTGGGTTCGGTTTTTTTTCAAGTGCATTGTTCCGGCTGACCGACTTTTCGTACTTTTTGATCTGCATAACAGCAAAACAACTTTGGTTGTACTCACATGTACACTTTATTTTTACTCTTTCTATAAGAACCGCATGACTTCGAATCGAAGCATTCCTCTGACCGTGCGCGCGCGCCTGTGTGTGTGTGTGTGTGTGGTGTGTGTGTGTGTGTGTGTGTGTGTGTGTGTGTGTGTGTATGTGTGTGTGTGAGAAAGAGAGAGAGAGAGAGAGAGAGAGAGAGAGAGAGAGAGAGAGAGAGAGAGAGAGAGAGAGAGAGAGAGAGAGAGTGTGTGTGTGTGTGTGTGTTTCTGTGTGTGTGTGTGTGTCTGTGTCTGTGTGTATGTTTGTATGCGTCTGTGTGTGTGTGATTGTGTGTGCGTCTTTGTGTGAGTGAATGAGTGATTGTGTGTGTGTGTGTGTGTGTGTGTGTGTGTGTGTGTGTGTGTGTGAGTGTGAGTGTGTGTGTGTGATTTGCGTGCGTGAGTGCTCTTTACTGCTTGTAATAAGAACTAAAAACCCACGGCACTGAAATGTCAGTAAGAGCGGGGACAAGTCTCGCTGCCTGGTATGTACGAAATTGATAGCTAAGTTTTCCAAGTCCCCCCCCCCGAAAAAAAAATAAAAAAATCCCCCCCCCTTTTTTAATGGGTGGCGCTACACTGATGTAACGCGCTCTCCAGGTGGGAGCATCCCGAATTTCACAGAGACGCATCCATGTATATCTATGACTAGAAATGATACAAAGTGCATTATTCCATGACAATGTGTCCAGTCTTTTCACAGAGTCAATGACCGGAAGGATTACAACATGGAAACTGACCGAATGGTTTCTCTGATTGTCGCAAAAATAATAACTGTCACGGTTTGGTTTTGGGTGGTTTTTTAACCACAAAATGAATGGCAAGCCATGATGATAACACATGTTCCTGCAACACCGATGTTCCATGCTTGTTTGCTTGTTTGTTTTTCTATTGTAATAAGTGGTCGAACTGTATACGCGGTGACAGTCCTGAGATGACCATAGCTGTTGACATACAGACAAACAGACAGACAGACAAACAGGACAGACAGACAGGCTTCATTTAGCAATACTGTGGTGGAAAAACTATAAAGGGGAAAAAAAGAAAAAAGTTTTTCTATTGAATGAGGAGTACGTTTATATGGCCTTGCCGTCTTGGTTGTTGTTGTTGTTGTTGGCGGTGGTGGTGGTGCTGGTGGTGTTAATACCCTGCGGACTGCAGCCTTGGCTGCTTGAGATAATAAGCTAGTGTTTATAGGGTGTAAATGGGGGACCGAAAATAAAAGAAATACTCATTATTATGGTTGGCAGGTCCTGATAAGGTTTATGTCGGGAGGGGATTAGACAAGTACAGCTTCGTTGTTGTTGCTGGTACTGTTCCCGAGCGAAGCTTCGGAAAGTATTGTTTTTGTTTCATCCGTCCGTCCGTCCGTCCGTGCGTGCGTGCGTCCGTCCGGCCGCGTTTTCTTGAAAACCGTTCAGTCTATTTCAATCACTTTTAGCATACAAGTTCTAGAGGATATTACCTATCGACTGATTCCTTTAGTTTGCTTTAGTTTTATTTTAAGGTCACGGTCATGGTGATTAAGGATTTCAAACCCCAAAACATTTAATCGCTATTATCTCGCGAACGTTTGCTCGTATTTCAATGCGGGTTTTTTGTTCACAACGTTTTCTGATGAAAGGGCTATAACATTATAATCACGAATTTGTCTGTGCGCTCATGCACGTGTGCGCGCGCGCAGTGCGGGCGAATCTCGGGGTTCGAACCACAAAGCTGTATCTCAAGAACTGTTGCATGGAATCGCTTAAAATTTACTGTGGTGGTGCATCACGGTACGCAAACGGTCCCATGCAAAAATAATAATCATGCTGACCTTGACCTTGAAGTTTGACCTTGGAAACGTACATTTCTTCTTGTGGCCGTATATTTCACATCGTTGGACTTACAATGTTCAAATTTGGTGTGCAGATGCATTGGCTTAATGTAATTCCGAACATGTAGTTCAATAAAGGTCAGCGTCAAGGTCGCATCGGTTATAGTCTGTCGATATGACCATATATAACCAGTCATTTACAATCACGCATTTTTGACACATTTATTATTTATTAACTGTTTCTGGTAATTGCTCAGTTTCTTGTCACTGGAGCGCAGGTGCGTCATGCTGCTGTTATGTGCCCACATTCACCCGCTCGGGAACTTATCTGCCGCTCGGCGATCCACTTGTTGTTGTTGTCGTCGTAACTCTTTGTTGTTATTGTTGCCAATTTACTCATGTGTGTGGGGAGGGAGGGGGTGATGAGATATCTGCGCGCGTGTGAATGCACTGTGTGCACACGCGCGCATGAATGCTCATTTTTGTGAGCATCCTATGTATATAATCACTTAACCCTGATGGTTTTGAAGAGAAATCCAAACCTGTTTTTCCTTTCCCATGAATTATAGCTGCTCTTTTTGAACCCTTCCCGTACCCCATGGGTGTAATTGCACCCATACATCATTTCAAAACCGTTCATAGAATCTTGCTGAAATTTTACGACGTTTTCAATGAATTATGCGAGCATGGGCACCCAAAACATCAAGCATTTGGGTTGAAAAACAAGCGAGTAAATAAACACCAAGGTAAAGGTAAAGATGTGCCACCCCCCCCTGCATTTCCAACACCAAAGTCGTCGTTTCTTCTTCTTCTTCTTCTTCTTCGTTCGCTCAGACAATTTCCTGTCATATGAGCGTAGATGCGTCATGCAGCCGTTATGCGCCTAACTAAGAAATAATTAGGCCCAGCATGTCCGACTTCGGCCGAAGAAATCTTTGTAAGAATTTGTAGGGAAAAAAGGCAGGAGAATGGACCAGTGAGATAGAAAGATAGCAGATGACAGTAAGCAAAGAGAAAAGGCAGAGTCTAAGAAAATGACAGAATTAGGGGAAGCTACAAGCACAGAACTTCCAGAAGGTGGGGGAACTATTTGCACAAAAGACCCCCGGTATCCCCACGGGGGGGGTGTCGTCGTCGCTTAATAGTGCAAAACATAATTGGGATTTTCGCGTTCGCAACGAATTACTGTTATACACGTCCCATACAATTAGAGTTCAATGGACGGGACGGGTGTGGATTAGACGGTGGACTCTCTAATTTACGAATAACATTCTGCTTAATTAGACACGGTCGACCTTTGTTGGTAAAAATAACCTATTACTATTGGGTTTTTTTTGTGTGCGGTCGTTGCTTTTAAGGGTCAATTATTAGAGCTGTTACAAAAATAGGCTAATATAATAGGGGAAGACGGGGTAAAAAGCGCATGGGCGGGTAAGAAGCCCACCCCAATTATCTCATGAAATGAAGCAAATTTCAGTCTCATTTTGCCCATGAGACGAGCGTTAATGTCTAGCATTCGTCTCATGGGCAAATTTGACTGAAATTTTCTTTATTTCATGAGATAATTGGGGTGGGCTTCTTACCCGCCCATGCGCTTTTTACCCCGTCTTCCCCTAGGGTTGATTTGATAGGCAGATATACTTGGGGCTAATTGTTGGAACCTTGCCCGTGTTCCAGTGGAAAGAATGGTTCGGTGTGACAGATTAGTTGACAGAAGATAGCAGTGCTTTGGTGCTGCGTGTGTCAAAACATTCCGTGTGTGTCCCGTGCCTATTTTGACTATTTCGCTGGTGTGTAGAACATTTAGAGAAGGGGAGAAGCAGGGATTTAAAGACCCACCAGCCCTTAATTTTATGAAGTTCTACTAAAGCTTAAGTGGGAAACTAAACGTTGTTACTTTCTAAATTAAGTAAATCGGTTTGCTTAATTTTGAAAGTAACAACGTTTAGTTTCCCACTTAAGCTTTAGTAGAACTTCATAAAATTAAGCACTTATCACGTGTCAAAATCACGGGTTTCACGTGTTTTCCCTCTTACAGCTGGACAGAAATCTTGTTTTGACCACGTCTGACTCCCATATAAATGCCCCCAAATTCAAACCGAAACATCATTTTCAAGAGCAGCCTCAATTTGAAGTTGGGGGCATCTGCATACCCCAGCTACCCAGAAAAAAACCAAGGGACTTAATCGAGGTGCGTCAGTGTGTCTTTAAGGCGGAGGAGGGTGGGGTTGGAGGGTGTTAGAGGAAGGACAGTGGTGGGGAGGGGGGGGGGTGTAGGTACTGAAGGGCGTGAGAAATGTCAATGGTGATGTGATGACAATGAGAGACTTAGTGCGATTTTTCTCACGCCAGAGGGCATGACGCTCGTGTGGGGCTAATCCTCTCTATATTATTAGTTGGGGATAAAGAAAGAGAGAGAGACAGTGAGTGGTCCTACCATCACTCTCTCTCTCACTACGCCCAAGTAAGAAAATCGCGTGATAAGCCCCTAGTGCATTGACTGCCCTCTGGCGTGAAAAATATCGCCATAGGTTGACCATTTGATGAACGGCAAACTGTTGTATTGGCTATTTGATCGCGCCAATGTTTGCCTTAAAAAAAAAAGGAGGTTGTGTAAACAAATCAAAATGGATGACAAGATTCATAAATAGAATAACATGCTGGTGAAAACTTGTAATATTGACGCGTAATTTTTTTTTTAAAGCAAGAAAAAAAGTGCGTTTTTATGTCTCAAATATACAATTCAAAGCTGTCTCAAGCCATTTTTCTCTGGTTTCCAAAGGACTTGGAAGTTAGATACCATAACAATATTGAAAGCACACATTTTTTTTTAATATTATGTGTGCTTGCGTGCAAGTAGGGGTGGTTGTAATGGGATCGGTGCGTGCGCGCGCGCGTACACGGGCATGCGCGGCGAGCGTGTGTGTGTGTGTGTGTGCGCGTGTGCGTGTGCGCGTGCGTGTGTGTGTGTGTGTGTGTGTGTGTGTGTGTGTGTGTGTGTGTGTGTGTGCCTCTCTGTGTATGTGTGTGTGTGTGTGTGTGTGCCTCTGTGTGTGTGTGTGCCTCTGTGTGTGTGTGTGCCTCTGTGTGTGTGTGTGTGTGTGTGTGTGTGTGTGTGTGTGTGTGTGTGTGTGTGTGTGTGTGTGTGTGTGTGTGAATGCCCATTGATTATTGCGTGTGTGTATGTGTGCGTGCGTGTGTGCGT
>CM065683.1:67014925-67019925 GCA_017654935.2 Phymorhynchus buccinoides
ATAACCATGCTGAGTTTGACTTTGAAGATTGACCCCGAAAACGAAAATGTCTTCTTGTGGCCATATCTTCATATCATCGGACTTATTATGTTCAGGCGTGGTATGCGGGTACATTGGCTTATGGCACTTCCCAGTATTGAGTGCCAATAAAAGTCAAGGTCAAGGTCAAGCGCGAGGGGACTTTGCTGCCGCTCGGCGACACACTTGCTTTGTTTTCATTATATCATGCCAGATTGTTCCCGGGGGGTATACTAAGGCACACACATAATCATAAGGTGAATCATCAGAACAGAGAGAGAGAGAGAGAGAGAGAGAGAGAGAGAGAGAGAGAGAGAGAGAGAGAGAGAGAGAGAGAGAGAGAGAGAGAGAGAGAGAGAGAGAGAGACTGGGAGGCAGACAGACAGACAGAGACACAGAGAGAGAGGCAGATTGACACAGAGTGAGAGAGAGAGGGGGGGGGGGGAGTGAGAAACAGACAGACGGACAGACACACAGAGAGAGGCATATTGACGGAGAGAGATAGGGGGGGGGGGAGAGAGAGAGAGAGAGAGAGAGGAGAGAGGGAGAGAGAGAGAGAGAGAGAGAGAGAGAGAGAGAAAGAGAGAGAGAGAGCTAGATGCAGTCTGACAGAGAGAAGTATGTAGATATATCTTGGGTGTACGTATGTAGTTGATTGAGTGGTTTGTTTGCACGCGGTAATTCCTAGTTCGTATTATGATGAATGTTTGGTTTTTTTAGTCCCACTCTTTCTACACCAGATAAAGAGAAAGTTCAAATCAGCAATAAAAATCAGTCTGTCCCCAATAAAACTTAACTCAGAAATGCTGAACTGTGCTCACGACGCAGCGTCGTGTGAAATGAAATGAACCCTCGCCAGCGTGATTCTAGTCAAACCATTGATTGTAGCCAGCCAACGCAGCAGTTTATTTTCAGGACCGTGATGTTGATAATGTTGATAATGATGATGATGATGGGAATCAATAAACAGAGTCAGAATTCAGCTGAGTAAGCGTTCTCATTTTTCAGCCGCGGACTCTCGGTTTCTCTATTAACGTCAGCAAACGTTTAGTCTGCACAGTGTCTGTATTATTTTATTCTATCAGCGATTGTATTCGCGGAAAGTGTTTAGCTTTCCTCCAACTGTATTTTCAGGCCCAGATGGTGGCACTGGTTTATTAAGAAAGAGCCCATTATTGTATAAAAGGCAGGGCTGGTGCTTTTGATGCTGCTTTGTTTAAAAATAATCATTGTTATTGTTCTGCTTGGCCCAGCCAAGTTAAAACTTTTTTTTATGTCTCTACTGGTTGCTGGGGTTGGCAGTGATTCAATCTTCCTGTTCTGTAGATGGAGAAGAAGATCCTTTGAGCTGTGCGGTTGTGCAGAATAACACTAGTAGTAGTTGTAGTAGTAGTTCAGGGCAAGAAGTGGGCCTCGCGACCCTTTTAAGCCCTTTCTCGTTTGTTACGTTGTTGTTTTCGTGGTGATTGCTACTTAAGCTAATCTAGACGTTTCTCGAAATTTGAATGGACTTTTTTTTTTATTCATCAAAAATATTTAATTTTGTTTGACATTAAAGGATCTTTGGTCCAGAAGATTTTTGAAAGAGTGTGTGCTAGGTGCAGCTTGTTAGTCGACAAATTATGGCAGTCTTGGACAACTCAAAAATAAAATTTGCGAATGTGAGTTGATGGCATCAAGAGATGGATTACCGAGCATCACGTCAATCCGGACGGTTCGGGTGTGTGTGTGTGTGAACTGGTCAATGCAGTGTTGTGGGTCATTTGTTGGCGAAACCCTCTGTCCTTTGAATAAGGGATAATTGATGAGCTCTGCGGCGAGTATCATGTCATCAAAGGACTGACAGTGTCAGGGGGTAGCATCAAACGTGGCAAACGTGGTGAAACCCGCAGCGTAGTTGTACAGTTGTAGTAGACAACGTCCGACAAAGGTGTGTCTAGTTGTCTACCTTCATTCAAAAGCGAATCTCTCCTTCTGTGATAATTAGTTGATTAGTCTGTGACATTACAATCAAAGGTTGAAGAAAAGAAGGGACGTTTCCGGATCGTAATTGGCTCTTAATCCCAAAGACTAGGTGTGTCAAATTGACGGTCAATAAGAAACCTAAGAATCAGCATTGTCATCGTGAAAACACCATAATACCAAACCCTATGATAATCACGGGGTAAAGGCATCGCTTCTTTACTGTTTCCAAACCAATGAACATTACCAAATAAATGTTCTACACTTCGAACCGGTGACTGTCGCAGTTTCTTCTTGGGGGTGACTTCAGCAAAAAACAGCCTCTAATTTCCACCGCCCACCCCGACCTGTTTTTCCCCCAACCTACACCCTTGCCCACCCAACCCTTTCAAAGGACCAGAACCTCGCCTCCCTCCAGCACTATCATGAGTTGGACGAACAGTTCATCTTCTACCCATCAGCAACAGCCGCCACCACCGGAACCCCCTGCCAAAGGCGGGGGCCGAATCCGGCGGAAGAGTTACGCGGGCATGGGTCTTCAGGGGGCCCCGGGGGGCGGGCTGTACAACATCCCGGACAACGACAAGGCCATCGACTTCCAGCAGGAGCAGCGCCTCATGAAGGAGCGACGCCTGCAGACTCGCCGGAGTTCCGTGCCAGCTAGACCCGGGGTAAGAAGAACTCTTCTTTTTTTTCTTTCTTTTTTTTTGCTGTCCCGTTTTCTGCGCCGTACAGTGGCTACGGAACTTACGCGTCTAATGTGAACCCGGCCTAAGTCGCGGAGCCAGCGTGAGTGAGTGAGGTCCTCCTCCGAGGGCGCCTAGAAGACCTGTTTTAGCACACACTCATGTTCTTCAATTACTTTGGTACTCACCTTGTTTGATGACATTCGTTTGTTCTGAATCCAACAAGTTGGGTGTTGTTTTGTGTGAGTAGAAACGTGTTTTCCTCCTGAAAGAACACGCAGTCACTTGGAACCTTTTGAAACTGTTTAATTTGCTAGCCAGATGAAAAGAAGTACCAATAGAGCTAGCTGTCTTTCGTTGATTCTCGAATTCTTCCTGAACTTCTGTAATGATAAGCTTTGCTTCCATCAAGGACCTTTGTACGCCAGTGCCTTCCTGCTTCCATTATCAGGAACAGAGCCTTTGCGTGTGTCTGTCTGTCTGTCTGTCTTTCTCTCTGTGACTGTGTGATAATTATACAGCTGTTATGTCCATTTATGTTTTCTTCTTCTTTCCCTGTGTCCTGTTTACTGCGTCCAGCTGCCTGTCTAGATGGATGGTTGTTTTCTTTTGTCTCTGTCTCTGTCTGTCTCTCTCTCTCTGTCTCTGTCTCTCTCTGTGTCCCCTCCCTCTCTCTCTCTACCCCCTCTCCCCTTCTCTCTCCCCCCCTCTCACTCACCCCTCTCTCTCCCTCTCTCTCTCCACTTCTCTCTCTCTCTCCATCTCTCTCTCTATCTCCCTCTCTACCCGCTCTCTCTCTCTCCCTCTCTCTCTCTCATTCTCTCTCTCCCTTCCCCCCCTCTCTCTCTCTCCATCTCTCTCTCTCTCTATCTCTCTCTCTCCCCCCTCTCTCTCTCCCTCTCTCTCTCCGCCCCCCCCCCCCCCCCCCCCCTCTCTCTCTGTCTCCACACATTCATGACGTTGGATGTACAGGACTGGTGTAAGTTAGCAGTTATAGGGGGTTAGAGAAAGTAGGGAACCCAAGTGACGTCAACTAGAGCAGAACAGATGATTCGGTGCACCACTAGTTTGGCCAAGACGTCATCGGTCACGCTAGTGGGTGCAGAGAATGAGGAACTGGGGGGAAAGAAGAACCACCAAAGAAGAAGGAGGAGCGGGGGAAGACGAGAAGAAGACGATTATGATGAAGAAGAAGAAGGAGAAGAAGAAGGAGAAGGAGAAGAAGAAGAAGAAGAAGAAGAAGACGTAGAAGAAGAAGAAGAAGAGAAAAAGAAGAGGAGGAGAAGAAGAAGAAGAAGAAGAGGAGGAGGAGAAGAAGACGAAGAAGAAGTAGAAGAAAAGAAGAAGAAGAAGAAGAAGAAGGAGAAGAAGAGGAGAAGAAGAAGAAGAATGAAGAAGAAGAAGAAGAAGAAGAAGAAGAAGAAGAAGAAAGAAGAAAAAAGAAGAAGAAGAAGAAGAGGAAAGAGGAAGAAGAAGAAGAAGAAGAAGAAGAAGAAGAAGAAGAAGAAGAAGAAGAAGAAGAAGAAAAGAAGAAGAAAGAAGAAGAAGAAGAAGAAGAAGAAGAAGAAGTGGAAGAAGAAGAAGAAGAAAAGAAGAAGGAAGAGGAAGAAGAAGAAGAAGAAAAAAGAAAAGAAGAATAAGAAAGAAGAAGAAGAAGAAGAAGAAGAGGAAGAAGAAAGAAGAAGAAGGAAGAAGAAGAAGTGGAAGAAGAAAAAGAAGAAGAAGAAGAAGAAGAAGAAGAAGAAGAAGAAAAAGAAGAAGAAGAAGAGAAGAAGAAGAAGAAGAAGAAGAAGAAGAAGAAGAAGAAGAAAGAAGAAGAAGAAGAAGAAGTGGGGAAAAGAAGGCGAAGAAGAAGTCAGAAGTTAGTTATGAAGAAGAAGAAAGAAGAAGTATCTGCGAAGAGACTGTTCTGCCTGGTGATTATAAAGATGCAAGATTTATGAATGTACAATAGGTGTAAGCTTTTTTCACTATCGAGGAAAACTGCTTCTTGTTGTTGTAGTTGTAGAAGTTGGGAAAATGGGAGGCGAAATAGAGCGTCAGATAGTTAGTTATGTATGCCCTACATTAGTGAAGATAATTATGGTATCTGCGAAGAGACTGTTCTGCCTGGTGATTATACAGATGCAAAATTTATGAATGTACAATAGGTGTAAGCTTTTTTCACTATCGAGCAAAACTGCTTCTTGTTGTTGTAGTTGTAGTTGTCGTCGTCGTCGTCGTGTCTTCTTTTTCTTCTTTTTTTTCTTCTTCTTCTTCTTCTTCTTCTTCTTCTACTACTTCTTCTTCTTGACACATGTACTAATGTCAACATTTTTATACTTGTAAAGAAAA
>CM065683.1:67029925-67034925 GCA_017654935.2 Phymorhynchus buccinoides
CCCGAGCGAAGCTTCGGGAAGTATTGTTTTAGTTTCATCCGTCCGTCCGTCCGTGCGTGCGTGCGTGCGTGCGTCCGTCCGTGCGTGCGTCCGGCCGCGTTTTCTTGAAAACCATTCAATCTTTTTCAATCACTTTTAGTGTGCAAGATTTAGAGGATATTACCTAACGAGTGATTGTTTTAGTTTTATTTTAAGGTCAAGGTCATGCTGATTAAGGAGTTCAAACTTTTTCACGTAGGATAAGACCGGGTAAAAAGGCCATGGGCGGTTCAGAAGCCCATGCCAATTATCTCATGAAATAAAGAAAATTTCAGTCACATTTTGCCACTGAGTGTTAATGTTTAGCATTCGTCTCATGGGCAAATGTGACTGAAATTTGCTTTATTTCATGAGATAAATGGCATGGGCTTCTTACCCGCCCATGGGCTGTTTACCCCGTCTTACCCTATTTTATTGCGTTGGTTTTTTTCCACGTGTTCTGATAAAAACCATCATCATGAATTTGTGCGCGCGTGCGTGCGAATCACGGGGTTCGAATCCTAAAGCTGTATCTCAAGAACTGTTGCATGGAATCGCTTGAAATTTACTGTGGTGGTGCGTCACGGTACGCAAAAGGCTCCATACAAAAATGATAGCCATGCTGACCTTGACCTTGAAGTTTGACATTGAAAACGTGCGTTTCTTCTTGTAGACATATCTTTCACATCGTTGGACTTAAAATGTTCAAATTTGGTGTGCAGATGCATTGGCTGAAGGTAATTCCGAATATTTAGTACAAGAAAGGTCAAGGGCAAGGTCACAACGGTTATAGTTTGTCGATATGACCATCTGTAACCGGTCATTTACAACCACACATTTTTGACACATTTATTATTTATTAATTGTTTTGGGCAATTGCTCAGTTTCTTGTCCCTGGAGCGCAGATGCGTCATGCTGTTGATACGTGCCCAAGTGCACCCGCTCGGGAACTTATCTGCCGCTCGGCGATCCACTTGTTTTTGGTGTTTTTTTTCGATAGCCAACAACTAGGCTTACTCAAAACTTCAACGTGTTGGATTGTCTTAAAGATTGGTTAAAACAATCATTAGCATTCTGTGTGTGTGTGTGTGTGTGTGTGTGTGTGTGTGTGTGTATGTGTGTGTGTGTGTGTGTGTGTGTGTGTGTGTGTATGTGTGTGTGTGTGTGTGTGTACGTAGCGTGCATGTGTATGTGTGTGTGTGTGTGTGTGTGTGTGTGTGTGTGTGTGTGTGTGTGTGTGTGTGTGTGTGTGTGTGTGTGTGTGTGTGTGTGTGTATGTGTGTGTATATTATATATATATATATATATATGTGTGTGTGTGTGTGTGTGTGTGTGTGTATGTGTATGTGTGTGTGTGTGTGTGTGTGTGTACGTGCGTGTGTGTGTGTGTGTGTGTGTGTGTGTGTGTGTGTGAGTGTGTGTGTGTGTGACCGTGGTGACTATACATTGCAATCTTCAGCATTGTGTTTATTTTTGTGTGTTTGTTTTTATGCCGTTGGTTTAGTTGTTGTTGTATATTTGTTTGTTTGTTTCTATTGTTGTTGTTTTCTCCGTTTATGAAGTGTTGCATGAGCGCATTTATGCATGGGCACGCATGTCCATGTTTGTATAAGTATTAATATGTTGATTGCTGTGCCTTCACGCATTTCCATATTTGTATGTGTATGTGCGTGTGGGTGTGTGTCTTCGTGCGTGCGCATGTTTGTCTGTACGTGTTCGAAGATGCGTGTGCGTGCGTGTTTGCCGCTTTTAAGTGTGCGTCTGTGTGCATGGGAGGATAAACCGAGGTCCCTTGTGCCCATGCACTTAGCACACGCTAAACCCAGTGGCAACGAAAAACTTGTCATTTCGTCAAAATTTACCCCACACTTTCCTTCCTCATCAGGCACACAAAACTCCATGCAAATAAAATATAAAATAAAAATGGGTGGCGCGCCTCTGTCTGCGACACACTCTCCAGGTGGGAGCAACCCAAATTTCACAGAGACGCTTCTGTGACTATAAAGTACCAAATATCAGAGTACGTAATATGTAAATTAGGAACTAATGTCCTACATGTGTCCTTAGGACCGGGAGGACGTGAAATTTAATATTCATTCAGGATGTGTTTGCTATGGTTTCTTGTTTTGTTTTTTAAATGATTATCCGGTTGTTGTTTTTGCATTAAATGTCTTGCCTGACTGTTAATTTTTTTTATTTTTTTTAAATTCAGTCCGTATGTGTATATGAGAAAGGGAATGTTTATGTAGTGTGGTTTTTTCTTTGTGTGTGTGTGCGTGTGCATGTGCATGCGAGCAAGCGTGCATGCGTCTGTCTACGCCTCTCTGCTGAATTGAATGCTGGCTTCATAAAGGGGCTGCTACACTACATACGATTCGATCCCAATGCGATGCGATTTGATATGTGTGAGGCATGCATGATTCTCGTGAAATTCTACTGTCTAAATGAATGAATCTGATGAAATACTACTACTAGTTAATATGTTCACTATATCCGGATTCCCCCCCCCCCCCCCCCCCCCCCCCCGTACACGAATCTGATGAAATATGCATTTTTTAATCAGACATTTGATTCGAGTATTGGTATTGGTATTTTGTATTTGGTATATTCTGGTCACAGAGACTTTTCTCTGTGAAATTGGGGCTGCTCTCCCCCGGAGAGCGCATCGCCGCAAGTGCAGCACATACCCATTTGTTTTGTTGTTGTTTTGGAGGTGTTGTTTTTGGGGGGCACAGGTTGAGGAGGGGGTGTGGGCACACTTGGAAAACCTAGCTATCAATTTGGCCATGCATGAGCATAGTGAGCGAAAATAGTAAAATTAGACGGAAGTATGTCACGTGAATCGTGACTCACAGACATCGTCGCGGTCGCATCGCATTGGGGGTCGAATCGTATGCAGTGTGGCTGTCCCTTAAGCATCAGGTTGAGGATCCCTGATTAGCAGTATCAGTCACGTCTCAAGCCAGGATTACAGTCCTTGCCCCCTTTTCTGTCTGTTGTTGCCAATCACAACACAACGCCCCTCCCCCACTTTACTCCACCTCCTCATTACCCCGCCAGAGAGAGTTGGGGGGGGGGGTATTGTTTCGGGTTCTGTCTGTCTATCTGTCTGTCTGTGTATAACTTTTTCTATAAAAAAAAACTACTGGACATATTTTTATCAAATGTGGCAGGAATGTACACACCTTACTTAGGAAGAGAACTTGCTGGTTGTTTTGGCTTTTTCTAATACAAGCAACAACAAAACCAAGCATACTTAACATACGTCTTGCCGGGTTTGCACTGTCATAGTGTTTCGTTTGTGTTTCTAAGATTATACAGTATGAAAAGCTGTTTTCACCCACCATAAACACTAAAACTGTCGTTAGAATATTTTTTTTAAATGGAGATGGGTTTGTGTGAAGTGTGGGTGTGGGTGTGGTGGCGGCATCATAAACAGAGTCATGTTGCTGTTAATTGTATTGTCTCCGTCAGTGTGATTATCCTTCGTCCCTTAACCCTTTCACCGCCAAAGTCGAATTTAACACCACAGTGATTTAACACCTATGTCACTAAACAGCATCCAATTGGGGTCTATTATCCAAAGACCCTATTGTCTTAGTTTTGGGAAGTAAGGGTAGACCTTATTTTATATCTGTCACAGAAGAATCCCCAATGGCCTACTGCAGATGGTTTTTGTTCTCTACCCAGGTAGATGTATTGGAAATGTTTTGCTGAAATATGGCTGGCGGTGAAAAGGTCAAACAATAGACACAATTTAAACGATAATTAACTACTTTGTACACACCTCTCGCCAGTATTAGTATGATGAGAATACGCATGTATGCTTGAAATATTTAAGCAAAACGGGAGAAGAGTTTTAAGGGAACAAAGAAAACAAAAACAAAAAAAGAGAAATTTATATAGAGCTGTAATCCCCCGATAAACGGAGCGTGGATGCTCACGTGGCGGGGTAATCCAAAACTGTCACACGCGTAATGTTCTCATCCCTAGCTGATGGCGCTTTTACCGTAGTATTCAAGTGCTTCGGCTGTTGAGATGATCCCTGGAGTCGCTTAGCCAGGGTAAGCCAACAACAACAACATACTATATATAAAGAGAGAGTATTTACACAATGAAAACTCGCTGCAAACTAGAATAATTATGGGCGTTTGTGTTGTTTATTTTCTTGGAGAGAGAGAGAGAGAGAGAGAGAGAGAGAGAGAGAGAGAGAGAGAGAGAGAGAGAGAGAGAGAGAGAGAGAGAGAGAACTCGGAACTCGGAATTTTATTTGTACATTGGCCTTAGGCCACAATACAACATTGGGAGGAAGGGGAGAAGGGGCATGCCAAAATAATACGAAAATTAAGGACAATAACTAACAACATTATTATTTTTACAAAATCGAGCATATATCAGCCGATCAATGAGATCATGAATGAAATATTTATGCTACTGCTATCGAGAGAGAGAGAGAGAGAGAGAGAGAGAGAGAGAGAGAGAGAGAGAGAGAGAGAGAGAGAGAGAGAGAGAGAGATATAGACTGACGATATATATATATATATATATAGAGAGAGAGAGAGAGAGAGAGAGAGAGAGAGAGAGACAGAGAGAGAGAGAGAGAGAGAGAGAGAGAGAGAGAGAGAGAGAGTATAAGACTTATAATACTGTGATTGATTGTTTGTTGTTGGGTGTTTTTTAAAAATGAAACGTAGAGAAATACTTTTGCCAAAAAGAAAACAGATAGACATATCCTGGACCTGTTATATATGCATACATCCGCCTGCTTTGTTTTTGTTGTTTTCATCATAATCATTATGAGGTGTGGAGTGGCACAGAGGTAACGCGTTCGCCTTGTGTTAAGTAAACCCGAGTTCGAACCTGGGTACAGGGGATTTTTTTTCTCACTCACTCTGCACTAGGCCTTACGGTCTGAACGTGGAGTCTTTCGGATGAGACGGTAAACCGAGGTCCCGTGTGCCCATGCACTTTGCACACATTAA
>CM065683.1:67057425-67062425 GCA_017654935.2 Phymorhynchus buccinoides
CCCTTTGTCAATGTCCCAGATAACTGTGTGAAGCAGGACTTGGTCATCTGTTGTAGCTGACACTGACGAAGTAGTTTCACGTAATTGCTTTGGCTTGTTGTTGTTTTAAGAGGAGGAACTAACAGATAATAATTCATAGCCCTTTTATGTTTACGTCGTGTGAGCTATTCCCTACATTTAATAGGGTGGTCCTGTAGTCGTGAGTTCGAATTAGATATTCAAAACGCTAATCGGTATGTAAATTAGGCTCAACAGCCAATCGTTTTGGGAGTTTAGCCTAATTTACATACTGATCAGCGTTTTGAATGTCTAATTCGTACTCATGACTACATGGCCTGGACGTTTGTACTTGGTCTTCCTCTCCTACAACAATGTTTCGAAAACTATTTCTAAGATAAGGTCTGCAGAATTTTGATTTATATATGATAGTTTAAAGGTGGACCGTGACGGATGAGTATTTTTGCCAGAAACACGTCGAGATCACCAGAAAGACAGCCTTTTCAAGGATCGGAACACTCACTTTGCTCTGGTTTTCTAAAAACATTAACGGTCAAAACGGCGATTCCTCCTTGGCGGAGGTGCCGGAGAGAGTAGTCATTTTGGATGGGGTGGGGGACGGTCACTCAGAGTGGTTGAAGCGTTTTCTTTTTTTGTAGTGCAGTAAAAAAAAAATTGGAGCTGTTTCTTTTGTTGTGAGCGAAACTGTATTATAATTTAAAAAAAAAAGAAAAAAAAAAGGCTTGTATTGCGAAAATTTCGTGCAAACGATTTGGTCTAAACGCAGGCGGCCATTAGAAAAGAGACGGCACACGCCTTCTCTTTGGGTGAAAGGATTTGACTTCGCCGATTTGACGGTTTGATTTCTAGGAAACCAGAGCAAAGTGAGTGTTGCAATCTCTGTAAAGGGTGTTTTCCTGGTGATCTGGACGTGTTTCTTACAAACACTCATGCGTCAGGGTGGCTCTTTAAGTATCATTCAAAAAGCATTGATAAGACATGACAGTTCAAGTACATGATTCAAGGAGCATTGATAAGACATGGCAGTTCAAGTGTCATCATTCAAGGAGCATTGATAAGACATGGCAGTTCAAGTGTCATCATTCAAGGAGCATTGATACGACATGGCAGTTCATGTGTCATCATTCAAGGAGCATTGATAAGACATGGCAGTTCATGTGTCATCATTCAAGGAGCATTGATAAGACATGGCAGTTCAAGTGTCATCATTCAAGGAGCATTGATAAGACATGGCAGTTCATGTGTCATCATTCAAGGAGCATTGATAAGACATGGCAGTTCATGTGTCATCATTCAAGGAGCATTGATAAGACATGGCAGTTCAAGTGTCATCATTCAAGGAGCATTGATAAGACATGGCAGTTCATGTGTCATCATTCAAGGAGCATTGATAAGACATGGCAGTTCATGTGTCATCATTCAAGGAGCATTGATAAGACATGGCAGTTCATGTGTCATCATTCAAGGAGCATTGATAAGACATGGCAGTTCAAGTGTCATCATTCAAGGAGCATTGATAAGACATGGCAGTTCATGTGTCATCATTCAAGGAGCATTGATAAGACATGGCAGTTCATGTGTCATCATTCAAGGAGCATTGATAAGACATGGCAGTTCATGTGTCATCATTCAAGGAGCATTGATAAGACATGGCAGTTCATGTGTCATCATTCAAGGAGCATTGATAAGACATGGCAGTTCAAGTGTCATCATTCAAGGAGCATTGATAAGACATGGCAGTTCATGTGTCATCATTCAAGGAGCATTGATAAGACATGGCAGTTCATGTGTCATCATTCAAGGAGCATTGATAAGACATGGCAGTTCATGTGTCATCATTCAAGGAGCATTAAATTATAGGTCGTGATGGGTGAATATGGTTTGTGTGTGTTTTCATTTTCTCTGTTTTGTTTTTGTTAATGTATAATCCTTGGATGAAGCCGTAGGGAACAGATTTGTTCCGAAGATAAGACGTAAGTAATACTTCTGGGATCTGAAACGGGTCGAGGGCCGAAGACAGGGAGAGAGTGTGTGTGTGTGTGTGGGGGGGGGGGGGGGGGTAGCATAGTGACAGATATGGAGAGAAGAAGAAGAGAGAGAGAGAGAGAGAGAGAGAGAGAGAGAGAGACAGACAGACAGACAGACAGACAGACAGACAGACAGAGAGAGATATGGGAGATATAAAAAAAAAGCCTGGGATGGCAAAACAGAGGAAGTGGGGGGGGGGGGGGGGGGGGGGGAGAGAGGGGGGCTGGATAGTGTAGTGACAAACAGAGAGATAGAAAGAAGAGAGATTGAGAGAGTTCAGAGAGAGAGAGAGAGAAAGAGAGAGAGAAAGAGAAAGAGAGAGAGAGAGAGAGAAAGAGAGAGAGAGAGAGAGAGAGAGAGAGAGAGAGAGAGAGAGAGAGAGAGAGAGAGAGAGAGAGAGAGAGAGAGAGAGAGAGAAGAGAGAGAGAGAGAGAGAGAGAGAGAGAGAGAGAGAGAGAGAGAGAGAGAGAGAGAGACTAAGACAAACAACGTATTTTGTAGCCCTTCGTACACGAATCTGATTAAATATATGTTGTTGTTTTTGTATCAGGACATTTAGACATTTTATTTGATTCGCGTATTGGGGTCTGCATTATTACAGTGAGCAAAAATTGTAGAGGTGTTGTTGTTTTTAGACGGAAGTATTTCACGTGAATCATGACTCACAGACATCGTCACAATCGTATCGTATTGGGGTCAAATCGTACGCAGTGTGTCTGACCCTTTAAAGACCCACCACATCACGTGTCAAAATCACGGTTTTCACGTGCTTTACCTCTTATAGCTAGTACGAAATCTTAAGAACCCTTCCTAGCATAAGAGGGAATGTGACACGTGACGTGGGGGGTCTTTAAAGACCCACCAGATCACGTGTCAAAATCACGGGTTTTCCCTCTTATATAGCTGTACAATTGAACAAAAAAACCCATCAAAACGCTACACTCACACAAGCACATGAAGGTGAAATAAACAATAAACACGTTGAATAAAACCAAATTTTCGTCTTTAAAAAGACTTTGACGAGGTGAATACAATACACTAAACTTGACAATGACGGCAGAAATGTAGCTGGTAAGAAATCTTGTTTTGACCAGGTTTGATTCCCATACAAATGCCCTCAAATTGAAAACGAAACATCGTTTTAAAGAGCATCCTCAATTTCAAGTTGGGGGCATTTGTATGTGGGTCACAGCTTCCCAGAAAAAAACCAAGGGACTTAATCGTGATGAGTCAGTGGGTCTTTAAAATCAATAGTTACCAACTCGACGTCAGCCTCTGGAGCCAAGCAAACTTATTAGGACAAAATGCGGGCACGCGCACGTGGCTAGGCCTAAGCATAATGAGTGTGCTAAAAATAGAAGATGGCAGACGACGGCACATACGCGCACACAAGCACACAAGCCACACGTCCAAGCGCCGGCCCACACGGACACGTTGCGCACATTATGGAAATATGAAATACTGTAGCATTCAACCAGATACACACACACACACTGACGCAAACACATACACACACGTACGCGTGGGCACGCACGCAAGCACGCGCAGAGAGAGAGAGAGAGAGAGGGGGGGGGGGGGCGGTCGTTTCTGTTCAAACTGGCTATTTTGAACAAAATTGAAAAGCTCCGTAGCTATATGAAAATCGCAAGCTCTGTACGGACGGAGACGGAATCCCTTGTTTACTGCAACAATATTATGGTTTACGTGCGGCCCAGCCCATTAAATCCAGTCCATTATCAACAGCCGAGAGGTGAAGTGGGAGTGGGGGGAAAAGAGACAGATGGGGGGGGGGGGGGGGGGGGGGGGGTGCTCTTGTAGTGTGTCTTTTTTGTACTTCCCGAGCGAAGCTTTCGGGAAGTATTATTTCTGAACTAAATTTGAACTAAATTGTGTTCATAACTACAGTATCACTACAGTATGTTTGTGTGCAAGAACGCGTTCACGCTCGTGCGTGCACGTACGTGCGTGTGCGTCTGTTTTGCGTGTGTGAGTGTTTCAATACTGATTGTAAAGCGCTTTGTGCTCGATAAAAAGCGCTATATAAATATCCGTTTATTATTATTATTATTATAAGGAGTGGGTGTTTTGGTTTTTATATAAATAAAGCGAATCGGTTATGTCTTTCTTAAACTTTTTTTTTTTTTGGGGGGGGGGGGGATCAATAATCCTATACTATTTTTAGCTACTACTATGCCATACCTAAAAATAGTAACAAACTGAATTATTGTAAAATACATTCCAGTTGATTACAAAACGGAATGGCCGGTTACGACAAACAGACCATGAAATAGATATAATGGTTAAATATAATATGATGGGGATCGTGCTCTTGGCGTGTTTTTAATGCATTCCAGTGATTTGATTACAAACGGAATGGTTACGACAAACAGACGACAGTTAAAAAGCCTAAGAGAGAGAGGGAGAGAGAGATATATGGGGGGGGGGGGGGGGGGGGGGGGGGGGGGGGTAGGAATATCTTTAGTCAGGGTAGAACAGATAAGTTAGGTAGCTTTTTGTTGTTGTTACACCATTGTCCTCAAAACAAAATAAACAACAATCGATGAAGAAAATGATGACACAACAAACAACAAGTGCAACGCCGAGCGGTAGCAAAGTCCCCTCGCAGCATCGCCGAGCTACTCCGAAATCGGAATGTGTCGGCTGTACACATACATAAAAACGCATCAAAACAGCACGTAACTACATAAAAACGCATCAAAACAGCATGTAACTGAATAGTTTTTTTATATAGCCTTGGGGTTCGGACCCGTGATTTGAGCGCGCGCGATCATGCACACACGCGCGCACAGAAACATTCATGACACCTGTGTTATAGACCATTCATCAAGAAATGTTGTGGGATAAAACTGCATTAAAATACATGCAAAACTTCGCGAGATGTTAGCGATTATGTGTTTCGGGGTTTGAACCCCGTAACTGGCGCGACCTTGACC
>CM065683.1:67069925-67072425 GCA_017654935.2 Phymorhynchus buccinoides
CAAATATCAGTCCTGACAAACTGCCAAAAACCTTTTCCTCCTTCTTCTCCACCAAGATTATTGATCTACGATAAAAAATCGACTCCATGCCTTTTCAACCAACTATTCCAGACCCATCATTCACTGGTGTCCCCCTTCTCTCTTTCAAGCCGGTGTCTGAGACCGAAGTTCTTTCTACTTTGAAAGAAATGCATTTTAAATCCTGTGATCTTGACCCCATCCCAGCCTCTCTTTTCTCACAAATCTATCAACACCTTCTGCCATCAATCACCAACATCATCAATTCTTCTTTAGATTCAGGTGTGTTTCCTTCTGCTTTCAAAACCGCTCTTGTAAGGCCCCGTCTCAAGAAGAACAATCTGGATCCTAATAATCTGAAAAACTACAGACCTGTATCTAACCTCCCTTTTCTCTCCAAACTCCTTGAGAAGACTGTCCTGAAACAACTTAACGATCATCTATCCTCAAACAATCTTCATCATCCTTATCAGTCTGCCTATAGAACCAACCACAGTACAGAAACAGCCCTTGTTCAAATCGTCAATGACCTCTTACTTGCTTCTGATGCTGGTCAAATATCTCTTTTGACACTTCTTGATCTCTCTGCTGCCTTTGATACCATAGACCACTCCATTCTTCTGTCTCGTCTTGAACATACTTTTGGAATTAAGGGCCCTGCTCTTTCTTGGTTTTCCTCTTACCTTTCTGATCGTTTTCAATCAGTTCTGGTCAATGGTCGTCAGTCTGAACAGGTTAGGCTTTCTTGTGGAGTCCCCCAGGGGTCTGTGCTTGGTCCTGTCTTGTTTACTTTGTATACGTCACCTCTTGCCAATGTCATCGATCAGCACAACATGAAACATCACTTCTATGCAGATGACTCACAACTCCAAAACAGTACAACCCCTGAAGATCTAGATTCCATTCTTACAGAAAGTAACAACTGCTATATTGATATTCAAAATTGGATGGTTCAAAATAAACTTCAATTAAATGGTGAAAAAACCGAAGCAATGCTTGTAGGGACAAAAAACAAACTAGCCTCTGTTTCCATAGAGTCAATCCAACTGGGTAACAATATCATTCCCCTCTCAGACTCAGTCAAAAACTTAGGTGTCACTTTGGACAATACTCTTTCCATGCAGAGTTTCCTGACTCAGACCTGTCAGTCCTGCTACTATCAAATTCGTTGCATTGGCTATATTCGTAAATACCTCTCAGATGAAGCCACAGCAAAGCTTGTTACTTCCCTCATCCTATCTCGTATTGACTACTGTAATGCTCTCCTTTCTGGCCTATCAGTCTCTTCTCTATCTTGTCTCCAGCGTATTCAAAACACAGCTGCTCGTCTTGTCCTTAGGAAGAAAAAGTTCGATCATGTTAGCCCTCTTCTGCGTTCCTTGCACTGGCTTCCTGTCGCAGACAGAATTGAGTATAAATTAAACACACTTTGCTATAAATCTATTCATAAAGCTGCTCCATCTTACCTCTGTGACAATATTTCCATCTATGCGCCAGCTCGCACTTTACGTTCAGTTTCTGACCCTCTTTCTCTCCAGATCCCTAGGTATTAGCTTTCAACTGTTGGTCGGCGCTCTTTTGCTGTCTCAGGACCGACCTCCTGGAACAAACTTCCGCTCTCCCTCCGTCAGCGACCGACTCTCTCTGCTTTCAAAGCTAACCTCAAAACCCACCTGTTCCCCCGTCATTAAAGCTCCTCTCTCTTTATCTTCTCTCTCTTGCCATTAGGTCTGTTTCTGCTATATTCCATTTATGTTATCTGTGTGTGTTCGCGTTGTATTGCGTTTGTGTTTGTGTTTGAATGCGCTTTGAATGCTAACGTGTGTGTGCGCTTTGATTTGATTTCTATCAAGATTCAGCGCCGTATAAATACTGTATGTTGTTGTTGTTGTTGTGTGTGTGTGTGATGTGTGTGCATGTATGCGTGTGAGTGTGTGTGTGTGTGTGTGAGTGTGTGTGTGTGTGTGTGAGATTTAATTTAAAGTCTGTTCACAACAATGGTGATATTAGAATGTGTGTGTGAGTGTGTGTGTGTGTGTGTGTGTGTGTGTGTGTGTGTGCGTGTGCGTGTGCGTGCGTGCGCGTGCGTGCATGCGTGCGTGTGTGTGTGTGTGTAATGCGGAAGGGACTGAGTGAATAATACTAATATTGGTGGTGAATGTACTCCTTACCCCGAGTGTTCCCTTGCTAGAGGGTCCGACCTACTGCATCAGATACAACCCAACTGCGATCCGACTGTCACATTTGTGGGGCATGATTCTCGTGAAATTCTACTGTCCAAATGAATAGGATGGAATCCCACTAGTTTTGTTCACTATTAGAGAGAGAGAGTTGCTTTGTATATGCGTTGTTGCTGGTTGGTGTCATTCTTGAATGCTGTTTTTGTTGTCTATTTGTTGAATAATTGATTGTAAAGCGCTTTGGGCTCATCTGAGGTAAAGTGCTATGTAAATGTGCTATTATTATTATTATTATTGATTAT
>CM065683.1:67077425-67082425 GCA_017654935.2 Phymorhynchus buccinoides
CAGCACACAAAATTGGACGCGATTCGGTCAACCCGTTCGAAATATATCCTTGGGACAGACAGAAGGAGAAAAAATGACCCTCCGATTTTCAGGCTCCAGCGATCTTTTTGACCTTGACCTTGACCTTGATCGGTATGCCATCATCAGAACGGGCATAAGCCAAACCACCTTCATGCCAAGTTTCAACATCCTATGTCGATCGGTGCCCGATATATGGCTAAAAATAGATTTTCGGTTTCCAAGGTCGTACGTCAAGGTCAAGGTCACGACGGCAAAATGGTTTGCGCGAATCTCTTCCTATTAAGGTGGCACTCCTTCACACACAATTTGACGCGATTCGGTCAAGCGGTTCGGGAGATATCCTTGGGACAGGCAGAAGGGGGGAAAAACACGAATTTAAAAAAAAAGACAAACCAGCCCATCGCAAAGTCCGATCACCTTCGGTGACGGACAACAAACAGACAAACCAGCCCATCGCAAAGTCCGATCACCTTCGGTGACGGACAACAACCTTTCTCTTGGAGAAGGTTTTCTAGCTCAGTTTGAATGTTCACTGTGGACATTCTTTGCAGGCCGATATGCAGACTGAAGAGTCTTTCTGAAAGACGAAACAGCCGTCTTTGCATAGGCATTGTCTATCTCCCCCATTGGGAGAAAAAGGAAATCAGCACATTATTTTCTTTTATTCTTTTCAGAACACAGAACAAATCGTAAGGCTAAAATTAAAGTTATTGAGTTTCTTTCTTAGGTTCACAAACTGATACATTGGACACAAACAAAGTTTTATTAAAGCAAACTATATAATATATATATATATATATATATATAATATATATATATATATATATATATAAGAGGAAAGTTTAATGGTGTGGTTGTTTTTTCTTCTTCAATTCTTGTACGTATATATATATATATATATTATATTATTTTCTTTTATTCTTTTCAGAACACAGAACAAATCGTAAAGTTAAAATTAAAGTTATTGAGTTTCTTTCTTAGGTTCACAAACTTAAATATTGGACACAAAAAAAGTTTTATTAAAGCAAACTATATATATACGAGGAAAGTTTAATGGTGTGGTTGTTTTCTTCTTCAATTCTTGTACGTGTATATATATATATATATATATATATAATATATATATATATATATATATATATATATATATATATATATATATATATATATATATATTATATATATATATACGTGTTATTTGTTTATAGTGTTATTTGTGTTATTTGTTTATAGTGGAGATGCTTTACCCAGGATCCACTCTCTTGACCTGTTCCTAGGGGAGATGCTTTATTTGTTTATAGTGGAGACGCTTGGCCCAGGTTACACACTCACTCTCTTGGCATTATCATAGTGGAGATGCTGAATTTGTTTATAATGAAGATGCTTTACCCATGATACATGCCCACTCTCTTAACTAAAGGGTCTTAAGACATCTGGCGTTAGTTCTACATAGTTTGGAAGTGATAACTACAAAGATGGACAGAGCGGACATGGATATGAGAGAGAGTGAGAGTGAGAGAGAGGGAGAGAGAGAGTGAGAGAGAGAAAGAGAGAGAGAGAGAGAGAGCAGAGAGAGAGAGAGAGAGAGAGAGAGAGAGAGAGAGAGAGAGAGAGAGAGAGAGAGAGAGAGAGAGAGAGAGAGGAGACTGTACTGGGGGATTCTTTTTTTTTTTTTCTTTTTTTTTTAATTTTTTTTTTTTTTTTAAATTATGTGGACTCAATAGTCCAAACGAATATATCAAACACACACACACACACACACACACACACACACACACACACACACACACACACACACACACACACACACACACACACTGCAACACAATCTAATTATACACACAGAATGTGGGTCACAACAATGACGTCAAGAAAAGTTACGTGTTGTATTTGTTACGTCAAGTTTGTTCTACTGTCTGTCCCGCGTCCAAGGCCAAAAGCCGAAATATTGGGAATAGTCTACATTCTTTCTTGTTAGTTTTCATTCTCTTTTTTTGTTCTGCTATATATATATATATATATACATAGATTTGAAATAAAATCTCAGTATACTGCTGTGCACCACACATATATATATATATATATATCGAACAAAAAACAGAAAGGCAAACAAGCTGGTTATTTCTTTCCCAATATTTCGAGGAGAAAGCTCCTCTTCCTCTGGGGACGTTTTATTCACTCCAAATGCACTACAAAGATCTCAATACGACAGGCTAAAGATATACACAAAAGGAAATTGACAACTGTTCAAACCACACACCAAACTCAAACGCTAGATACACAAAACTGACAACTATTCAACAACAATAAAAAAAAAAGCAAAACACACACCACGCACGTGCACACACACACATGCACACACACACACACACACACATCCACACAAACACACACACACACACACACACATTCACACACACACACACACACACACACACACACACACACACACACACACACACACACACACACACACACACACACACACACACACACACACACACACACACACACATACAACACACTCACACTCACACACACACATTCCACAGAGGAGAGAATAGAGAGAGAGAGACACATAGAGAGAGAGAGGGAGAGAGAGAGAGAGAGAGAGAGGAGAGAGAGAGAGAGAGAGACATAGAGGAGCAAAGCAGAGATAAGAGAACTTAACGAGATGGAGAGAGCAGGGAGAGAGAGAGAGAGAAGAGGAGAGAGAGAGAGAGAGAGAGATTAAGAGAGAGAGAGATTGAGAGAGAGGAGCGTAAATAAGGAAATTGACAACCATTCAAAACAGATATCAAACCAAAACGTTAGACGCTCAAATTGTTAAAGGCCCCACTACACATTAACTCCCTCGCCACCAGTCTTTTTTTTTTCCCCGCAAAAAATACCATTCAACTTAACTAGATAGAGAAAAAGGTTGACCCAGACTGCAACTCTACCCCCATAGCTGCACATTGATAGGCCGCATGTGATGTGCCTAGTGGCTCACTGCGTCAAACGTCTCAGTCCACAGTGTTCAGTCCCGCCGGGAACAATGTCCTCATCTTCCTCATCCAAAAGTTATCTCTCTTGAGGAGGGCCTCGACTGTTGAGGAGTGCACCTTCTCCACCGCGACACATTTCATGTTTTGTAGTGTGTGATTTGTCTGATTGAAGTGACGTGTTACGTGAGTGCCTGTGTTCTTGTTGATGTTTGATTTGTGTTGGTAGAAACGAGTGCGGAGTGTGGTTTTTGTTTGTCCAATGTATTGCGAGTTGTTGCATGTGTCGCAGTAGAGGAGGTACACAACATTCTTGGAGTCACAGCCCAGCCTGTGCCTGATGCTGAAGGTCTCTCCTGTCATTTGACTTTTGAATGAGACCGTCTGCTGAAGATGCTCTTTGCAAATCACGCATTTCCCCGACCGAGCACCTCCAGCATCCAGCATCAGGGACCGGTGGACTCGGCAGGGTTGAGGGCATCAATATGGACCTCAAAGATTTGTTACACCGTTCTGCCAGGAGGGGGGGGGGCTCTGGGACCGCTTGTCGAAGCCGTGGACTTGAATGGAGTATTGGCTGAAGTTCACTCAGCCAGCTGCGCAGCGGTGGGTTGGCTGGGTGGTGGGTGACCACCAAGGGTGGGCGTTTGCTGGTGGACTTTGGTTTGTACTGCAGGGTAGCACTTCGTGGGGTGTTCCTCGCCCTGTCAGCAGCCTCCTGCAGCACCTTTTCCGAATAACCCCTCTGCTTGAAGTGCAGCTTCATTTCTTCACATCTGATCTCAAAAGCCTCAGTGGTGGAGCAAATGCGGCGAATTCTGAGGAATTGGCTGTACGGTACGTTCTTGTGGACGTGGTTTGGGTGGCAGGAGCGGCGGTGGAGGTATTGATGGGCGTCTGTGGGTTTGGTGAAAACATCAGTACAAAGAAAACCGTTTTTGATGAAGACTCTGACATCAAGGAAGGGGATTTCATCAGTAGAGGAGGAGGATGTAAATTTGATCGTGGGATGGAGGTTGTTGATAAACTCCAGAAACTGCTGCAGTTCTTGCTCCGTGCCCGCCCAGAGGAGGAAGATGTCATCGATAAATCGACGCCAAAACTCCTCCGAGACAGGCACGGGGCTGGTGGCAAGGATCTGGGACTCCAACCACCCCATGAACAAATTGGCCAGGCAGGGGCGACTGGAGTGCCCATGGCGGTCCCATGGATCTGCTGGAAGATTTCTCCCTCAAAGGTAAACACATTCGACGACAGCACGAACTCCACCATCTTGATGATTTTCTCTGGTGGGGGTAAGGGGCTTTGAGAGGTGTCAACGTTCTGTAGAAAATGGTGGAGGGCAGATTCAAGGTCAGCCATGGGTATGTTGGTGTACAGGCTGGTGACATCAATAGTCACCAGCCTCACACCTTCGTCAAATGAACCATACCGTCTGTTCCACTCATCCAAAGTCCGCAGGAAATGAGTTGTGTCTTTGGTCCAGCTGGGTAACGTGGTCACAATGTCCTGGAGGAAAGAGTCCAATAGCTTTGAAAGCTTTTCTGTTGGGCCATTATATAGGGGGGGGGGGGGGCCGCACGGAACTTGCGGATATCAGATCTAATGTAAGCGTACGAGCCCTTACCACCAGGTTAGGAATGAAGCCAACTTTCTCACTTCTCACCTGGAAGGTGAAAAGGTGGAAGGTGGGAAGTGTTAGTGTTGCAGTTGTAGGCAGTGAGTGAGTTCACACAACAATTATCCCCAGCTGTAGCGTAGTTGAATGGGTGGGAGTAAAAATTATTTTTAAAAACCCGGCTTCAGTCAGTTGCGGAGTGCGAGCTCTTTGTATATTCAGGCTTTTTGGCACCACCATTAGTGGTTTGTATTGGTTCCCCTTCACACAGAGGATCGAACGTAGACACACCCACCCTCTGTAAATGTTATGGATTATAACCACCTCGAGGATTTCTGAGAGGAGGAGGGGGGATATGGGGTAGGTGTGCGTGAAGG
>CM065683.1:67087425-67092425 GCA_017654935.2 Phymorhynchus buccinoides
TGTGTTTCTGTCTGTGTGTTTATGCTTCTGTCACACAAAGTTCCTCAAAACGTTCGGCATCGATTTGGATGACATTTGGTAGACAGTCAGGATATTGCCCTGGAAACACTCCATCAAAGGACAAGTGGTGCCGTAGGGATACGGGGGGTTTCCTTATTATCATTTGTTTTATGTCACCGTTGTTGTTGTGGTGGTGGTGTTGTTGTTGCGTTGTTGTTGTGACGAGGTAATGGGTTAAAAGGCTAAGTCCCTAGGGAAGACTTTAGAAAATTTGCCTTTAGCCCACTTCTCTAGGGTATGGGAGATGAGCAACTTTCCCGGCCCCTTTTCATCTAATAAATTTATATTTGTGCCCGGGTTCTGGCTCGTATGGTTGTAAGAAATACAAGTGGTTGAATTGCTCTAAATGGCAGACAGAGAGAAGTAGGGTTTTACATGAAATTACAAGACTCCCACTCTCATCAGTCTGACCAAAGGGTTCAGGATTATTTGACACTTGTATTTTATTTACTCCCAAAATCTGCATAAGATTATGCAACAATAATAATAAAGCAGCTCAATGGCGCCAAAACAAAATATGGATAAAAAAACAATGGAATCCGAAAGGATTCACAAGACTTTTGTCTTTCTATAAGGTTCGCCCCATGCCGGAAGGGTTACTAATTATCTTCAGTGTCCGTAGGAAAGTTCAAATGATTGGCGCAGTCCGGGGGACTTAGCTGTGGTTGAGTTCCTCCGTAGTGATCGGCGAGTGCTGGGGTGGCTGGGCTTGCTCGTCAGGTGAGAGTAGCTCCCAGTCGTTCCGGTTACGGCTTCGCGGGATGGCACGGTTCAAGCGTGGTCTCCTCGCGGATTCTGGGTGCGGGTCGTCTTGGCGACGGACCCGTCTTGGTGCTTGGTGGAGTCCGGGATGATCGTCCGGCCCACGATGCCCTGCTGATAATCACAGGAGAAGGTGGATGTAGATCTCTATGGCTTAGAGACAAGGGGCTTCAGTCGGCAGGGCATTAGTGAATCCCAACCGGCTAGAAGGCTTCCCTTGTACAATAGCACTAGTTAATAAATAAACTGAATTTCAGTTAACAAACTGAGATCAGTAAAACATAAAAGGTGATCAATCCATCATCACTCTCCATCCAACACCTGGAAAGGAATGGTATCATAAAGTGCAAGATTGCGGCCCATAGGTTTCCTACTAAAAATAGACAAACGGGTTAGTAGGCATAAACTCTGGTTCTGGTACCAAAAGTGTTCAAGTCAAAAAACACACACACACAAATAATCAGTGCACATAAATAGAATAGAATGTTTACCACTTCTTTTCTATAACATATCTATCTACTCCTTATTCATCATTGAACATAGGATCTAGATCAAAACTAGAGTCAAACAAACAACCAGTCTCAATCACCAGTCATCAATAAGACTTACTAGGTGGGCTATTCTGGCTGGGAGAGGTGTTGCTCTAGTCAGTTTCAGCGTCTTGTGTGAAAAACTTTTTCTCACTACGCCAATTATAGCCTTCACTTTCAAACAATGAAAGCCTGCTATTGGTTTATTACAGTCCACACGTCACAAGATGATGTTCTAAATGTACCGAACAATCACGCGCCTATTACATCCTTATCACATGCCGGACATTCAAATCCTTCTCGTGCTCGGAAAAGCAAAACCGTCTTCAAAGGGAGATAACCTCGGTTGTCACTTTCTTGTGATGGGTAAGGACGCGGTGTCTTACAAAGGGAGATAACCGTGGTTCAAAGGGATAATTGCCTTAGTCGGCGTTCGTTTTGAAGTAGCCGGGCAATTAACGTGGCGGTTGGTCGAGAAATGAAAAGGAGAGGGGGTGGGGAGGGGAGAAGGGGGGGGGGGGGGTGTAGATAAGGAATAAAGAAAGCGGGTCGCGCGGGACACTTACGTCACAGAGGCCCCCCGAAGAAAAGATTCTGGTACCGGAATCTTCCTGTGGAACGCCGACTCCACTTTCGACTTGGGCGACAGGGACATATTAGTGGGGAGACTGGGTCGGCTGGAATGGTGGAACATCTGGTCGCAACACAGAGTTCAAAGGAGCAGGTGGGTTAGAGATCAGTGGAATGGATTCCGACTGAGGTTGGTGCGGCAATCCTGTGTTGAGTTGTCCCAAGGTTGATTGCAGAATAGCAAACACCTCTTGCCTGAGTTTCCCCTTTAGCCTGGATTCATCATTGCTGATGATGTGGTTTGGTAGGCCGATTCGGGCGAAAATGGCTTTGAGTGCCGCGGCTATCTGGCTAGCATCAAGTGAGGAGATTGGGGCGGCATCGCACTGCATGGTACATATGTCGACCACGGTGACTATATACCGGAATTTCTTCTTCCGTTTAGGTAGAGGCCCGACCAAGTCGACTGCCACTCGCTGAAAGGGAGGGGTAGGTGACGGCTGTACGTGCGGCGGCCTGTCCCGATAGTACCTTCGGTGGGTGTTTGCGGGTACAGTGCTGCCTTTCACCTGAGGTACCTGTGGCGAGTGGTCTTGGGTCGTTAGGCGGACATTCCTTGGGAAGGATTTTCCAAGTTGTGGCGGACTTGGGGACTTGGGACAATCTGGATTGGCTCGCGCGGCAATTTGGTTTGCCGCGTTGAGAGGTTTCTTCCCTGCTGAGGGAGATTTGCTCTTTGGGAAGGAGGGAGGGAGTTGGTTTGTTGGTTGGGGAGAAGGGAATCCTGCTGAAACAATAGCAGGTTGAGAGGGGTGCCCTAAAAACACATACTGTGATCCCAGTATGAGGTCATAGACAGGACTGTCCATGAGCACTGCCTTGATGGGTCCCTTTACAAACCTGGTGTCGACATTGATTATGGCGACTGGCAAAGTGGATGGGGGGATTGCAGCATCAGGGCCTTGCAGAGAGATGAAGTCTCCCGTGTATGCTGACGCGGGGACTAAGGATCCGCAGACAATGGCGTCGCATGACAGTCCAGTGTCATAGAGACACTGAACAGGGATGTTGTTGACAGTCGCCTGTCCAACGACTGACGGTGTGCCTGGACACTGTACTGGGGAGGGGTTTGTGCAATTCTGCGAAGTCGAGACGACTTGCATAGTTGCAACATTTTGCCGCTTGTAAGCAAGTTTCCTGCAGTCATCCCGATTGTGGGTGTTCGACTTGCAGTATGAGCAGAATAAGGGTTGTCCCAGTGGTTGTCGTTCATGGGTAGAACCGTTTGACCCACTGTTGGAGTTGGGGTTAAACCTGCTCTGCTGTGAAGCAGTGGACCCAACTACTTGCTGTAGTTTTGGCCTTTTAGGGGCGCTAGGTTCATCATGGGCTTGAGTGTATCGGTCACTTAGCTGGATGAGGTCAGCCAGAGTTGTGGCACCTTGTTCGGCAGTAAAGGTGCGTAACTCTGGGGACATGGTTTCGCGCAGTTGCTCGCCAACCATCAGTTCCCTGAGATCCTCATAGGACTCTGATTTGGCAGAAAGGGACACCCATTTTGTCAGATAGTTTCCCAGTCTATCTGAAAATTGGGCATATGACTCTCCCCTACCTTTTCGGGTTGACCGGAACTTTTTCCGGTAGGCGTCAGCTGTCAACTCGTATCTGTTGAGCAGGGCTTCTTTCAAAGCTGGGTAGTCGGTAATTTGGCTTGACGGAAGTTTACTGTATACCTCATAAGCCACACCCCTGAGACTTTGGGCAAGCTTGAGGTTGTACTTTTCCGGAGCAAGCTCAAATTCCTGGGCCAGTCTTTCAAATCTATCAAGGAATGCATCGATAGACTCTGTTGCCTCATTGAATGCCTCCAAGGTGAAGGTCATGGCTGAGGTATGAATGGGAGGGGGAAAATTTTGAGGGGCAGCAGTCTCAGAGTCTGCTGAGTTTTCAAGCTGCTTCATAGCTAGCTCATGGTCTCGCGCTTTTTCCCGCTCAGTGGCCTCAAGTTCGAGTTCTTTATTTTTGGCATCCTGCACTAGTTGCCTCTGCCTTAACTCATGAGTACGGATTTGCTCTTGAGCGTCGCGATCTTTATCTGCTTGTTGAGCCTCGCGATCTTTATCAGCCTCTTGAGCCTCATGGGCTCTCTGTTTGTCTTTCTCAGCATCCTCCCGAGCTTTGTCAGCCTCTTGAGCCTCGCGAGTTTTGTCAGCCTCTTGAGCCTCACGAGCTTTGTCAGCCTCTTGAGCCTCATGAGCTCGCTGTTTGTCTTTCTCAGCCACCTCGCGAGCTTTCTCTTTGTCATATTCAGATATGACAAAATTTGCTAACTCTTGGCCTGACAATCCTAGAGACTCTCCCCATTCTTTAAGTTCCCTCCTAAGTTTAACAATCTCAGCCATGGTTGTAAATACAACTATTCAAAATAAAAACAAAGCTGCTGAGTTGAATGTATCAAACAACACTTAACTATTTCAGCATAAACAGAAATAGCATGCACATCAAAATAAAGTCATAAATAGCATTCAAACAAATCAAATCAAAACACAGTGAACCAAATCACAATAACTTTCCCAGTGGACACAAGATAAGTTTTGAAAAGGAACTACCGTTTGAATTGAAATTTGTTAGACTATGAAAAAAAATATCCCGGACGCGAGCCCCCAATTAGATGTGACGAGGTAATGGGTTAAAAGGCTAAGTCCCTAGGGAAGACTTTAGAAAATTTGCCTTTAGCCCACTTCTCTAGGGTATGGGAGATGAGCAACTTTCCCGGCCCCTTTTCATCTAATAAATTTATATTTGTGCCCGGGTTCTGGCTCGTATGGTTGTAAGAAATACAAGTGGTTGAATTGCTCTAAATGGCAGACAGAGAGAAGTAGGGTTTTACATGAAATTACAAGACTCCCACTCTCATCAGTCTGACCAAAGGGTTCAGGATTATTTGACACTTGTATTTTATTTACTCCCAAAATCTGCATAAGATTATGCAACAATAATAATAAAGCAGCTCAATGGCGCCAAAACAAAATATGGATAAAAAAACAATGGAATCCGAAAGGATTCACAAGACTTTTG
>CM065683.1:67102425-67119925 GCA_017654935.2 Phymorhynchus buccinoides
GGCGAACTTGGCACATTCTTTCTTTGAGAATGATGCTTTGTTTGCCTTCACTTTGGCTCTGATCCACTCATTGCTAGGTGATTGGTGTCGTAATCAACTTTGTTCAATTTCGCTGTGTGTGTGTGTGTTTGTCGTGCGTGTGTGTGTGTGTGTGTGTGTGTGTGTGTGTGTGTGTGTGTGTGTGTGTGTGTGTGTGTGTGTGTGTGTGTGTGTGTGTGTGTGTGTGTGTGTGTGTGTGTGTGTGTGTATCTGTGGAGAGAGAGAGACAGAGAGAGTCAACAATACGTGAAACAAGACGTACAAAGATAGACATCACAGTTTTTCTTTCTTCTTTGCAGTTAATTGATTTAACCCTTTCACCGCCAGCCATATTTCAGCCAAAATGTTCATTAAATCTACCCGGGCAGAGAACAAAATCCATATGCAGTATTGGGGATTCTTCTGTGAAATATATAAAATGAGGTCTATCCTTACTTCCCAAAACTAAGACAATAGGGTCTTTGGATAATAGACCCCAATTTGATGCATTTTAGTGCCATAGGTGTTAAATCACTGTGGTGCTAAAATGCGACTTTGGCGGTGAAAGGGTTAATGTAATTAGCAAGAAAACCACTTTAAACGGAAAATAGAGCGGGGCATGAAAGGACCTAGCCTACTACCTTGCCATATCGATCCGACGGGTCATTAACTACTATGCTTTTTAATTAAACCAGGGACTACCTTTAGAACGTGTTTGTCGAAAACATTGAAACCAGACACCTGTTTGATTATGTGTATTTCGACAAGGTTGTTCTCTTTTTGGAACAGAATGAAAACAGACAAAAACACTGACAGGCCTTATATTAATGTATTAGATGCTAACAAAACGCCAGTCACCACGTTTTTAAAGACCCACCAGATCACGTGTCAAAATCACGTGTTTCACGCGTTTCCCCTCTTATAGCTGGTCAGGTAAAGGTCAAGATGTGCCACCACCACCCCCTGCATTTCTCGGTTAATTCCATTTTCCCGTTTTTGCCTTTCTTACCAAACATAAAGCTGTATTTTATTAACCTTTTTTAGCTAATAACCTTTTTGGAATACTAACCCTATCCCTAACCCTAGGCCATTATCTAATAGGAACACCCCCCCCCCCCCCCCCCCCTCCCCTATGTATTGCAGTACACGGCGCCATTTGTCACAGTCGTGGTTCATTGCGTTTTCCCGTCTTATAGGGGGGGTAGGGTTAAGGATAGGGTTAGTATTCCAAAAAGGTTATTAGCTAAAAAGGTTCATAAAATACAGCTTTATGTTTGGTAAGAAAGGCAAAAACGGAATATTAAAGAGCAGCCTCAATTTGAAGTTGGGGGAATTTGCATGTGGGTCACAGCTACCCAGAAGAAGAAAAACACCAAGGGACTTCAATCGTGGTGGGTCGGTCAGTGGGTCTTTAACATTATCTAACAACAGAGGAAAAAAAACCTTCGGGAAAGTGTGGGATGAGCATAATTGTGGTGGGGGTGGATGTTAGGAGAACGAAAGGATTGGAACTTGATATATTGTGTTAAATAAACAGTGGTGAATATAACAAAAAGTGCTTATATTTACTGAAAGCCTTCTCCGATTGCCACCTCACCACATAAATCCACGGAATTGCCCCCTATCCACCCTCCACCCTCATAGACAGTCCCTGATTTGATAGTTTTCGTGTCATTCGTCATACTAGGGAACACTAACACGCACGCGCGCGCGCGCGCGCGCGCGCGCACACGCACATACACACACATGCACACACACACGCACACATACATACACACACACGCACACATAAAACCGTTTTATCAGGTGGGTTTTTTGTATAATGTATACTGTTCAACAACAACAAAAAGAAACGCAACAATGTCCAGAAAGGCAATGCAATATCATACCCCCTACTGATTGTGGATGCGGCTCACTGGACAGGTACTGTGCAGTTAACAAGTTTCAAGTTTGGTTTATTCCAAAAATAACCCCCTGGGGGCACATGGAAATAAATATAAGTAACAAAAATGCTATAAACAACATATTTAATTAAGAAAAGGAAACAAAAATGCACATAAAGCAGCTAAACACGGTACATAGAGCGACACAAATCACGTCAAAATCGATCAACCATTAGGTACCAGAAGAATTAACAATGATACAGACTTGATTGTATTGTTCCTGAACTTATATACAATCTCATTAGCAACAGCCCCATTCATACATATAATCTTCAAGAACGACGTTCTCACAAAAAGTACCTACTGTGCTATAAGAAAAAACAAAATAAAATAATGATACTACAGAAAATGCCTTCAGACAGTTTTAGCAAGCGCGCGCACGCACACGCACACGCACGCACACGCACGCACACGCACACGCACACACACACACACACACACACACACACACACACACACACACACACACACACACATATATAGGTGCACACACATATATAGGTGCACACACATACGTACACCCCCCCCCCCCCTCCCCCCACACACATACATTTGCGTGCGCACAAGCACTCATACACGAATACAATCTAACAATTTAACGCACCTTTGAAAGGGAATGAAATGTCCAAGGAACAACCTTTAACCCTTTCCCCGCCAAAGTCGCATTTTAGCACCACAGTGATTTAACACCTTTGTCACTCAAAAGGGTCTGTTATCCAAAGGCCATATTGTCTTAGTTTGAGGAAGTAAGGATAGACCTTACTTTATATATGTCACAGAACAATCCCCAATACTGCAGATGGAGTTTATTCTCTACCCAGATAAATTTAATGGAAATGTTTGGCGGAAATATGGCTGACGGTGAAAGGGTTAAGGTGTCACAAGTTTTGACATTCTTACATTCAATTTCTTTCTTTTTTTTCGGTATGCAAATAAATAACAGTAAGTTAAAATTAATGGGCTGTTGCGGGTGTTTTTTTCTTTTCGTTTTTTTTTAAAACAGCATAGCTGTCAATATTAGTTAGTAGCAGTAACCATGGCGATGACACCTGTGAGCGAGGACGACACGTTTCACTTATTCGTTATCTCTGGTGGGATTGGAACTGCAAAACAATCACGGAAATCATTGCTATCTGTTTTTATTTTGTCCATCTTCTCGTATTACAATATTGTCTGTCTGCGGTGTAAGCAGAGGTGTTCAATTATCATCACCAAACACAAAACGCTTTGAAGTGTGTGTGCGTGTGCGCGTGTGTGTGTGTGTGTGTGTGTGTGTGTGTGTGTGTGTGCGTGCGCGCGTGCGCGCGCGCGCGCGCGCGTGTGTGTGTGTGTGTGTGTGTGTGTGTGTGTGTGATGTGTGTGTGTGTGTGTGCGTGCGTGCGTATGTGTGTGTGCGTGTGTGTGTGTGCGCGTGTGTTTGTTTGTGCGTGTGTGTGTGTGTAAGTGTGCATGCGTGCGTGTGTGTGTGTGCGCGCGCGCGCGCGCGCGCGTGTGTGTGTGTGTGTGTGTGTTCCTCCCATTCGCGCATCCGAAGTGCCCCCCACCCCCCTACACCGTTTTTAATATTAGGGCCTATCGTTCCTTTAACAGCTATCTCAGTCTGTCATATCGATTTCCGTTGTCCTAAATTATAACAATTTTATCCCAGTCTTCTATCGATTTCTGTGGGCAGAATTCTGGAACTTGTGCATAACGCTGAAAGGTTAATCTGCCCAAAACAAAATTAATGTTTGCTAAATGACATTCGATCCGATCACGAGTTCCGAAATCTGCGTGCACTGTGCGTCTCTTCAGCACACACTACTGTCACACAGTGGAGAGAGCACGTGCAGCGAGCAAAAAATGGACAGGGGGGGGGGAAGTGGGGAAGTGGGGGGAGGGTGTAGTGTGTGTGTGTGTGTGTGTGGAGAGAGAACGGACACGCGCGATCTTCGGTTTTATATCCGCGAGCAGCAGCGTCATCCTTTTTTCTGTTCGTTGGTTCCAAGGTTGTTACAGAGCTTCGATACTCTTCTGAGATCCCAACTGCTGTTGTTTTGTTTTTTTGTTTTTTCCCACGACGCTCTCTTCCACCGGCCTGCAAGTTGCTGCTGCTGCTGTTGTGTGGAGGGCAATAGGCCTACTTCCATTTCCCCCAGCGAAATAGATCGAAAGCGATCGTTGTTTGTTTGTCTTGGATAGAGTTTGAGACGTAAATGATGCTTGCTTTATTGGATTGACACTTTTCAGTCAAGTGACTAAACCAAGTTATGCATATAACTTGATGTGGGTGCTACTCTGAGACATCATCATTAACGGCTTATATAGCACAGACTGTGTCTTTCGTGGAATGTTTATTAAGCTTGGTTTTTTTGACAAACTGATTCATATTCCTCGTATCTGAACCGAAGTTCATGACATTCTCTTTGCTTTATTTGATCGACACTTTTCAGTAAAGTGACAAAACCAGATTATGCGTATAGCTTGATTCGGGTTGTACTACTACTCTGCGACATCATCATTAACAGCTTAACACAGGTTGTGTCTTTCTTGGGCGTATGTTACGTGCATCGTTTATTGAGCCGATCATCGACCTTGCATTGTGGTTTTGATTGTAGTAATTGTGTGAATCGTCCAAACCTAAAGGACGTTTGAGCAGTCCTATTGATTCATGTGACAATTGCTTCAGTTGTGCATTGATGGGTGTGGGGTTTTGTTTGCCTGAAAGGACATTTTTATTCGTATATCCTTCGTTAAAGGGACACCCTGACGGATGTGTTTTTGCAAGAAACACGTCGAGATCACCAGAAAGACAGACTTTTCAAGGATCGGAACACTCACTTTGCTCTGGTTTCCTTTAAATCCAACCGTCAAAACGGCGATTCCTCCTTGGCGGAGTTTCCGGAGAGAGAAGCCATTTTGGACGGGGTGGATGGAGGACACTTAGAGTGGTTGAAGCGTTTTCTTCTTTGTGGCGTAGTAAAAAAAATAAATGGAGCTATTTCCTTTGTTGTGAGCAAAACTGTAAATAAAAACGCTTGTATTGTGAAAATTTCGTGATTTTTGTCTAAGCGACTCAGGCGGCCATTAGAAAAGAGAAGGCACATGTATATAACATGACTTTTTTAATTGTCTTGTCTTTCACTGAAATAATTTGACTTCCAGCACCTCCTCTAAGGAGAAATCGCCGATTTGACGGTTTGATTTATAGGAAACCAGAGCAAAGTGAGTGTTGCGATCTCTGCAAAGGGTGTTTTCCTGGTGATATTGACGTGTTTCTTGCAAAAACCCATCCGTCACGGTGCCCCTTCAAGATCTTTGGTGTGTTTTTTGTAATAGTTGTGTGACCGAACAGCGGTTCGCGTCTAATGAAACAGCCGTGCTCTTAATCTGTTGCTGAAGTGAGTGTCACGTTACAAATAAAGGTACGACAAGATGATTGTGCAATCATAGATTGAAATAGTAAGGCTAGAAGAGGAGGTAATAGACATGAACAAGGGTAGGGAACTCTCCGTCAGTTAGCTCCCCTCCACCAAGATTGATTACGGTACCCATCGACTAGCACTGTGTGAATAGAGAGTCAAAGGGAAGCAACCCCAAACTCCATCCTCATATTATCCGGAAATGCAGATCGTGATGAGAAAAAAAAAAGGATCTTTTTGACATTGTCATTTTATGTTCAAAGAGAGGTATTTAGGCCAGAAATAGCAGAAGGGAATAAGGCAGTACATGCATATATATTATACCGTCGAAAGCTTATAAAAGTATTTCGATGCAACAACCCCCTTCTTCACTCTAGAGAAAGTACGCAACATAACGTGTGTGTTTTCGTGAATAAGTAAATAAATTACAGATAAAGTACATTCATAAATAAATAAATGAATAAATAAACAGCGAAATAACTTGAAACAAGGTCACGGTCACGACACCTAATTTATGCATTTTGGCCTTCCTCTCTTGGAGACACAGCCACCTACACACACAAGTTTAAGCGATTCTGTCAAGCGGTTCGGGAGATATCCCCGGACAAAAATCTTTGAGACAGACAGAAAAACAAACCAAAAAAAACACAAAAAAACCGACAAACTCAGACTCCTTTGCCCGATCTAAAATCGGGGCAAAGGACAATGATGTGGAGAAAACCGACTAAAGCAATAAGGCTGACCAATGATCGGATCCTAGATGCATCTCTTGACAATCGATGTTCAAAAGCCACGAATCGAATGATTCAAGCATGATCTGTTCTGAAGAATGAGAGAACAATGAACAAGGAACAATAGTTTTAATTTCTATAGACCACCGGCCCTTAGAAAGGCCAAAGTCATAATATAACATAAGCATATCAAAATATCGGTCACGTTTTGTAACCAAATTCTTTAAGATTAATAATTAGGTCAACATAATAATACTGATACTGGTAGTTGTCAGAAAACACATGGAGAATGAGAGAGAGAGAGGGGGGGGAGAGAGAGAGAGAGAGAGAGAGAGAGAGAGAGAGAGAGAGAGAGAGAGAGAGAGAGAGAGAGAGAGAGAGAGAGAGAGACACAGACAGAGAGAGGCCAGGGAGTATTTTGTAGCGTGGAATCGGGAGTTGTCAAAAAGCGCGAATATGGCGAACATGAAGTATACATTAAGTATGCGCGACTATCCCACAGAGAGAGACATAAATAGACACAGAGAGAATGCACAAACAAACGGACACACACACACACACACACACACACACACACACACACACACACACACACACACACACACACACACACACACACACACACACACACACTCACTCACTCACCACCCCACCCACACACACGAGCACACACACACATTTTAAATCATTGATTTTTTGAATTTTTTCTAAAGTCTAATATCACCATTGTTGTGAACGTTTGGACTCTCAGACATTCACGGAAGGGGTTCGCGCTTTTTGACTATCAGACATTCGCGCATTTTGTATACAGAAAGTATTCGCGCTTTTGTTATGTTCGCTCAAACTGACGGCTGACGTGGAATCCCCTTAACCTACCGCTCATTGTCTCCGGTATGGCAGGTTGATTATGGTACCTGTCAGACATCCATAAGCCTGACTTCTCTTCTCTCCCTGCCCCCCTCCCCCGTCTCCATCCATCCCTTGCTTCTTTCCGTCTCTTCACGACGAAACTCAAAAAGCACCGGGCTGGGGATCCCAGGGATCGGGTCTTGCTCGTCAGAAAAGCTCTGCCTCGCGGTGGCTCGCACAACAGGGCACAAAGAAGGACGAACCGTCTCTCTCGCCAGCTGCGATTCAAATGCGGCGCGCGCTAGAGAAGGTGAGATTAGCGTCCAATTGATCAGAGACCCTTATGGACGGCGCCTCCCATCTTTTATAGTCCGGCTGTGCCTTTAAGTGAAGATAATTAAATACCTCGGATTTTTTTTCTTTAATTTTTCAAATCGTGCCTCTTTTTCACCCCACCCCCACCCCCCACCCCACCTTCCTTCCGATCCCTCCAAACTTTCTCATTTTAATTGCGCTACTTTTAATTTAAGACAATTTTCAGCTATCTCCACTAATCTTATCCTCCTCCGAAGTCGGAGGTGTGGCTGGCACGTGGCGGGGTAATACCAAAACCGGTCACACACGTAATGTTGTTATCCGTAGCTGACGCGTTTGTTCCATAGTGTTCAAGGGTTTCGGCTGTTGGGATGGTTCCTGGAGTCTTTTAGCCAGGGTATGTTAACAATCAACAAACAACTCTACTTATCCACGTGTTCCTCCCGTGTTCCAGAGAAAGCATAGACTTTGAAGAAGGCACTTACAAAGGAAACAAAGCCATTTTCTTTGAATTGTTTTAGTTGCGCAGTCTGTCTGTCTGAAGACAAATCTCGTCTTTGAAGTGCACCGACTCCTTGTTGCTCCTGTGGTGAACAGATGCAGAAAGAAAAACGCGTTTAAATGGAGTGCTGTTAATTAACTTTTTAAAGGAACGTGAAGTGTTTTTACCCACTTTGTTTAGTTGCAATTTAAGATCACCTGAAAAAGACCTTTGCTATTTATGGTGGTGGTAGTTTTAGAAGCACAGAGACCGTTTCTTTAGCAGAAGATTATAATCTAACAAATTACCGTATTTTATGGACTACAAGCCGCATCCGATTATAAGGCGCACCCCCCAAATTTGACACAAAATGCAGATTGTGTTATTATAGTGTCTTACTATATTATCAGTGACATTATAAGGCGCAGGGGTCTCAGTCTAGGAAAAAAGTATCACCTTATAGTCCGTAAAATACGGCATATTTGACTCATTATTTGGATAGTTTGCCGGAATTCACAAGTCTGCTTCTAAAGAACTGTTTAACAGGTGTAGACATTTTGTGTCTATGGACCAAAGGCATGGATCCCATTGGTTGCTGCTTTTCCAGCAAGGCTCGCTCATCGGTATGCAAGGTAATGAAATCATTATAAAGTGTCAATGCTTTCGTGGTTTGGTTTTACGTTGTTTTCCCTTCAATGGTACATTTTGAATCATAAAGTACTAATTTGTACTGCTGTGTAAATCGTAATGATGTGTCAGCTTTTGATTGACATTAAAAAAAACATATTCTGCTCGGGTTTTTTTGTTATGCTTATTAATGTGTGTACAAGATAGTACATATTTGATCATAAATGATTGATGATATATTTTATTTATTCTTACTCTTGTATGTTTTATGTTTCTTTCATTTCGATGTTATTATGTTTTCGGGAAAAAAAGCAAAAAGTTGTTTTTTTTAAATTAAAAAAAAATCATGCATTAGAAGACATTGTTCGCAGATGACGGTGGAAATGAGTGAAGTGATGGAGGAGGGGGGGGGGAGAGAAACAAAAAAGTGCAGTCTTCCTCCAAACCTCATAATGTTCCACTTTATTCTCTGGCTTCTGAATCTTTGAGGGGTGGAGAATGTGCATACACATTCGTTAATGACATTCTTTTGATCATAATGTACGTGGATTGTTTTCTTAGTTTTATTTCTGCTGACTTGCATTGATTGTGTACCTTCGTGTGTTTGTACACTATTTCTGTTTTTGATTATCGTGGGGTTCTCTGTTTCCCCTCCTTCAGAATAGAATGCAGATGCTCCACCCGTGGGGATACCGGGGGGGTCTTTTGTATAAATAGTTCCCCCACCTTCTGGAAGTTATGTGCTTGTAACTTCCTCTAATCTGTCACTCTCTTTGACTCTGCCTTTTCCCTTTGCTAACTTTCATCTAGTATATTCCTGCCTTACCGGTCCATTCTCCTGCCTTTTTTCACGAAGCACTTTCAAAAACATTTCCTCCAGCCGAAGTCGGACTTGCTGGGCCTAACTATTTTTTAGTTAGGCGCATAACGGCAGCATGACGCCATGACGTATCTGCGCTCATAATTGACAGTAAACTGTCTGAGCCATCGAAGAAGTAGACGAAGAATGCAGATGCTTACAGACTTTTCTGCAGCTACCCTAGTGCGTGTGATGCATGGAACGTGTCATTGGGGAATATTGGCCCACGTAAGAGGAACACGCAAAGTATGTGCATCGGTCTGCCTTTCCGTTTGCTATTGTCTGTCTGGTATGGTAATGCTTTCTTATTATAAGTTGGCCTCACAGCGTCTGCCAGGTAAAGTAGTCTGTTTGACCTTATGTGGCCTCTGCTGTCAAATCAATTTGGCTACTGTATTCTCTTTAACTGTCTGTCTGTCTGTCTCTCTCTCTCTCTGTCTCTCTCTCTCTCTCTCTCTCTCTCTCTCTCTCTCTCTCTCTCTCTCTCTCTCTCTCTCTCTCTCTCTCTCTCTCTCTCTCTCTCTCTCTCTCTCTCTCTCTCTCTCTCTCTCTCTCTCTCTCTCTCTCTCTCTCTCTCTCTCTCTCTCTCTCTCTCTCTCTCTCTCTCTCTCTCTCTCTCTCTCTCTCTCCCTCTCTCTCTCTCTCTCTCTCTCTCTCTCTCTCTCTCTCTCTCTGTATATGTGTACCCCCCCTCTCTCTCTCTGCCACCCCCCTCCCCCCTCCCCACCCCAACCTTTGTTTTCGGAAAGAGACTGATAGGGTTAGGATCAGCCTATATTTTCGGAAAGAGACTGATAGGGTTAGGATCAGCCTATATTTTCGGAAAGAGACTGATAGGGCTAGGATCAGCCTATGTTTTCGGAAAGAGACTGATAGGGATAGGATCAGCCTATATTTTTGGAAAGAGACTGATAGGGTTAGGATCAGCCTATATTTTCGGAAAGAGACTGAGAGGGTTAGGATCAGCCTATGTTTTCGGAAAGAGACTGAGAGGGTTAGGATCAGCCTATATTTTCGGAAAGAGGCTGATAGGGTTGGGATCAGCCTTTATTTTCGGAGTTATGTTACCTCTCTCAGCCTATATTTTCGGAACTGTGGAAAAAGGGAGGGGGGTGGGGAGGGGGGACTGGGGGTGGGGGGCAGAGAGAGAGAGAGAGAGAGAGAGAGAGAGAGAGAGAGAGAGAGAGAGAGAGAGAGGTTACCTTCTCTCCACTTTTTTATTATTATTTTGTATTAAAGTTTTACTAACCTAATTATCTCTCTCTCTCTCTCTCTCTCTCTCTCTCTCTCTCTCTCTCTCTCTCTCTCTCTCTCTCTCTCTCTCTCTCTCTCTCTCTCCCCCCCTCTCTGTCTCTGTCTCTGTCCTGAGAAGAGAGAGAGAGAGAGAGTACCTTCTCTCCACTTTTTTTCTCTTTTTTTAAGTCATAGGGTTAGGGTTAGGGTTTTCATCTCTACTATTTGATCTTAGCCCATCTTGCCGGAATAGCAGCTGCCCTTTATGCTACCTAGCAGTCATACTTGGAAACTATATGCCGGTAATGCTTTCTTATTATCAGTTGGCCTCACCCTGTGGTGGCCTAGCTGTCAAATGAATTTGACTACTGAATTCCACAGTTTTAGGGAGACCTGCATCATGATATGATTTTCGAAAGAAACAACAATAACAGCAACGACTTTAGGGACGGTATGACGTCACAGTGACCTGCATCATGATATGATTTTCGAAAGAAACAACAACAATAACAGCAACGACATAACTGAAGCAGTAACAAGCAACGCTTATGACGTGCTCAGTTGTCTGTCTGTCTCTGATTCTCTCTGTGACTGTCTCTGTCTGTCTGTCTGTCTGTCTCTCTCTCTCTCTCTCTCTCTCTCTCTCTCTCTCTCTCTCTCTCTCTCTCTCTCTCTCTCTCTCTCTCTCTCTCTCTCTCTCTCTCTCTCTCTCTCTCTCTCTCTCTCTCTCTCTCTCTCTCTCTCTCTCTCTCTCTCTCTCTCTCTCTCTCTCTCTCTCTCTCTCGGTCCATGGCCAATATGCATTAAACATTTCAGTGTTCAGTGTTCAGTGTCTCTCTCTCTCTCACACACACACACACACACATTTTTTGTTGTAACACATGCAAGGAGAAAAAACTTTATAATTCCTATTACCCCCCTAGTCATCAGGCCTTTTTTGGTAATGACAATAAAATGTTCAGTGTTCATTACTCTCTCTCTCTCTCTATCTCTCTCTCTCTCTCTCTCTCTCTCTCTCTCTCTCTCTCTCTCTCTCTCTCTCTCTCTCTCTCTCTCTCTCTTTCTTTCAGATACACACACATAATCAACTCTTACTGCTCAGCAAATTGACCTGCCAGAAATTCTACCCCTGCCTTTCCGTGTGAGTGTCTGCACTATTCTGTTGGTCTCTCTCACTGTCTGTCAATCTACTCAGCATTTTCAGAGGGTTTGCATCCAATTATTTGATGACGACAGGGGTCGTGGCAAATGGCCAAGTCAAATTGAATCTTTGCTTCTGCTGTTAACATATTCCCATTCCGAGTTGTGTTTGGTTTTTCACCTATGAAAATACCAATAGTGTTCGCTTTTATAACAGAGAAATCATAAATGATAAACTGTATGCATCATACATTTATATTTGCGCACCGTATACACATATTCTCAAGCACACATATAAAAAAAAAAAAATAATAATACGCGTGCGATCGCGCGCTGAGAGAGAAAGAGAGGGAGAGAGAGAGAGAGAGAGAGAGAGAGAGAGAGAGAGAGAGAGAGAGAGAGAGAGAGAGAGAGAGAGAGAGAGAGAGAGAGAGAGAGAGACAGACAGAGAGACAGAGAGACAGTGCGATATGTGAGTGTGCCTCTGTGTGTGTGTGTGTGTGTGTGTGTGTGTGTGTGTGCGTGCGTGTGCGTGTGCGTGTGCGTGTGCGTCTGTTAATGTGCGCGCCTGTGATTTCCTCTGTGTATGTGTGCACGCGCGCGCGGATTCTACTCCATTTGAAGTTGAAGATAATGCAAGTACTTCTCGCTAGCATTGTATTAGGCTATTACAGTGGAACCTCCCTTATAAGACCTTCAAAAATCATCCAAAATGAGGTCTTATAGGGAGGGGTCTTATCAGGGAGGGGTCTTATAAGGGATGTAATTGTAATACTTACAAAGAGGGGCAATGTCTCAGAGAAGTAGGTCTTCTGTGGGAGGGAGTCTTATAATGGGGGGTCTTATAAGGGAGGTTCCACTGTACCTTGTTGTAGCTGTTGTTGTTGTAGCTGTTGTTGTTGTAGTAGTTGTTGTTGTTGCTGTTGTTGTTGTAGCTGTTGTTGTTGTAGTAGTTGTTGTTGTTGCTGTTGTTGTTGTAGTAGTTGTTGTTGTTGCTGTTGTAAAGCTTTCTCCTGACAGTACCCCCCCCCCCCCCCCCCCTCCTTATGGACAATATCATGTTGTCGATCTCCATCCGTGGACCTTGTTTCTAATCCTTGAGAACCAACTCCTTTTGTTTCCATCCGATGCAAACCTAGCACGGTAATCATAAGTGCGTCTTAAACAATCAACACGGGTAGTTAGATATGTCAGTTAGAAGAAACTGCCACTACGACTGGCTGTGTACGCTACTCTGCATGCTACTACCCGTGTCAACGTCTTAAGATGCACCCATGTATGCCGGACTTTTTTCTGTAAAGCATAGTATAGACTTAAAGACACACTGACCCACCATGATTAAGTCCCTTGGGTTTTTTCTGGGTAGCTGTGACCCACATACAAATGTCCCCAACTTCAATTTGAGGCTGCTCTTTAAAATGATGTTTCGTTTTCAATTTGGGGACATTTGTATGGGAGTCAAACCTGGTCAAAACAAGATTTCTTACCAGCTATATAAGAGGGAAAACACGTGAAACCCTGTGATTTTGACACGTGACCTGGTGGGTCTTTAATAAGATTTTGGAATGCCGAAAACTGAACATTAGAGTAAGTCTGCATTTTAATTAAAACTGCAGCTAACTTACTGTAATACACAATTATCTATTAATTATTTAACAACAGGGTGATTTTAAGCGTAGTTACATAATAATCAATTGTGCAAAGTGTGTGACCAGTTACTAGAGTTAGTACAAACATAATGTGGTCCAAGAAGTAAATATCTTAGTTGTTTATTTCTTCAAGGCAGAGGCTCGTATCTTACATTCTCCAGGCTACGGGTACGGCGCTCAACCACGGGACGCATAAATTGTGCGCAAATATCGTTTTTAAAAACTACTAACATTAACTCTGACATGTTCCTAACCCTATCCCTAACCCTTTTCCTTACCAAGATGCGTTAAATACACGAAATAAGAAAATGCATTTGTTGACGAAAAATTCGACTAGGAAGAGTTACTATCCCTGAAACATGGTCTGAGTGTTGCATGAACGCCGTACCCGTAGCCATTGCTTGTGAATTTTTTTCAATTTATGTTAAAGACTCACCAGATCACGTGTCAAAATCACGGGTTTCACGTGTTTTCCCTCTTATAGCTGAAAATAAATCTTGTTTTGACCAGGTCTCACAAATGCCCCCAAATCCAAAGCGAAGCATCATTTTAAAGAGCAGCCTCAATTTGAAGTTGGGGACATTTGCTATGTGGGTCACAGCTACTCAGAAAAAAAACCAAGGGACTTAATCGTGGTGCGTCACTGTATCTTTCAGTTAAAGATTGAGAAGGGTTGTGGCAGATGGGGGGGGGGGGGGGGGGGGGGGGGTTACAGATGGGACGGTATATCGCTGTTGACCTATTTGAAGGTGTCAGTCGATATTGGATTGTGTGTATTATTCTTTGAAAGTGTTGACACTTGACGTTCCCGTGAGACCGCGTTTCTGACACTCGGAAACTTTTCAAGAACCCTTATGGATGGGGGCCATGTCGTCATTCAAAACGGGGATTAGTATGTAAATAGACGATTTTCAGGAGAGAAAAAACCACCTAGGGGAGAGCACTTCGTGAAAATTAGAGTTGTTTACCTCCATTACTCGGTCAAACACCATAGCAACAATGCAACAATGGCGTCGAAGCTTGAAACCGCAGGATGCGAGTCAGCGACTTGCAAACATTGTTTTTTTAGAAAAAAACCGATTAGGGGTGGCCAGTGGCCACAAACTGATAAAACTTGCAAAATGTGACGTAAAAATATAAATGACATTTTTGTTTATAGAATGACGCATAGTGTTCTAAGTGCTGTATGTCTACTCAAACACACGAGTCGATAGGCTACGAGAGCTGATGGTAGAGTGACTTCCCCTGTTTGACCGATTGAATGTGGCAAGATCACTCCCACACATCATGAAATTACTCCCCTTAATTATTTCCGACCAATTCATATCAGGCTAAACAGCCAATCCTTTCGGGAGTTTAGTCTAATTTACACACTATTCCCCGTGTTGACCGTCTAATCCACACTCGTGATTACAGGGCCTGGGAACCGTTGGTGAAAGTGTTTAGGAGAGCATTGTCGGGGCAGTGGCTGGATGCCTCGTGCCTCCATACGGGGAGCTGGACGACCCCGCCCCATCCACGAGTCTCTACCCGTGGGGATACCGGGGGGGGGGGGTATTTCGTAAAAATAGTTCCCACACCTTCTGGAAGTCCTATGCTTGTAACTTTCTGTAATCTTCCACTCTCTTTGACTCTGCCTTTTTCGTAAGCTTTGTGTCATCTGTTATTTTTCTGACTTATTGGTCATAATATGGCATGGTAACGCAGAAGAAGAAGAAGAAAAAGAAGGAGAGAGAGAGCATGTGGCGGTGGAAGCGTTTATCTTGTTGGTTAAATGTGGGTCGCTTGAGGGACCGCTACACTGCATACGATTCAACCCAAATGCGATGCGATTGTGACGATGTCTGTGAGTCATGATTCGTGTGAAATACTTCCGTCTAAAAATAATTCTACTATTTCCGCTCTCTGTACCCACGTAGACTCCGATACACGAATCAAATGAAATGTCTGATACCAAAAACAATACAAATATTTCATCAGATTCGTGTAGAAATATAGTCAACAAAACTAGTAGGATTTCGTCATATTCATTTAGACAGTTGAATCTGACATTGGATCATTTGACATTGGATCATACCTCACAAATGTCAAATTGCAATCGCATTGCATCGTATGTAGTGTGGCTGTAAGGATAAAGATAACAGGCTGTGTTTGTGATCTACAAATCTATTCACACTATTAATAACTTCTTTTTTTTTAAACACACTGAGTGATTGTGATTGAGCATGCCTACAATAATTGTGAATAAAAACAAATCAAAGCCTCGTTCAATCATTAACGTTTTTATGACAGTGAAAAAAAGAAAAGTGGCAACTAAACAACCATAACACCAATAAATGAATAAGGGAAGGTCGTGAACTTTTGTGTGTGTATGCATAATTACAGCTGTTTTTCAAACGAAATTTGTTTGGAGCTCTTTGGGCCTTGGAATTATTTTGCTTTCACGTGAATCATGCCTCATAATTGTCAAAATTGGATCGCAGTGACTCGAATCGTATGCAGTGTGGCTGACCCTTCAGTATTGATCGTGGCAGCTCTGGCTGAAGCTCAAGTGGTTGTTATGCTATGCCGTCGTGATTATTATTGTCTCTGCGCTAAGCTGTTTTTAGGGCGTACTTCGTGAATTTGAAGGATAGCTAGGAATGTATTCCGAAAACTGAAACTGTACTGGGACAAAAATTCCTTTCTAGCCAACTTCTCAACCTCACTCATCACACTTGAGTCTTTCGGATGAAACGATAAACCGAGGTCCCGTGTGCCCATGCACTTAGCACACGTTAATCCCAGTGGCAACGAAAAAGTTGTCATTTGGTCAAAATTTACAAATCCTTCCTCATCAGTCACACAAAAATCTCATGTAAAAAAAAAAAGGGGGGAGGGGTGGCGCGCCTCTGGCTGCGACGCGCTCTCCAAGTGGGAGCAACCCGAATTTCACAGAGACGCCTCTGTGACTATAAAGTACTTAATACCTAATACCTAATACAAACAAATCTCCTCCGAAGTCGGAGTGTGGCTGCCCACATGGTGGTGTAATCAAAAACGGTCACACACGTAATGAATGTTCTCATCCCTATTTGGTGCATTTTGTACCATAGTGTTCGATTGCTTCGGCTGTTGGGATGATCCCTGGAGTCTTTAAGCCAGGGAACGAAAACAAAACAAAACAACGACAAACATCACAGACAAATGAAAGGGAATTTGGGGGATTTAAAGATGGAAGACATACAGAAAAAGGTGAGCATAAAAAGTAAAATACGTGTGAAATGTGAATGTAAAATGTAATGTAAAAATGTAAATTGTGCTAGATCGTATTGTTCTCAATATGACAATTTAGTATGCAATATGTCGCACTCAGTTGTGAATGTAATGGTCAACCTAGTAAAATACGTGTGACCACCAGGTGGCATAACGTGTAATGAGTGGGGCTTATCCTCTCTATATTCTTAATGTGGGATGAGAGAGAGAGAGAGAGAGAGTAGAGAGTGAATGAGAGTAATGAGAGAGACGAGAGAGAGAGATTGAGAGAGAGAGATGTAATGTAAAAGACGTGAGAGATGGATTGTGAGATGTAAGAGACGTGTGAGAGATTGAGAGAGCACTAAGAATATAGGTATAGAGAGGATGTAATACGCCCCACTCGAACGTTATGCCACCTGGCGGTCAAAAGAGCCAGCTAAGCCGCTCAATTGGGCACATTTATTGAAATATATCGTGTGTGTCTATGGGATCTGTTTTTTTCACATTTTCCCCCAGTTTCAGTCCTGTAAAAAACGTCCCTTCGTATTGTGTGGCTGACAAACATGGCCAATAAGCACACACCAACGAAAATTGTGAATGTAAAATGGAATGTAAATACGAGTGAGATGTAGATTGAGATGAGAGAGTAAGAGAGAGACGAGAGATGAGAGAGAATGTAAAATGAGAGAGAGAGAGAGTAGAGAGAGAAAGAGAAAGAGAGAGACAGTAAATTGTGAATGTAAAAGTAAGTAAGATACGTGTGAGAGATTGTGAGAGAGATAGAGACAGAGAGAGAGAGAGTAATGTAAAATACGTGTGAGAGTAGAGAGAGAGTAAGAGAGAGAGTATTGTTCTCAATAGAGAGAGCAAGATCGACAGTTTTATGGCAACATAGGCCAACACTTGTGTCTGGAAATAGTGGAGGGAGACACACAGAGAGAGAATTTCTTAGAGAGAGAGATAAGAGAGAGAGAGAGAGAGAGAGAGAGAGAGAGAGAGAGAGAGAGAGAGAGAGAG
>CM065683.1:67142425-67147425 GCA_017654935.2 Phymorhynchus buccinoides
CTTTCATCGCGGGCTATACCTAGCACTCATCAGCACTACCAGTTGATAGGTGGTTCAAAACATTTTTCAATAGGGGTATGAACAGTAATGTCATTAGTCCTTTCTTTCATGCCCAGATTGCACTATTTTGCTTCTCGGATTTAAAACAATTCTGGGGGAGCATGCCCCCGGACCCCCTTAGGAGTCTTGGTGCTTCGCACCTTCGATGAATTAGCCCCCACCCCTTAAAAACTTAGGTCCGGCCCTGATTAAAACCTATTCTCTAAATTCAGATAGCGTTTCATTATTTTGTTGAGTCATCCGTCACAATTGCGTAGACACATGTGTACGTTTTTCTGTAAGATAGGGCTTTATAGAAGCTCTCTTGTTGCTCTATATAATGAATATTGGGTTTTGTTTGTGATTTTCAAAAATAAAAATGCTATTTAAACCAAAAGTATGATAAGTAAAGCCGCGTGTGTAATTACTTAATTCGCTGCATTAAAAGGTTGCTAAAAGTAAAAGGCTTCACAAGTGATTTCAATGATTGCATGTTGGCTATAGCGCTACAATATTTTCCCAGAATTGGCAGTCGCGTGCTCATTTCTCAGGTAGTGTGGTATAACATACATGCGCACATAAACACACACATGCATGCACATGCACACGCGCGATCGTGCGCACACACGCACACACACACACACACACACACACACACACACACGCGCACGCATAAACACACACACACACACACACGTACACTTACACACACGCTCGCGGATAATGTACACACACACATGCACGCACACACACACACACACGCACACGCACACGCACACGCACACGCACACGCACACGCACACACACACACACACACACACATTATGTAGTTTGCTGATTAACAGATAGAGGTAGGGGGGGACCTTAGCCCCTTAGCAGAGCTAACAAGTGTGACGTGCACACTGTCTTTGGCAGGTGTCCGATCATCATCAGTATACTGCTGATTCAGTTCCTCTAGTCACGCCTGGAGAACGGTAGTGTCATGCCAAGGCAGAGAATACGAATACGAATACGAATGTTTTTATTGAGGGTAAAAAGGATAAGCTACAATACCTTCTTTGCACCTTGCCCCCTGACTCACACATTCATACCATGCATCAAGCAAGAACATTTCACATTAAAGAATAAAATAATGGAGCAAACATTGGTACATGAAGTAATTAAAAAAGAATAAAAAATGGGAATTAAAAGCGAACATGGATAATATAATTAACAATGGTGAACTTGATGAATTGGTGGTTTAAAAGAGAGAGAGAGAGAGAGAGAGAGAGAGAGAGAGAGAGAGAGAGAGAGAGAGAGAGAGAGAGAGAGAGAGAGAGAGAGAGAGAGAGAGTGGGGGGGGGGGGAGTGAATGGGTGAATGAATGAATGAATTTATATTTTCCTAGGATAGTAGAATAAGCAACACAATGCTTTTTTCATCCAGTCCTCAAGAGAGAGAGAGAGAGAGAGAGAGAGAGAGAGAGAGAGAGAGAGAGAGAGAGAGAGAGAGAGAGAGACAGAGAGACAGAGAGAGAGAGAGAGAGAGAGAGAGAGCATGATTGATTTAAAAGAGACAGAGACAGATCGAGGTGCTGAACGCGTGTGTGATTGCCTTAGCCTACCCACCCACTATCCTGTGCCCTCGCGCTGATGCAATGGTCCTGTGGCGCTCAAGGGCTAGCAAGCGGTCAGGTAATCCATCTTCTTTCGGCAGAACGGCAGGTCGTGACCTCGCTGTTTACACCGGACACGGCACGAACACTACTGCTTGTTTTGTTCTTAGGGGGTACAGTACCTTCTCCTAATCAATGCGGGGTTGCGAAGGCAAAGTGTTCTGTGTGCCTGTAGCTCCCACAGCGCGTTAAAAGCGCTCAAAGCTATCGGACAGCTTCGTTCCAAAACAGCGAGACGTTCCTGGTATTGCAGTACCTTCCAGGGTAGTCCAACCATCTTTATAGTAAACATAATAAGAATGTCATGGGGACATGTGCATGTGCCTGTTCCGTCGGGGGACGTTAACCCTTTCACCGCCAGCCATATTTCAGCCAAAAATGTCCATTGAAATTACCTGGGTAGAGAACAAAATCCATCTGCAGTATTGGGGATTCTTCTGTGACATATATAAAATTAGGTCTATCCTTACTTCCCAAAACTAAGACAATAGGGTCTTTGGATAATACACCCCGATTTGATGCTTTTTAGTGACATATATGTTAAATCACTGTGGTGCTAAAATGCGACTTTGGCGGTGAAAGGGTTAAGCGGACTTTATTTATGAGCTTGTAAGAATAAGGTCTGTCTAAACTGTTCATCCTTGAAAGTATCAGTGTCAGTGCTTTGTAAATAGTTATTGTGGATTGTTCACTGTCAGTGGCAACACGACGGTTATTGTCAGAGCTGGGCTAGTATCTCGCCGTTGGAAACGAATAACATGGTCAACGTGGTCTCTGATTGTCGACATACCTCGCTACATAAATGTACAATTATTATTATTATTATACGTAATGGTGATGATGAAGACATAACAACAAAGCAAAACTCCAGGTATGTCATAATCATATATGATCATGATCATGTGATGTTTATGATGAGAAGGACTACCTCGCTTAACCAATGCGAGGCCAGGTTTGTGGTTTTCGATCAGGTGTAATACATTACAGCTCGTGCACTTTAACCCTTTCACCGCCAATGTCGCATTTATGCACCACGGTGGTTTAACACCCATGTCACTAAAAGGCATCAAATCAGGGCCTGTTATATGAAGACCTTATTTTCTTAATTTTGGGAGGCAAGGATAGGCCTAATGTTATGCATTTCACATGGAAATTCCCAATACTGCAGATACATTTTTATTTCTACTCTGTTCAGTTTAATGGGGGGTTTTTTTGCTAAAACAAATGGCTGGCGGCGAAAGGGATAAAGCAACTATATAGTGAGCTGGACAACAGATCCAGACTCAGAGTTTATGTTTCAATATTTTGTCTATTTGCCTTTGTTCGCATAAAGGGGGTAAATAGGTCAAATTAGTTCTGGAAAATGTAAACAGTTTAGTGGGACTTCTTGTGTGTGTGTGTGTGTGTGTGTGTGTGTGTGTGTGTGTGTGTGTGTGTGTGTGTATCAGTGTCATGTGGTGTGTGTACTTATTGTGTGTGTGTGTCGTTACGCGTCCTTTGACCAAGTGCATAATCTTGCAAATTCCTGCTACAAGCATCAACATTTGGCACAGTTAATCAGTTTCATGCATGGAACAAAATAGTTACTTATGGAAAGTGTCGCAGTCGTTACCTATCCTTTGACCAAGCGCTCCCTCTTTGTTAACGTAATCGCTGCCATGAGGCATCAAAGATTGGCGTTTAGGGTCGCACAGGGCGCTCCGGTGAAGCAACGCTCGCTGTCATGAGGCATCAAAGATTGGCGTTTAGGTTCGCACAGGGCGCTCCGGAGAAGCAACGCTCGCTGCCATGAGGCATCAAAGATTGGCGTTTAGGTTCGCACAGGGCGCTCCGGTGAAGCAACGCTCGCTGCCATGAGGCGTCAAAGATTGGCGTTTAGGTTCGCACAGGGCGCTCCGGTGAAGCAACTCTGACCAGTAGGTGAGGTCAGGACCCTCAGGGTCAAAGGCAGGTCACCGGGTCGCCTCAGCGTGTTTTTCTGCAAACGGGAGTCGATCAGGCCTAAAGCTTTGACAAGGAAAAAGGGGGAAAGGGGTCATGGTTCTTTTATGACTATAGTGACTAAGGCGGCTGCAATGATTGATTTGTTTTCCTGACAAGCGTTAAAGGTGGACCCTGACGGATGAGGTTTTTTTTGCAAGAAACACGTCGAGATCACCACAAAGACAGCCTTTTCAAGGATCTTAACACTCACTTTGCTCTATTTTTCATTTTTTTAGAAATAAACCGGAATACTACGGCGATTCCTAACCCTTGGCGGAGATGCCGGACCCCCCAGCCATTTTGGATGGGGTGGGTGGAGGCCAAAAATGTGACAAATCCGATATCATAAGTACTTGGGGGGTAGGGTTAAAAATCGGGACTTTACTGGTTTCGTACTCAAAAAAAAAGGGCATTGACTCCAGTATTGTTCCCACCATATTTGTATTTACAAATGTCCCATATGTGTCTGTGTCAGATCGAGAGGACGTAAAACTCCATTTTCGCTCGTGGGTGGAGGTCACTCATTGTGGTTGAAGCTTTTTTCTTTTTTTTAGTGAAATAAAACAAAAATGGAGCTATTTTCTTTGTTGTGAGCGAAGCTCCTTTACGTAAACTATAAAATTTTTTAAAAAGGCTTGTATTGTGAAAAGTTCATGCAAACGATTTGGTCTAAACTCAGGCGGCCATCTTTCTTTTAAGGAAATAATTTGACTTCCAGCACCTCCGCCAAGGAGGAATCGTCGATTTGACAGTTTGAGTTATGGGAAACCAGAACAAAGTGCGAGTGTTGCGATCTCTGTAAAGGGTGTTTTTTCTGGTGTTCTCGACGTGTTTCTTGCAAAAGCTCATCCGTCAGGGTGCCCCTTTACCGAGGCCGTTGATTGCGAGGTAGGTGTCTCCTGATCGATGTTCGGTGACGGTGTAGAGGTGGAAAGGCAAATTGTAGTACTTAGCATAGTGAATTTATTTTATTAAACAGTGATGCCGGACGAATAAGGCAAAGGCAGGCCTGGATATTCATTCACATTCATATTGTTTCCCCGTCTGCTGCTCCATTAGTAGTACTGGTCTCTGTACACGTGAACATTTTTCAGTCTCTCCCCATGGCAACACAGTGATAGGCCAGTCATAATATCACTCGAAGTAAGCATTCATGAACAAACGTTTTCTCTCTCTCTCTCTCTCTCTCTCTCTCTCTCTCTCTCTCTCTCTCTCTCTCTCTCTCTCTCTCTCTGTCTCTCTCTCTCGTTCTCTCTCTCTCTCTCTCTCTCTCTCCTCTCTCTCTCTCTCTCTCTCTCTCTCTCTCTCTGTGTGTGTGTGTGCA
>CM065683.1:67152425-67157425 GCA_017654935.2 Phymorhynchus buccinoides
GTCACCACAGTTAATTAACCCTTTCACCGCCAAAGTCGCATTTTAGCACCACAGTGATTTAACACCTATGTCACTAAAAGGCATCAAATTGGGGTCTATTATCCAAAGACCCTATTGTCTTAGTTTTGGGAAGTAAGGATAGACCTTATTTTACATTGTATGTCACAGAACAATCCCCAATACTGCAGATGGATTTTGTTCTCTACCCAGGTCATTTAATGGAACTTTTTGTCTAAAATATGGCAGGCGGTGAAAGGGTTAAGAGCAAGCCGCCGTGTGCCTGGTTAGATAACTGTAGTTCGATGGTGTGGGTTAACATTACGTATAGGCCTATTATATTCCCGATATGAGATTTTTAGTTCAGACGATAATCTTTCTTGAGATAAGTGTAAATCCATTTAGAAATGGGGTATGTGTGTGTGTGTGTGGTGGGGGGTGGGGGGGGGGGGGGGGGGTAGACTGGGAGTGGCTGATGGAAGCATGAATGAAGCGATCATTTTCCAGTTGCCACTCCGAAATCTACAGTGAGGGTGGGGGGGGGGGGTGGGGGGGGGGGGGGGGGGGGGGGGGGGGGGGGAGAGGGATGTAAGGTGGACAAGGAGCCAGTTATGACATTGACAGTCCAAGCGCGGTCGCTTCGTTTTCCCCAAGCGAGTTAGTTATTTAGTTAGTTTGTTATAGTCCCGTCAACAGCTATGGTTATCTCAGGACTGTCACCGCATAAAGTTCTACCACGCATAGCAAAAACACAAATCCATGAATCTTAACAACGTACAAAACCTGAAAACAAAAAATGTAGTACAATTCATAACATGACACTTCTATCATTATACCCTATAGCACATAAGTCCACACAGTTCTGGAAACATGGAGCCACGCTACTCTCATTTATCGGATCCAGGTTAAAACAAACCAGTAAAAAAGGATAACAAATACATACTAGTAAGCTAAAATACATAAAAAAAGGCTATATAAGCAAATATGCACTGCAGAATGGACAACAGGTGCCCACTCAAGTGCGCAATTATCACGCGTGGACGCCAGTGTACAATAAAACAAACCTGGCATGTCATAAATTGTAAAAAGGCGACGACGAAAATAATGTTTTACGTCCTCTTGGTCCGAATGAGACACATATGGGATGTGACGAGGTAATGGGTTAAAAGGCTAAGCCTCTAGGGAAGACTTTTAGTGTGTTAAATTTTCAAGTAGAAAATTTGCCTTTAACCCACTTCTCTAGGGTATGGGAGATGAGCAACTTTCCCGGCCCCTTTTCATCTAATAAATTTATATTTGTGCCCGGGTTCTGGCTCGTATGGTTGTAAGAAATACAAGTGGTTGATTTGCTCTTAATGGCAGACAGAGAGAAGTAGGGTTTTACATGAAATTACAAGACTCCCACTCTCATCAGTCTGACCAAAGGGTTCAGGAGTATTTGACACTTGTATTTTATTTACTCACAAAATCTGCATAAGATTATGCAACAATAATAATAAAGCAGCTCAATGGCGCCAAAACAAAATATGAATGAAAAAAAAAAACAATGAAATCCGAAAGGATTTACAAGACTTTTGTCTTTCTAGAAGGTTAGCCCCAAGCAGGAAGGGTCACTTAGTGTCTTCAGTGCCAGGGGGAAAGTTCAAATGATTGGCGCGGTCCGGGGGACTTAGCTGCTGTCAAGTTCCTCCGTAGGGATCGGCGAGTGCTGGGTTGGCTGGGCTTGCTCGTCAGGTGAGAGTAGCTCCCAGTCGTTCCGGTTACGGCTTCGCGGGATGGCACGGTTCAGGCGTGGTCTCCTCGCGGATTCTGGGTGCGGGGCGTCTTGGCGGCGTTCCCGTCTTGGTGCTTGTGAGTCAGGGATAATCTTCCTGCCCACGATGCCCTGCTGATAATCACAGGAGAAGGTGGATGTAGGTCTCTATGGCTTAGAGACAAGGGGCTTCAGTCGGCAGGGAATTAGTGAATCCCAACCGGCTAGAAGGCTTCCCTTGTACAATAGCACTAAGAACACATAATCTGAATTTCAGTTAACAAACTGAGATCAGTAAAACATAAAAGGTGATCAAGCCAACATCACTCTCCATCCAACACCTGGAAAGGAATGGTATCATAAAGTGCAAGATTGCAACCCACAGGTTTCCTACTAAAAATAGACAAAAGGGTTAGTAGGCATAAAATCCGGTTCTGGTACCAAAAGAGTTAAAGTCAAAAACACACACACAAATAATCAGTGCACATAAATAGAACAGAATGTTTACCATTTCTTTTCAATAACATATCTATCTACTCCTTATTCATCATTGAACATAGGATCTAGATCACAACTCGGATCAAACAAACCAAATCTCAATCACCAGCCATCAATAATACTCACTAGTTGGGCTTATTATGACTGGCTGGGAGAGGTTGAGTCTGCAATGTTGCTCTAGCTAGGTTTCAGCGTCTTGTGTGAAAACTTTTTCTCACTACTCCAATTATAGCCTTCACTTTCAAACAATGAAAGCCTGTGGTTGGTTTATAGCAATTGACACGTCACAAGATGATGCTATAATTTTATGCATACTAGTACCGAACAATCACGCGCCGGTTACATTCCTACATTCGTCTTCAAAGGGAGCCGACTGTTGATATCACTATCTCGTGATGGGGAGGTAGATCGGGCTTCAAAGAGACAAATGCCTTAATCGGCGTTCGTTTGATGGTGGATGGCAATTAAAGTGGCGGCCGGACCGAGAAATGAAAAGGAGAGGGGGGGGGGGTGTAGATAAGAAAGAGGGGTCGCGCGGGACACTTACGTCACATGGGACATTTGTAAATACAAATATATGGTGGGAACAATACTGGAGGCAATGCCCGGAGGCAGTACGAAACCAGTAAAGTCCCGATTTTAAAAAATTAATACAGATAGCTGTAGCGGTGACCACGCCTCGGTTAAACCTCATCGGCTATGGCACAGTGTGATAAATTGTAAAAAGGAAAAACGTGGAAGGGTTTTATAGAACAAATGCAGGTGAATGGACCAATAAGGCAGAAAAAAGTAGATGCCAGAAAGCAAAAAGAAGAGAAAAGGCAGAGTCAAAGAGAGTGACAGAGTAAGGGAAGTTACTAGCATAGAACTTCCAGAAGAAGGGGGAACTATTTCTGCTGAAAGACCCCCGGTATCCCCACGGGAGGGCCCTAACCACATAAGCCAGCCTAAGCCGTTGCCCGCCTCCTACGACGAGGACGTGTGGTTGGACTTTAGGAGGCTGCTGGGCTACTCTCCGTAAGCCCTCCCCCCCCCCCCCCCCCCCCCCCCCCCCCCCCCCCCCCCCCCCCCCCCCCCCCCTTTCCCAAGCGTCATCACCTTTCAAAGTAACTAGCGCAACGCCGAGTCCCAGTAACGCCTAGTAACGGTAACGCCTAGTAACGGTAACGCCTAGTAACGGTAACGCCAAGCCTAGTATGGTAACGCTGAGTACAGCAAATTTGAAGCGATTCGATTAAGGAACGGCGGAGTCGTATACCGCGCGCGTTTCTGAACCGATTCCGGGTTGGTACAGGGATAGTCACCGTCCCCGGTGATCTTCCTGCCAAATTGGAAGGCAATCGGTCGAGAAACACCGGAGATACGGGCGCCGAGAGGCCGGCGGATGCGCGTTTCGCGCATTTGCCGAACCGCGCAAATGACACGGCCGCCTCGGTTGCCGTTGCCATCGGCCCGTTAGGGCTCACAGCAAATTTGAAGCGATTCGGTCGAAAAACGGCGGAGTTATAAGGCCCGTTTCGTGTTTCAGACACACACACACACACACACAGACACACACACACACACACACACACACGGACAGTTGGCTTATTACTATAATAATGATGAACGATTGTCACGCGCTTCAGATCAACTGTCACCACTTATCTTACACGCACCTCTAATGAGTAATCCACTACCACAGGTGACCATGTGAAGTTCTTTTCTTGTGTGATCGTGATGATGATGATGGTCATGATGATGGTGATCGCATCCAGCATGTGCACCTTTTTTTGTTTAGGACATAATTATCTTTACTCATGTTAGTGGTTTGTACATGCAAATTACGTTATGGGTAACGCCCACACCACTGTTAGGAGTTTCTTAATTTTTGGGCTCCAGTATAATTGGGCCTATTAATGCTGGGTAGGTGTTTTTGCAACGCCAGCCATATTTCATCCCAAAGTTTCCATTCCATTTACCTGGGTAGAGAACAAAATCCATCTGCAGTATTGGGGATTCTTCTGTGACACATAAAATAAGGTCTATCCTTACTTCCCAAAACTAAGACAACAGGATCTTTGGATAATAGACCCCAATTTGATGCCTTTTAGTGACATAGGTGTTAAATCGCTGTGGTGCTAAAATGCGACTTTGGCGGTGAAAGGTTTTAACTGTGTGTCTAACAGTGCTTTTTCCTGTTTAGAATGGAACAAAGCAGGCCTTCAGTTTAGTTTTACATGCCGCCCAATCAATCAATCAATCAATCAATCAATCAATCAATCAATCAACCCAATCAGTCAATCAATCAATCAATCAATCAATCTATCAATCAATCAATCAATCAATCAATCAATCTATCAATCAATCAATCTATCAATCTATCAATCTATCAATCAATCAATAACTTTAATGATCCCTGGGGAAATTACAAAGCACATTCACAGGCTCGATAAACAAACAATACTGAAACATACATTATATATAACTCAAACACCACAGAGGGAAACAGCAAAACATTTAACATCGTCCAATGAATAAAATGTAGACATTGATTTAATTTACATGTAAAATATTAAGATCACACATACAAAAGATAAGATATTAAGAAGCAGTATACATAAATCGAACATCACAAAGGAATTTATAAAGCAAAAGCATACACCAGTGTCAGATAATTAAAAGAAAACTTAATTTATGATTAAAACATTAACCCGTCCCCCTCCCCCGCTCCCCCCTAACCCCCCTCCCCTTTCCCCCCTCCCCCCCCTTT
>CM065683.1:67162425-67167425 GCA_017654935.2 Phymorhynchus buccinoides
AATCATGAGAGCTCTGCTCTAAATTGTTTTCTACTTTATTGGAATATGACACTTAAGTGTTTCGTGGAAGACTGTGACTCTCTAACTAGGTGGCATTTGCACTGGCTCTAGTACTGCAGCCAGTGGGATTGGTTGGCTTTTGGGGGACCTTCCCCAACGCTAATAACTCTCATCCTCAAATCCCTTTTGGTCGAGAGAGTGGGGATGTATCCTGGGCAAGGCTTCTCCGCTATAAACAATTTTTTACCCCAGCCCGCCGGAATAGCAGTTGTCCCCTCTGCTATCTGGCCGTCATTGTCGGAAACGACAGACAGGAAGCAAACAATCTTGGACTTAACTGAGTTACTCGCACGTAAATCATGTGTGGAGCTTGAAAAACCAGTACCAGATGTTTTGGCCTTCAGCGCATTGGTGTACTCGAAGTGGTCTTTGGTGTACATGGTACTTTATTACCCGGCCAGAGGCCGAGGTATTGCGATCGGTTTGTGTGTCTGTGTGTGTGTGTCTGTCTGTCTGTCTGTGTGTCTGTCTGTCTGTGTATCGATTATCTTAAACACTACTGTTTGGATTTTTTTGTATCTTGCTACGTGTGTTCACAGTACGTGCGTGCACATGCGCTTCTGTTTGTGTGTGGGGGCGCGCGCGCGTGTGTGTGTAACGTGGGAGGAGGGATGGAAGAGGTGGGGGTTCTAAGGACTTGTATGGTTAACAAACAAAAAAACTGGAAGGAAACGCGTGAAGGTGTGTGTGTGTGTGTGTGTGTGTGTGTGTGTGTGTGTGTGTGGAGGATGGTGAGGCAGACAGTAGGGTTTGCAAGTGGGATGATGCGTTTAAGGGGGAGAGGGGAGGGGGAGACATTTCTTACTCACCAAATTATCAGATCAAAATGATGAGAATACTTAATTTATTACGTAGTGCTCATTGTTATTATCACTTGCTAACTAAGTTCCAGAAACAGTCCTGAGAAGACCATTGCTGTTGACGAGACATTAAGCAATGTAAAGAATAAATAAGTGCCAGAAACTGAATCTTGGGTTCATTACGAAATTCTGCTTTGGTTTCTGAATCTGAGAAGGCGGGCAATCAAACGCACATAATACACTTAACTCACAAGCGTGTGTGCGCACATCCATGTGTACGCTCTCTCTCTCTCTCTCTCTCTCTCTGAGCTCTCTCTCTCTCTCTCTCTCTCTCTCTCTCTCTCTCTTCTTCTCTCTCTCTCTCTCTCTCTCTCTCTCTCTCTCTCTCTCTCTCTCTCTCTCTCTCTCTCTCTCTCTCTCTCTCTCTCTCTCTCATGTCCATATCCACGAGCTTGATTCCCCCCCCCCGTGTTTTGCAATTTACTGTGAACATGCCTATTCTTTTTATGCATGTTATACTTTCTTTTTGTTTTCCTTTTCTTGTTATTTGGCTTTTCTTTTTTCCCCTCGAGGGCATGGTGTAAAGAAGCTTGAGCTCATAAAAATCCGTTTACCCTCATTAAACATTCGTATTCATTCGTATTCTCTCTCTCTCTCTCTCTCCCTCTCTCTCTCTCTCTCTCTCTCTCTCTCTCTCTCTCTCTCTCTCTCCTCTCTCATCTCTCTCCTCTCTCTCTCTCTCTCTCTCTCTACACTCTCTCTTCTCTTTCTGTCTCTCTCTTTGTTTTTCTCTTACCCACACACTCACTCTCACTGTCATGATAACATAAGTACCATCGATTTATGCTATATGAACAGAGAACTCGACATGCATCATAACCATTATGCATGTAACAGGACTATAAATACAACACAGTACACCTATTCTAGGCATATTCATCGTCATCACATAAGTATCATCAACTTATGATAATTATGAACAGAGAACTTGACATGCATAATTACCAGTATGCATGTAACGGGACTACAGTTATCATAATACAGAACACCTTTTATATACCAGGTACATTCATCTGAGTGGTTTGACCTTTCCCTGGAAAGTCAAGCGTAACCAAGCGTGTCCGTGAGGATGTGATTCCGAGTACGTCACGTGTCAAGTGTCACAGGTCACCTTAGATGTCCACTACTGTGCGGGAAGATGACCCTGGCTTACCCCCCTCCCCTCTCTCCTCCTCACTCTAACTCTCCCTCTCTATTGGCTTACCCCCTCCCATCTCTCATTTCTCAGAGTTCAAGTTCTCTCTCTCTCTCTCTCTCTCTCTCCTCTCTCTCTCTCTCTCTCTCTCTCTCTCTCTCTCCTTAATTATCTCAGCTACACTACTCTTGTTGTTATTATGCTTATTCAGTTCATCCTCATTACACATTTCAAGTTCAAGAGTTCTCTCTCTCTCCTCTCTCTATCTCTCTCTACTTCTCTCTCTCGTCTCTCTCTCTCTCTCTCTCTCTCTCCTCTCTCGTGCTCTCTCTCTCACTCTCTCGTCTCTTCTATCATCTATCCGCTCTCTCTCTCATCAGTTCTCTTTATCTTCTCTGTCTTCTCTCTCCTCTGTCTCTCTCTGTGTTTTCCTTTACTTTATCTCTATCTACACTCTCTTGTTGTTATGCTTATTCAGTTCATCCTCATTAAGATTAAACTATTTCAAGTTCAAGTTCTGTCTTGTCTCTCTCTGTCTCTGTCTCGTATCTCTCCCTCTAGTTCTTTCTCTCTCTCTCTCTCTCCATCTCTCTCTCAATGGTCTCTCTCTCTGTCTCTCTCAATCTCTCTCATCATCTCTGTCTCTATCTACCTCTCTCTCTCTCTGTGTTTTCATTACTTATCTCAGCTACCTACTCTGTGTTGCTATTACTTCAGCTACACTACTCATTTATTGTCTTACATATCACCTCCGATGTAATGGTCCATAAGGCCTAAACATTAAACCAATGTTGATTGTTCTCTCTCTCAGTATCTCTCTCTCTCTATCTCCTCTTCCTCATCTCTCTCTCTCTCTCTCTCTCTCGTAACCACTCTCTCATGGGCATCTGTGCCAAAGGGAGACTCTCTCTCTCTCTCCATCTCTCTCTCTATCTCTATTCTCTCTCTCTCCTGTCTCTCCTCTATCTCATTAGTTTAAAAACAAAAAACAAGTGAGCATGTCTACTGTGTGTATGCGTGTTTACATTCACGTTTACTTAGCATAATTATACTAACTTTAGTACTGTAGTCCAAGCTGTGATGAAAAACAGACCCTTTGGACAAGTTGAATCAAACGTTTAGACTGGTTATCAGGTGAGACAAATCAAAATGTATGCTAACGATAAGGTATTTTGCGTTTCCCCCAAAATTGTTGCAAATTGATGTACTTTTTTGTATTTGAAAGTTAGCATTAACAGCACAGACTCTCTCTCTCTCTCTCTCTCTTCTCTCTTGCTCTTCTCTCTCTCTCTTCTCTCTTTCTCCTCTCTCTCTCTCTCTCTCTCTCTCTCTCTCGTCTCTCTTCTCTCTCTCTCTCCTCTCTCTCTGTCTCTCCTCTCTCTCTCTCTCCTCTCTCTCTCTCTCTCTCTCTCTCTCTGTTTTCATTATTTACTTCAGCTACACCACTCTTGTCTTACACAGATCAAAACATGTTCATTGGTGATAATTTTCGTAGGATGTTTTCTTTAATCTATTCAGCTTTTGCCTGTAACCATCTTGTTTATTAATTTAATTATTTAATTTTGTTGTTGTTAGTTATTTTGTTGATGTTGTTAAGTTTCGGTGTTATTTCGATTTTCAAGTAATGTGATTTTGTCCTTGATCCGATCTTGTAGGATTTTATCGAAAACAAATCTGAGCTTAAAGTGGGCTAAAAGCAATTTAAAGAAGAAAAAAATAATCCATTCTGAATATTTTCTTCTTCTTCTCTATCCTCCGTTTCATTTTCTGCTATCTGGAAATGAGAGCTTTTGGGGAACAACATCAATAATTATTCTCAAAGATGGAATATTATTGCCTTAATGGTAGGATTAAATCATAATTCATGTTATTCTATAGTGTTTATTAATAAGCCTAGTATTGCACCAGTGCTGAATCTCAGAGGTTCTAGCCAGAGAGAGAAAGAAGGGGGGGGGAATAGGGGAGATTGAGAGAGAGATAGATCTCAGAGAGAGGGAGAGAGAGAGAGAGAGAGAGAGAGAGAGAGAGAGAGAGAGAGAGAGAGAGAGAGAGAGATAATGCGAATGATTCAATGAATCAGGCCTTGGCCCATATCATGAGTAGTCGAAGTCGAATATTTCGAAGTCGAAAATCATGAGAGAGAGAGAGAGAGAGAGGGAGTGGAGAGAGAGACGGTGCAATCACGTACTGGGGAGAGAGAGAGAGAGAGAGAGAGCGAGAGATGTGGAGAAGAGAAGGAGAGAGAGAGGAGAGAGGGAGGGACGATGACAGGAGGGACCTAGGAGCATTAGGAGAGAGAGAGAGAAACAGAGAGAGACAAAGACAGACAGAGAGAGGACGACAGAGACAGAGAGCTCCAGTGAGAGAGAATAAACTTAAAACTTGAAAATGGTTTCCTTGAATCTGGGCCACAATGCCGGAGTTGCCGGAGAGAGAAAGCCATTTTGGAATGTAGTGGGTGGACGTAGTGGGTAGAGGCCACTAGAGTGGTTGAAGCTTTTTCTTCTTTGTAGTGCAGTTTTTTTAAAAAAGGAGCTATTTCCTTTGTTGGGTGAGCGAAAAACTCCTTTTGGTGCACTGCAAATACAAATATTTGTATTGTGGAAATTCCGTGATTTGGTCAAAGAAACAGAGGCGACTCGGGGCGGCCATTACCCTTCTCTTTCACTGAAAGAATCTGATTTCCAGCACCTCTTAGCAAAGGAATGGGAATCGCCAGTTTGAGCTTTTTCTTGTTTTTGATTTCTAGGAAAAACCAGAGTGAAAGTGAGTGGTTAGGATCTCTCCTAAATGACACTGCTTTTTTCCATGGTGATTTCAACGTGTTTCTTGGCATAAACCCATCCGTCAGGGTGTCCCTTTAAGCATAAGTAACAGGAGGGTAAATATGCCATGCGGACTAGGGGGAGGGGGGAGGCGGTACAGAGAGGTGGATACTCATAGAT
>CM065683.1:67182425-67194925 GCA_017654935.2 Phymorhynchus buccinoides
ATTTGTGCACGAGTTTTGCGAGTTTGTGCATGCTCGCGCGTACGTGTGTGTGTGTGTGTGTGTGTGTGTGTGTGCGTGGTGTGTGTGTGTGTGTGCGTGTGTGCGTGCGTGTGCGTGCGCGCGCGCCGCGCGCGCGCGCGCGCGCGTGTGTGTGTGTTGCGTGTGCGTGTGTGTGCATGTGTGTGCGTGTACGTGCGTGCATGCGTATGTGAGTGTGTGTGTGTGTGTGTGTGTGTGTGTGTGTTGTGTGTGTAAACATTTAGGAACGCAGCATGCGTGCACGTGTTTTGCGCGTGTCTTAAACATGTAAGGAATAACAGCAATATAAGCAAAGACAATTAAAAAGAAGACAACGATAACGATGATGATGATGATGGTGGTGATGATGATGGTTATTGTTGTTGTTACGGCTGCATTTACAGTGACAACAGGATGCTGTATGCAGTGATGCTGAGGATGAGAAAGTATCCAGAATATTTCTGCTTTTTTTTTCTCACTTGGTGCCCCTCCCCCCTCCTCACCCTCTCTCCATCTTCTTTAAGTTCTCTTCCTTCCCCCACTTCTCATCGCCCCGCTGGAAAGACGTGGGTGGGGCGATATGAAGGGTGGGGGTGTGGTAGGGTATGGGGCTGCTTGCTGTTTTGTCATCTGTTGACATAACCCAGTTGGCTCGCCAGGTATATACTATCATGGCCAGGGCCTTCCCGCTTCCTGATTGTGCAATCCTCTTGTAGTCACCCCTCTGCTCAAAACTTCTGCTGGAAATCTGTTTGTCTCTATCCAGGGCCGGAGCAAGTGATTCGTAAGATGGTGGGGGGGGGGGGGGGGGGGGGGGGGGGGGGGTAGGGGGGTCCGGAAAACGTTGCAATTTAGTTATTATTAAGGCAAACGTCGAGCCATGTTCTTACTTTTTACCCTTGCATTTAAGGTACATGCTTGGGGCAGAGGGGGAGGGCCGGAAACCCCACCCCCACCCCCCCCCCCCCCCCCCCCCCCCCCCGATCCGGCCCTGCAGTATCTATGTGTCTCTGTCTGTGTGCCTATCCCCCTGTCTCCCTTTCCCCCCTCCCTTTTTCCCCCCTCTTTTCTGTTATCGCGCGCGCAATATGTAACTTGTAAGTGCGTGTGCACGCATACAGTAATGTCGGTGTTTGTGCGTGTGTCTGTCGAACAGAGGACAAATTTATGGGGGGGGGGGGGGGGGGAACTCCGACTAACGTCCTCCGGTCTGGAACAGGCACATTAATAGACTTAAAGATGTTGGGACGATCCTGGAGGTATTGCAATACCAGGAAAGTCCCGAGTTCTTTAAACAATGAAGATGTAAACCTCAGAAACGGGCTTAAACCGTTCAGTACTGATTCTCATTTGGGTTTTGTGTGTGTGTGTGTGTGTGTGTGTGTGCAGGACTTGAGTGCCTTTGCTATGCCCCTCTTGGAGTCGGACCTTCAGGACGGCATTGGTGCTATGGACTTAGACTCCACTGACGGACGACCGAGATCCAGCTCAGGGACCTCCAACTTCAAGCTCTTCGGTGGTGGAAAAAATCGCCAGCGCAACAAATCGGTCGACACTGACTCCGGGAAAAACGCCGCTTCCACCTCCTCTTCCTCCACGAACGCCGCCTCCTCCTCCTCCTCCTCCAGCACCTCATCCAAAATGAAGAGCTTCTTCGACACCTTCCGCCCCCGCTCCAAGTCGGACGTCTCCGGGCTTAAGAAGCCGGGGAAGAAGAACCGCGAGGCCATGGCGGCTATGGGCATGGACCGCTCTATGGACGAGGCCTCGCTGTCGCAGCAGACGCCCGTTCAGTACGTGCCGGGGTTCAAACCCCCGGGTGTGGTGGGAGTGGCGGGGGCGGGGGCGGGTGACCCCATCAGTCCCATGGGGCAGATTCTGGAGGACCAGCTGTTGGGTGTGCCTGGGGGTGGGGGTGGGGCGGCCGGTGGGGGAAAACGGAGGAGGGGATCGCATCCGGCACAAGTCTGGGGGCCCTCCCGGGTACGACAACTTCATGAGCAAGTTCCGGACGCGCTCCAACTCGGACTCTCGGACCAAAGGCGTGGCGCCGCTCCGGAGGCCGTTGATCTCGCAGGTAAGGTGCAGTGATGTACACACTGTCCTGAGACGAAATATATCAATAGGGCAATGTCATGGCGCTTGCAGATATCAATAAGACAAAGCAGTGCCAGTGCTAAAAAATTCATCAGACATTTTGTCCTGACAGGAAAGAACACAATAGTACATTTTCAATGTTAATAAGTCAATGGCCGATGACCTGAGCCTCGGGACATCACTGAAGGTGTTTTTGCTGGGTGGTTTGCTCTAGGGCCTGGTAGAGTTGATAGCAAAATGCCTTGGTGGAAAACTGACATTGCTCCCCTTGGGGATAACGGGGAGGGGGGGGGGGGTAATTATAGTTACCCACCTTCTGGAAGTTATGTGCTTGTAACTTCCTCTAATCTGCCACTCTCTTTGACTCTGCCTTTTCCCTTTGCTTTCTATCATCTACAGTGCTATATTTCTGACTTATTGGCCCATTCTCCCTTTTAAAAATAAAATCTTCCAAATATTTTTTTCTCCTTTGAGCTTCCCCGAAATCGGAATTTGTCAGCTGTACGCAGCGGGGAGACCAGTGAAAACCGGACACATATGTACCTTATCCATTATGGCCATATGGCCTGGGAACGCAGAAGAAGAAGAAAACATTGGAACATGTTTGACCTACCTGGGCTCTACATGTCATTCCCTTTTGAAGAAACTTAATCTAGTTTGGAGAGAGTGTGTGTGTGTGTGTGCGTGTGTGCGTGTGCGTGCGTGCGTGTGCGCGTGATATGCACGTGTGAGTGGATTGTGTGCCCGTGCGACTGGACTAGACTGGAATCAATTCATTGTCAGATTAACTATAAAAGCTGTACTGACATTGAAAAAAAAAGTAAAACAAAAAAACTGGAATTCAATAGATAATAAAGAAATTATACAAAACTTGAAATTGGGGGGGGGGGGGGGGGAAACAAAACCCCACACCTCTCTTTCTCTCTCTCTCTCTCTCTCTCTCTCTCTCTCTCTCTCTCTCTCTCTCTCTCTCTCTCTCTCTCTCACACACACACACACACACACACACACACACACACACACACACACATGTATTGACATCGACTCATTCATCTGTCATTCAGTAAGCCGTAGCAAACTGAGTTGCACGGACTGACCACATACACCAACACACATACACAAACGTTAGAGGATACACATGCAAATACACTCACACACAACGTATGCACGCAGACAGACACACACACACACACACACATGCATACAGACACACACACAGAAGAAGAAGAAGAAGAAGAATGCAAAAAAGGCATGCGCACGCACAAACACGCAAACACACACACTCACGCACGCACGCACGCACACACGCACTCTCTGTTTGAACGGAGGCACGACGCAGGAGGCTGACAGTTTGCATGCGGATAGGTACTTATAGGGATATCACGGCCGAGGTCGAAGATGAAGGTCATTGGTCAAAGGTCAAGGTCACTGGAGTCTAATAGGTAAAGGTAAAGATGTGCCACCCCCCATCCATTTCTCGGTTAATTGTATTTTTCCGTTTTTGCCTTTCTTACCATACATAAAGCTGTATTTTAGGAACCTTTTTAGCTAATTACCTTTTTGGAATACTAACCCTAACCCTAACCCTACCCCTAAACCTAACCCTACCCCCCACTATGTACTGCAGTACACTGCGATTTGTCACAGTTGTGGTTCGTTGCGTTTTAATTCAGTGCAAAGAAATAAAGTAACAAAAATAACACGGTTCTCACATCCACCCTCATTCACCAGCACTGTCACTCTCTGATAACACCTCACCCTCGCAGAAACTAATGAAAATGTCAACAAGCAACAGGAAGGAATGCACCAATACATGCATACACACGGCCCACTCTCTCTCTCTCTCTCTCTCTCTCTCTCTCTCTCTCTCTCTCTCTCTGTCTCTCTCTCTCTCTCTCTCTCTCTCTCTCTCTCTCTCTCTCTCTCTCTCTCTCTCTCTCTCTCTCTCTCTCTCTCTCTCTCTCTCTCTCTCTCTCTCTCTCTCTCTCTCTCTCTCTCTCTCTCATTATACAGGATCCCTGATAAACATTATATCATTTAAGTGACACATTTTACGTAACATGAATATAAACATTCTGGCCACAACAAAATAAACAAAATCTAACGATATAAAGAAGAAAAATACTAACTTTGTACACTAAAGGATTATATTATAACACTTGGTTTTCTTGTTTCAGGACAATTTGTCCTGTTACGTTTTTATCCTTGGTGCGTCACTGCGTAACAGCGTAGAATGTCCACCATCACTCAACATAATGTTGTTGTTGTTGCCGTTCCCTGGCTTAAAGACTCCAGGGATCATCCATCCCATCAGCCAAAGCGATTGAACACTAATGGTACAAAAATGCTCCAGCTAGGATGAGAACACCGTTTTTGATTACCCCGCCACGTGGGCAGCCACACTCCGACTTCGGAGGAACTCAGCAGAATGATTATTGGTTGTCTCTTGAGTTCTTGGTGTGTGTGTGTTTGTGATATATGTGATATCAGTCCGTGGTTGGGTGTATGCGATAAAGAATATTAAACATTCGAAATATTTACGGTTTTAAGTGGCATTTCGGGTGTTTTCATTGTATGTTTTTGATATTTTAACAGGCATCTGATTTGTATGTTCAAATGATAGTAATTCTTGTTCAGTTTATTAGAAAACATAGATCTATCTTTGAATTAACAGCTGAAAGATTTCTCTTTTTTGGGGTATAATTATTTCTTCTTCTTTTTTTTCCAGAAAAGCCTTAGTCCTCCAGGCAGCCCACGGTCCTACGACAAAAGTGGACAACCCTGTAAGTAGTGAATGTATACAAAATAGGCTCCCCCCGTGGGGATACCGGGGGGTCTTTTGTATAAATAGTTCCCCCACCTTCTGGAAGTTCTGTGCTTGTAGCTTCCTCTCATCTGTCACTCTCTTTGACTCTGCCTTTTCCCTTTGCTTGCTGTCATCTACTATCTTTCTGCCTTACCGGTCCATCCATTCTCCTTCCTTTTTTCACGAAACGCTTTCCAAAAAGATATCCTCCAGCCGACGTCGGACTTCCTGGGCCTATGACTATTTGTTAGTTAGGCGCATGACGGCGGCAGGACGCATCTACGCTCATAATTGACAGGAAACTGTTTGAGCGATCGAAGAAGAAGAAGAAGAATGCAAAAAGGCATGTGCACGCACAAACACGCACACACACACACGCACGCATGCACATACCCTCTGTCTCTCCCACCTAATACAATGAACTGTAATATTGCAAAGATCCCCTCCCCATCCCCTCCCACCCCACCCCCACCCCTGTTTCCCTCGGCATTCCTTTCATGCATTTTTTTAGCCCCCCCCCCCCCCCCCACCCACCCCCCCCCCCCTCCCCCCCCCCCCCCCCCCCCCCCCCCCCATTCCCTTGCTTCGGTTTCTCTGTCTCTGTGTCTCCTCTTATCTGTCTGTCTATATATATAATTATGTTTGTCTGTGTCTGTCTGTCTGTCTGTCTGTCTGTCTGTCTGTCTCTGTATCTGTCTGTCTGCCTCTCAGGCTGTTATCTGGAAAATATTAATCATAGTTGGAAACGACAGACTGATAAACATAGAAGAGCTCGCTCTCTCTCTCTCTCTCTCTCTCTCTCTCTCTCTCCTCCCCTCTCCTCTCTCTCTCTCTCTCTCTCTCTCTCTCTCTCTCTCTCTCTCTGTGAAATTTAACCCACATTTTATTGTAACCATCCCTATTGACATGGGCCTCTGACCTATTCATTAGAATGGTTCTCTCTCTCTCTCTCTCTCTCTCTCTCTCTCTCTCTCTCTCTCTCTCTCTCTCATGTTCTCTGGTTAAATAAAATTTCGTTTTCGTTTTCTCTCTCTCTCTCTCTCTCTCTCTCTCTCTCTCTCTCTCTCCCCCTCCCCCCCTCAATTCACCCTTCACTCACCTATTACTACTAGGCCTAGTCATAGATGCTGTGTGTATGGGTATAGGCGTAGCAGTAGGTAGGCTACTGGTGGTGTGTAGTCCTAGGGTCCTATGACCTAGTAGGCTTGGGTCTCTGACCGATTGGACGCTAATCTCATCACCACCTAGTAGGCCTAGTTATATTGTGTGACGGCAATCAATTCTTGACCTCCCGGCTTGGGGGAAATAAAATAGAAAAAAAGGCAAAGGACAAAAAACAAGTGCAACGCCGAGCGGCTGCAAAGTCCCCTCGCAGCATCGCCGAGCTGCTCCGAAATCGGAATGTGTCGGCTGTACACACAGCAGGGAGACCATTGAGAACTGAAAACAGGACGCACGCACGGACGGATGGACGGCCGGAAAGAAGTGGGACATATCGGGCCTGTGACACAAAGGGCCTAGGCACGGCCGTTCAATTGGGATCATTTAGTTTCCACCTATGCACTATCGTGAAACCCACTCACCTTCCCCCATCCATCCAGTCACTGAGGCAAGCAAGACTCGGCGATGCCAACAAGCTAGCACAGGTGCGCAGGAACTCGGTAGTCAAGTGTGAGCCACAGTGCTACAGCCAACTGTTTGCTACCCCCCTCTCCTCTCTCTCCCCCTCTCTCTCTCTCTCTCTCTCTCTCTCTCGCTCTCTCTCTGTCTCTGTCTCTCTCCCTCACTGCTCTCTTTCTCTCTCTGTCTCTTTCTCTGTCTCTGTCTCTGGGTGTTTCCAGCCGTGTTGGTGGAGTCTAGGCTTACGGGTTCACTTGTAATATTTACATCAAATCATCAGTCAACAGATAGAGTTTCAAACCATGAAGTTTCCAACAATGCTTTGTGAAAGTTTCAAGTCATAGCCTTGGGGTTCGGACCCGTGATTTGAGCGCGTGCGATCATGCGCACACGAGCGCACAGAAAAATTCATGACAACTGTGTTATAGACCATTCATCAAGAAATGTTGTGAGAAAAAAACTGCATTGAAATACATGCAAAACTTCGCGAGATATTAGCGATTATGTGTTTGGGGGTTTGAACCCCGTAACTGGCGCGACCTTGACCTTAATGTAAAACTAAATACATCAGTGGATAGCTTGCATCTTGGCAAACTAGTATACCAAATTTGATGATGATAGACTGAATAGTTTTTGAGAAAAACGGACGAACAGCCGGACGGAGGCACGCCGGACGGACCAGACAGAAACAATAGTTCCCCGAACCTTCGGCTCGGGGACTAACAGCCAAGGGAGCAGAAAAAGCTGATGCAAGGGTAGTATCATAGGCTAGCTATCTACAGCCACGCACGTCTACTTGCTTGCTGCATTGACATACAGCGTGGTATTGGGGTTATTGTGCTCCTTCCATTTATCCTGTAGGACTAACTGATTGTGTGGTCTGTGGCCTGGAACAACGATGAAAAAGAGACAGAGGACGCCGTATGCAGGTACCTAGTCTGGACTAGAACTATGTGTTCGATTCTTTTTTGTTTTATTTTACGTTGGCGTGACGTGGCTCTTGTTGTGGCTCTTATTGTTGTGAAACTCCAGAAAGGTCTGTAGGCTAGTGTATGCCTACAGCCAGCCTGCCTACAGCCCTAGTCTACATCATTGTTTCTTCATTCTAGTCCTCGCTATGCCGTGTACAAAGCTCCTAGTCACGGTACAGTCTTGTTTGGGAGGTCTGTATTGAAGGCCCATAGGCATAGGGGAAGTGTTTCTGAATCGATCGTGGCTATTCCGGCCAGCCTAGTTTTTTGTTTTCCTTTCTTTTTTGTAATATAAGCTGCAGCAGCTCCAGTCGATTTCTGGGTTTGGTTCACCACCTGGTAGGCCTGGACCGTTATTACTAGCTGGAAAGTGAAATGCACTTTCTGGGCTAACAAAATACTCAATCTATCGAGTAGTAATAATATTTGATCAATGAGTTGGTTTAACACGTGTATTGCAAGATCGTGCACCATACTCACGTCACACGTATATGAGCGCACACGCACACGAGCGGGCAGACGCGAGCACGCGCACGCGCACACACACACATACACGCGCACACACACACATATTATATAAACACACACACGCACGCACACGAATATATATACACACACACACACCTCATTGGGCCTACCGATATCCGACACACATCATACTCTGCTCACGCACACACTCACACACATAGTAAGTAACACAAACGCACATAAGCATTGTGCATGAACACTACACAGTGTTCACACACACACACACACACACACACACACACACACACACACGCGCGCGCGCGCACGCGCACACGCACACGCACACACACACACACGCACAGGGCCTATCAATATCCAACACATATGCTACTTAATAACTCTGCTCTTGCTCACACACACAGTAACACAAATGCATGCAAACACACACTGCACAGTGTTCACACTCCCACACACACACACACACACACACTCACGTGTGTGCATGCACACACACACAGAGTGAAACACACACACTCTCTCTGCCCCCCCCACCCCCTCTTTCTCTCTGTCACTCTCAAAGTTGTGTATGGTGGCATGTCCCACATGCATGTACACATACACAAACTTATGAATGCACTCCATACACACACACACAGACACACACACAGACACACACACACACACACACACACACACACACACACACACACACACACACACACACGCGCGCGCGCGCGCGCGCGCGAATACACACATGAAAAACACACACACATGCACACAGGGTTATGCAAACATATGCTCAGACACGTGCGTGCACACATACATGCTCGCGCACACACATGCTCACAGGCACTGTATGCACACACACACACACACACACACACACACACACACACGTATACACACACACACACACACACACACACACACACACACACACACACACACACACACACACACACACACACATGTAATGCAGAGAAATATTCCGGATTGCATTGTGCTATTATGCCATTTTCAAAACCTTCCCCTGATACAGTGATAGGGCAGGACAGGCAGCATGCATGTCATTGTCAAGTAAAAGAAAACTATCAATTTTGAAGTCTACTTATACATCTTTCTTTTTGCTGTGTTTGATTTGTGTCCTCATTTTATTTTATCATAAAAAAATGTTGCATTACCTATGATGAGACGATAAACAGAGGTCCCGTGTGCCCATGCACTTAGCACAGGTTAAATCCAGTGGCAACGAAAAAGTTGTCATTTGGTCAAAATGTACACACACACACACCCACCCCCTTCCTTCCACATCAATCACACAAAAATCGCACGCAAAAAAAAAAAAAGGGGTGGCGCGCGCCTCTGGCTGCAACACGCTCTCCAGGTTGGAGCAACCTGAATTTCACAGATATGAAGTACCAAATACCAATTTTGGCATGCCAGTACCTAGAAATAGCCTGTTCTATTACTATAGGACCTGCCTCATTTTAAAGGTCTACGTTCTAGAGCTGTTCACTTGTTTCAGGTATTTACTTTGTGCAAAAGCGAATCAACACTTAAATGCATAATTTTGGAGACGAAGACGCATTTTCTTTTATAACATGTGTAACATTGACAATGCCTGTGTTCTTTATTGCCAGTGCAATATGTTTGGGTTTGGGGGTGTTTTTTTAATCAAGTAAAGAATTGTGTATCATAGAGTACATTTTACAATAATGCTCATTTAACTCTTCTGGTACGTATTATTCGCCCAAGACATCATCTACACTCCCACCAAATGCAAAGACATTCACTGGCAAGCATCCTGCCATGTGTTTGTCTGTTTTTAGAGCTTTTGTCACTGTTTCTGCCGTCAAAGCAATGCATGCGCAGTCGAAAAAAAAAAGTTTACCCCCCCCCCCCCCCCCCCCCCCCCCCCCCCCCCCCCCCCCCCCCCCCCCCCCCCCCCCCCCCCCCCCCCCCCTCTTGTCGGTTGAGATGCAGCGGACAACCAAGAACGTCAAGAAATACATGGGGCTAGAAGAGGCAACGCTACTCGTATTGATGATTCGGGACTTTTCAACCTTCTGGGGTTGACTGCATCGGCGTTATTTATCGCATGACTGTAAGCAACGAACGACATAATGATTACTAGGCATAGAGCCCCGCGCAAACAATTAACTGCAGCTGTTGCAGCATCGGGTCTTTTGCAAGCACATCTGTTGTCTCAGCCCTGCTGTGCACTGTTGATCAAATTGGGTATTTGGTAAACTGTGACAACCACCAACACGTTGCTCTTTTGTCCATGAACTTTTTTGAAAGGGTGGGGGGGGGGGGGGGGGTGAAAAAAAAGGGGTGAATGATGGAACAAAAACTAAAGCTCTATATTTGGGCCCTAATCATGTAGAAAATACAGAGACTTATCTCTGTGAAATTTGGGCTGCTGTCACCGCAAGTGCAGCGCCTACCCCATTTTTTTATTTAAAAAATTTTTTATTTTGTTGTTGTTGAGGGGGGCACAGGGTGAGGACTGAGGAGGGTGTGTGGACACAATTGGAGAACCTAGCTATCAATTTGGCCATGCCAGGCAGCGGGATTTCTTCCTGCTCTTACCGACTTTCAACTGCCGTGGGATTTTTACGTGCGTATTATAGCGCACGGGTCAGATTAGCTTTAAGTCCCTGTCCGAAGGACTTGACATTCCGTTCGATTTTCCTGTCAAGAAAGAGAGGGCGAGGCCTGGATTCGAACCCGGGTCACTCACGCTGCAGTCACGCATTGCATTTGGCAGGCGAACGTCTTAACCACTCTGCCACCTTTCTCCCTATCTTGATCATGGCTCTCTCTGTGGTTAGATCAACGCTGATACATGTAGTTAGTATTGTGGTTTCCCCGTGGGAATACCGAGGGGTCTTTTGTATAAATAGTTCCCCCACCTTCTGGAAGTTCTGTGCTTGAACTTCCTCTAATCTGTCACTCTCTTTGACTCTGCCTTTTCCCTTAGTTTACTGTCATCTACTATCTTTCTGCCTTACCCGGTCCATTCTCCTGCCTTCTTTTTTCCCCAGAAACACTAGTCTTTCAAAAAGATATCCTCCAGCCGAAGTCGGACTTGCTGGGCCTAACTATTTCTTAGTAAGGCGCATAACGGCCACATGACGCATCTGCGTTCATAATTGACAGGAAACTGTCTGAGCGATCGAAGAAGAAGAAGATTTCTACAATGCATTACGCTCAGTTATGTTTTTGTACATGTGTGTTTATGGATGTAGAATATTATTCAGATTTGCTAGAATTACTTTTGATACACACTGCGTACAATATAAATACAGTGAAAATCGCTTAACTCAAAATTGAAGGGACTGACATTTTATTTTGAGATAGCCAGTATTTTTGGATAAAAAGAGTTTTTAACATAAGGATTATTAAAGTGGGACCACAAAATTATTGTGAGTTATCCAGTCTTTTTGAGTTATCAGTTTTTTGAGTTGTTAGGAATCCACTGTAGTCTTAAGAAGTAGAACAGTTTAGCGCAACACTCAAACTTTCATTTCAACTTTTGGTGGTGGTGTTTCAGGTTATGCATAGGAGTCTGTCTATTCTGTTTGTCTGTCTCTTTGCTTTTTCTCTGTATGTTTAGGGAGGTAATTTTAATACAACAAAGAAGGTCAATGTCTCAGAGAAGTAGATCTTAAGTGGGAGGGGGTCTTAATATGGAAGGTCTTTATAGGGAGGTAGCACTGTTCCTCTCTCTCTCCTCCCACTCTCTCTCGGGTTTAGCCCCCAAGCCATGTTCAAGGGAAGTAAATGGTTTTCTATTCGGGAAAATAGAATTTGGTGTCATGGATGAGTTGCCGTCCTTTGTATGCTCACTAAAATAACCATGATAGCCCTCTCTCTCTCTCTCTCTCTCTCTCTTACACACACACACACACAACACACACATATATATGCACACACACACAGTGACACACACACACACACACACACACACCACAACACAACAAAGCACACACACACACTCACACACAACACACACATATGCACACATACACACAGTGACACACACATATCACAACACAACCACCACCCACACACACACACACACAACGCACCGCAACACACACACACACACACACACACTCACACACACACACACACACACACACACACACACACACACACACACACACACACTCACTCACACACACACACACACACACACACACACACACACACACACACACACACACAGAACACACAAATACATTGGCCAAGTTTTGAATGTAGGGCTGTGTAGTTATGAGCAAAGCACTTTGATATGATTATGATAGTGATTGTCATTATAATGTTGAATGCATGTTGATGATGTTGTTATCTCCCTGTCATACTCATGACAATATCACATAATCTTTCACATGAGATGGGGGAGGGGTGTGTGGGGTGGGGGGTGGGAAGGAGTTGCGGTGTAGTCGGGTAGTAGGCCATCTATTGCATCATTTACGCCAGATATGGGAACTGCATCGTTAGCATTATAATTA
>CM065683.1:67199925-67204925 GCA_017654935.2 Phymorhynchus buccinoides
GGGGAGAGAGAGAGAGAGAGAGAGAGAGAGAGAGAGAGAGAGAGAGAGAGAGAGAGAGAGACGGACAGACATGTTGAAAGTAAAAACAACATTCATTATATGAAACCCTACCCATACCACTCTCTGTAATCATTACAATTTCTTGTGAACTGATACATGTAGCATCTGCTGTTGGATTGCATTGTTGCTAACTGTTTTCAGTTTGGTGCATCATTTCTCATTCACCCCACACATTCTATGACATTGTATGAGTGTGTGTGTGTGTGAGGGGGATATATAGCTTTTTTCTGCGGTTATTAGTTATAATCCTATCAAACCCCTTTACCTTTGACCTGATTCAGTCAGAATATCTTAATCATTCAAATGATTAATTTTAGTTGAGTTGCCTGACAGACAGAGAGAGAGGGAGAGAGAGAGAGAGAGGGGGGGGGGGGGACATTGAGACCGAATGAACAAAATGTTATTTATTCAGGGTAATGAGATAAGCTAATTAGTTACAGCTTTATTTTACTCAGCCCTGAGGCGAACAAGAAAGAAAGCAACAAACAAACAAAATTAAGAAAAAAGAAAGGAACATAAGAAAAGCAACAACAAAAACCAAGAACATTATTGATATATATATATATATATCAATAACGATTAATATCAATAATGAAGACCCCTGAAGAAAGTCGAATAAACTGAAATATTGGGAATATTGAAGGTGTTTTGTTTATCTTTCTTTGCTTTCTGTGCGTCTATATATATTAGCCGTTTTAGGTGGGGTTGTTACTTCCCTTGGTTTGGTGGCTCACTTATACAGTCCCCTTGTTTGCTATAACTTCCGGTGGCGAGTTGGGCAGCTACCGTAGATAGTAGATCGACTTTCCTGTTTCTGTTTGCGTCGCAGACGCCACTTCTGACGATAAATCGCGATGTTGATACGAACATGAATGTTTTGCTGTCCCTACACATGATTACGCGAGTTTTACTACTCCTTATTTGCTTCAATAACATTTAGTTTGTCACCATCTTTACCCTGCGCTTTTTTGTTTTGTTTCTTTTCATGGTAGGATCTGTTTACATCTGTGTAAATAATTACGGTGTGGCGAGAGCGCCGTATGCTTTGGTTTGTTCCATAATTTCTTTGATGGTTTTACAACAAATAAAATAATCTGAGTTTGAATTTTGATATGGTTGAGGGGAAAGGGGGCATGCAAGCAAACGGGGGGATTATACTAGAGGGTGGGTGGGTCGTGGATGAAGGATTTTCACTATGATTTGGGAATGGGTAGAACTAGAAGGGTAGGAGTAAAGTGGGGCGGATGGGGGAAGGGGCTTGTACAGTGACACACACACACATGTATATATATATATATAGTTTTACATCAGTTTAAAGAGGCAATGCTATGGCATAACAGGCACCTTTCTAGGATGGGTTAACCAGTGACATAATTATAAGCCTTTTACTACTTGCCTTGTATGCAAATTCCTTGATGTTGACTAACTCTACTTTTAAGTTGCGATGGAGGAAGCCAAGGGTCTTACTGACTTTGCTGCACACATTTGAGATGTGGGTGTCCCATCTAAGGTCTTGTGATATTGTAAAGCCCAGACATTTATTTTCATCTCTATCCAATCCAGGTCCTGGCCATATAGTTGGTAGTTCTTTATCAGGGGATTTTTCTTCCTGATCACATGGAGGCTCTTGCATTTGTCGGGATGGAAGGACATCCATTTGTTTTCCCATGATGCTAATTCATTTAGGTCTGGTTGGAGATCATTGAGGTCTCTGGGAGGGTCCACAGCTCGGTGACAGAGTCGTCCACAAAGAGAAAGGAAGTTGGAAGATAGTTGCCTCGAAAGACCATTGATGCCAACAGGAAAAGGGTCGGCCCAAGCACAGATCCTTGGGGGACTCCTGATTCTACAGGGATAGCTTCGGATGCAGCTGAATCAACAACTATTTTTTTCCTGCCTGCCTGCAAGGAAGCTCTCAATTAATCTATTGACTGAACTTCTGATCCCATAGTGGCGAAATTATTCATAAGGAGATAGTGATAAATCTTATCAAAGGCCTTTTTAAAATCCACGACTAGGACGTTGGTCCTTCCAGATAAAAATTTAAAAAAAAAGCGACAAAAATGTGCTTGATAGTGGTGGTGAGAAATACTGGGTCACCAACTCACTCACACACACACACCACAACTCACATACACACACAACACAACTCACACACACACACGCATGCACGCACGTACACACACGCACGCACACACGCACACGCACACGCACACACAGAGGCGCGTGAAGGTCGAGAGGGTATACAGTCGTATATTGTAAAGACAAACAATTTATCATGTGTGTGTGTGTGTGTGTGTCACTGACTGAGTCAGTTGTGTCTGACTATAACTTTTTCATAGCAGATAAAGCGACTGCTATTCTACTTCTACAGGGCTGGACTGAAATTTGTTTTCATTGGTGGTAGGTGATAGAAGCTGTGAAGCAGTGACCGACACCTAGGCATCTATATAAAAAAAAAGACAAACAATGTATCGTGTGTGTGTCACAGTGTGTGTGTGTGTGTGTGTGTGTGTGTGTGTGTGTGTGTGTCACTGACTGAGTCAGCTGACTATGACTTTCACATAGCAGATAAAGCTACTGCTATTCTACTTAGAACTACAGGGCTGGACTGAAATTTGTTTTCAGTGGTGGTAGGTGATAGAAGCTGTAAAACAGTGACAGACACCTAGGCATCCATTGTTTCAGAAGGCGTAAAATCTCTATTTTTCTCTCTCTCTCTAGGCATCCATAAAATAAGTTTTTAAAAAAGGACCTAGAATACTACCTTGAGGAACACTACTGCTAACATGTGCAGCCTACAGACTGATTTCACATCTTTACTATTACAATACTGAGTTCTGTTAAATGAAAAGTCTTCTATCCATATTAAGTAAATTGTTGTGGATTCCATAACCATGTAATTTAATTTTATGTTGTAGGCCTACTTAAACAGTTGTGTTGTAATGGAAAGAGTGACTTGTTTTGGGCTTAAAAGCTGATTAAGTTCTTTTAAAACATTATTTATTATTTATTTTGTTATTATTTGTTTTTAAATAAATAGATCTAGCGCAGGCCAAACAATGTCTTAGCGTGTACTATTTCACTTCTGAGTACTGGGTGCACTATCCCAGGTTGTTGGGGTGATGGCTTATGCACACTTTCTTATTTCAAGCACTGGGAGAGGGGTGGAAGTAAAGTACATTTTCTTACTACACATTTCATAATTTGCACACCATTTCAACGCCCCAGGAGAAATATCAGTATGCAGTACACTTTCTTGTTACAAACTTGCTGTTTGTATACCCTTTGAAAATCCAAAATAAACCTTTTTTTTTTAAAGCGTGAATAGCAAATTTCTCCTTTACATCCTGCAGTCCTAAAGATTACAGGCACATGGGAGGGAACATGAGAATCAGTGAATAATTGACATAATTGGTAGTGCAACATACTGGGAATGAGATTGAATCATACAAATTATTTTTATTTTTTTTAAATTATGAAACATAATAGAAAAGGAACCGCCTAAGCTAATGAAAAAAGTTATGTTCTGTGGCTTTTTCGTGCAAGACTGTGGACAGTATGAGTTTGCTCAGTTGCAGGGTTTGTGATCGAATAAATAATCACAACTGAGCCAAACAAATAAGATTGTGATCTGTGATGAGAAACACACAGTGTTGTGTAAAAGTAGAGCTGATTAATTTTAAAAAATCAGTGAGAAAATTGTGTGTCAGAGATTCAATGCGAAATCTGCAAGCTGCACGCACATCTTTGGTTGTTCCTTGCCCATTACTTGTCGTCAGGCAAACATTCAGCCCCATCGGCTCGGAAGTGAGTAGATCACTTTTCACAACTCCGCGCGCTAGAGATAAACAAGCGCATTCACTCTTGCAAACCGGCTTCGATAAAACGGCTAATAGCAAGGTTAAGGGGAGTGGAGGGATGGGGATTTTAAAAGACAAGAAAAAGACAAGTAGAAAGACACAGGCAGACAGGCAGATGGAGAGACAGAGAGAGAGAGAGAGAGAGAGAGAGAGAGAGAGAGAGAGAGAGAGAGAGAGAGAGAGAGAGAGAGATGGGAGGGGGGGGGGTAACAGATTGCTTACCTTAGTAATAACTTGCTGAAGAGAAAACATCAAACCCTAGCAGAAGGCTTGACAGGCAGTCAACAAACCTGGACGTGTAGGCATCCTCTGTGATTTAGGTACAGATCTCTCAACAATGATAATACAACAATCTGGCTTCAGTGTTGCAGATCTGCTCTAACATTTAAATACTAGGCACACACAACACACTGTGAAGCTACATGTAGGGCCTATTTCCAATCTGGTTCATGGAATTTTGCTCTGCTAAGACAGCACTAGTCAATAGTCCATCAGTTGTAAATCCAAACACAGGCATTTTTGCTTCCTATAAAGATCCCTGCAATCAATCACACAGTACTTACTCTACATGTTTGAATTATTCACAGTCAAACTATTCAACACATGGTTTTCAAACACAATACAGAAGTATACACAGACGCAGGAGCCGACAACAAGTGCACAGCAGTAAAGTCAATTCAAAACTGGCGCTGGTTCCAAACTACACAGCAGAATAGAAAGGGAAAACGATCGACGCAGCGCGTGACGTCAAACCCTAATTCCAACGAGAAGGCGTGGGCATGTGTATTCGCGATTAGCGACGGGCAGATGCTATTCTGGCGGGCTGGGCGATAATTTTTTTTTATAGTGGACATGCCTTGCCCAGGCTACATCCCCACTCTCTCGGCCAAAGGGATTTGATGACAGCTGGCGTTGGCCCGGGGAAGGTCCCCAAAGGTCAACCCATCCCTTTGGCTGCAGCACCAGAGCCGTGCAAGCCCCCCCCCCCCCCCCCCCCCCCCCCCCCTCGTTTGTTTTCTAATGGTTGTCCTTTGTATTTATATTAATTGTTTCTTTTCTTCCTTTTCTATTTTGTTT
>CM065683.1:67209925-67212425 GCA_017654935.2 Phymorhynchus buccinoides
TAAAGAAAGGGGAAAAGAGGGGGAAATAAACAAAGAAACAAACAAGTTACAAAAACAGGGAAGAGAGTGGGGAGTGGGAGAGTAACGTATTATGTACAATACACATCCATTCTTCATTATAACATCACATTCATATAACACATTTTCTCTATTTTGACTCTCTGTGTGTGTGTGTGTGTGTGTGTGTGCGTGTGCGCGCGCGCGTGCGCGAGCGTGCGTTTGTGACGGATTGTGGCTCAGGATGTGACACGCTTGACTTTCCGTGCATAGCCCGATTAAAAGATGAGTATCTTTTGGCACACAGAGAGAGAGAGAGAGAGAGAGAGAGAGAGAGAGAGAGAGAGAGAGAGCGAGAACGTGTTTTTTGGAAATAGATGTATTTTACCCCCAAAATTAATCACCCAATGCATGTGTGGCTAAAACGAAATGAATTAAATCCACTAAAAAATGAATAATGGTCCTAGCCTTAAGGGCCGGCCACACGTCCACTAGAATCGCACGACTGTACGATACGATTCGATCACATGGTCTCCAAGAGCAAATACGATTCGCGCTTCGAGACCACGTGATCGAATTGTATCGCATAGCGATTTTAGTGGTCGTGTGGCCGGCCCTTTACCCAGTGATAAAAACGTTAAAGAAGGCAGATCCAACTGTGCCTTATCTTTCTCATTGTCAGGCTTAGCTATATAATTAGTTGGTATGCATGCTCGTGAATATATGACTTATGTGATTTGTTCGGTTTATGATTATACCTACCTATGTGGTTTTCGCAAAGGTTTCAGTTTATTAACTCATTCGCATCGCAACGATTTTAAATCATTCAAAAAACTCACAAATCACTCCAGCCATACACGCAAACAAAACATACATAAACAAAAGGAGAAATGAAAGAAGATTACAGGTTTTTACACACACGCACGCACGCGCACACACGCACACGCACACGCACACGCACACGCACACGCACACACACACACACACACACACACACAGAAATCTAAGCCTGTGTATGTCGCTGACACACACCGCACGCACTCACACACGCACTCGCAGACACAGTCTAACAACCTTGGGCTAGATATAAAAGTTTAAAAAAACCGACTGACACTTAACAACACCAGCCTGTCGCTGTTAATGCCTAAATAAACTTTACATTATTCTGGGGGGAGTGTGTGTGTGTGTGTGTGTGTGGGGGGGGGGGGGGGGGGCGGTGCGTGAAAAGTGAAGATTGGGAAAGGTGAAATTGGGGTTGAATAGAAAGGTGTGTGTGTGTGTATACGCCAGCTCGCACTTTACGTTCAGTTTCTGACCCTCTTTCTCCCCAGATCAGTAAAAGCTTTCAACTGTTGGTCGGCGTTCTGTTGCTGTCTCAGGACCGACATCTTGGAACAAACGTCCTCTTTCCCTCCGTCAGCGACCGACCCTCTCTGCTTTCAAATCTAACCTCAAAAAACCCACCTGTTTCCCCCCCGTCATTGAGGCTCCACTCTCTTTCTCTTCTCTCTCCTTGCCTTTAGGTCTGTTTCTGCCATATACCATTTATGTCATACGTGTGTGTTCGCTTTGTATTGCAATTGTTTTGTTTGAATGCGTTATGAATGCTAACGTGTGTGTGTGTGTGCGCTTTGATTTGATTTCTATCAAGATTCAGCGCCGTATGAATACTGTATGTTGTTGTTGTGTGTGTGTGTTTGTTGGAGTGGGTGGTGGTGTTTTTTAAGAGGGCGGGGGTGGGGGGAGGAGGGGGGGGGGGGGGAGTCGACTCGGTTTGGTGACTTGCAATTCAATTAGAAGTTTATTTTTGTTGTGGTGTGGTGTGGCGGGGTGTGGTTTTTCTGTATACAGACTGCGCAGTAGTGTGTATTTTGCTGATGTTGGCCATAAAACTGGGGACGGGTTAATACAATAATAAAAGTATAATGATATAATCATATAATTTATCAACCAAAGTTGACTTTATTGGCTGTGTGTGTGTGTGTGTCAAGTCAAGTCAAGTCAAGTCAAGTCAAAATTGTATTTCCAGATGGAACATTGAATACGCAGTTAATAACTTTTTTTGATCAAGCCATCCGTACAAAAATAACGAAGGAACTAAAGATTCCAAAGTGGTAAGCAGTAAAGAAAGGGGAAAAGAGGGGGAAATAAACAAAGAAACAAACAAGTTACAAAAACAGGGAAGAGGGTGGGGAGTGGGAGAGTAACATATTATGTACAATACACATCCATTCTTCATTATAACATCACATTCATATAACACATTTTCCCTATTTTGACCCTGTGTGTGTGTGTGTGTGTGTGTGTGTGTGTGTGTGTGTGTGTGTGCGCGCGCGCGCGCGTGCGTTTGTGACGGATTGTGGCTCAGGATGTGACACGCTTGACTTTCCGTGCATAGCCCGATTAAAATTGTCCAACCACAGATGAGTATCTTTTGGCAGAGAGAGAGAGAGAGAGAGAGAGAGAGAGAGAGAGAGAGAGAGAGAGAGAGAGAGTTTTGATA
>CM065683.1:67224925-67239925 GCA_017654935.2 Phymorhynchus buccinoides
CTGACATGCTTTCTGTCTATACTCCATCAAGGCAATTGCGGTCATCTTCAGATTCGAAAATTCTCTGTGTTCCTATTACACGAACAAAAATGTTTGGTGAGCGCTCCTTTTCCTTTTCGGCCCCATCAGTTTGGAACTCCTTACCACGCGAAATTCGCCATATCGAGTCCTTGCAATGTTTCAAATCAGCTCTCAAGACCCACCTATTCAAGCTACATCACAACCTTTATGCCACATTACTTCTCGACTCTATTATCACACCTCCCCCCCCCCCCCCCCCCCTGCGTGGGTGGGGGTGGTGTGTGTATGCGTATGCCTATTTGCATGTGTGTGAGCGATTATTTGTTTTGTTGTTGAATTTCTTGCTTTTAATTTTTGTTGTTGTTAAGCGCATATAGCTCCACATTTGGTGGAGGAGTGCGCTATGTAAATGATTCACTATTATTATTATTATGATTATTATTATTATAATTATAGTCTTACATTATTTATTATATTATTTATTATAAAGCGGAACGTTTTACCGCAGCAACGTGTCCTGTGAACTTACTGTTGTTGTTGCTTCCCCATATACAACAAAACATGCACAAGCTGTGCGAGCGATTGTGCATCTGCGCGCGCGCGCGCGCGCGTGGCTGTGTGTGCGTGGAAGGGCTTTGGGGGTAAGGAGGTCGAGGGGGCGTGGCCTGCTTATCAGCTCTCTGAAGGTCGCAGCTGAATGCCCTACAAATGGAGTTGTTGTTGTCGTGGAGAGAGAGAGAGAGAGAGAGAGAGAGAGAGAGAGAGAGAGAGAGAGAGAGAGAGAGAGAGAGAGAGATATGGCAATCTTGTACTTTAGTCAACCCCCACCCCTCCTTTCAAGTTTTCGCATTGAAAATGTTCGCTGAGAAGCAATAGTCTGTCATTTGGGTTTTTTGGGGGGAAGGGATAGGGTTAGTAGTTTCTTTAAAACCCTTTCACCGCCAGCCACCTTTGAGCCAAACATTTCCATTAAACTTACTTGGTTGGCTACAGAAATGATTTCGTCTGCAATATTGCGGGATTTTTCTGTGACACATTTAGAATAGGGTCAATCCTTACTGCCCAAATTTAGGAACACAATATCATTGAATAATAGACCCTGATTTCAAGAGTTTTAATGACATGGGTGTTAAATCATTGTGGTGCAAAAACGCGACATTGGCGGCGAAAGGGTTAAAAAATGAAAGCAGCAGGTTTTACAGTGGAACCTCCCATATAAGACCTTCATAAATCATCCAAAATGAGGTATTTGTTTTATAAGGGAGGGGTCTTATAAGAGAGGTACTGTTAGTACTTACAAAGAATGACTGTCTCAGAGAAGTAGGCCTTATGTGGGAGGGGGGAGTCTTATAATGGGAGGTATTATAAGGGAGGTTCCACTGTATTATGGGTCGTAAGCAATCGGGATGATGTGTGTGTGTGTGTGTGTGTGTGTGTGTGTGTGTGTGTATGTGTGTGTGTGTGTGTGATGTGAGTGTGTGTGTGTGTGTGTGTGTGTGTGCGAGTATGTGTGTGCGCGCGTGTGTGTGTGTGTGTGTTGGGGGGGTGGGGGTGCGTGTGCGTGCGTGCGAGTATGTGTGTGTGAGTGTGTGTGTGTGTGCGTGTGTGCGAGTATATATATGTGTGTGTGTGTGTGTGTGTGTGTGTGTGTGTGTGTGTGTGTGTAGTTTGGTGTGTGTTTATGTCTAAAGTTCAAGATTGCCTGGAGATATGTTTTCTCCCGAAAGCTTAGAAGAAATATTACGTTGTAAAAGGTGTTTAATATCGAGGAGCAAAGCATATAATAAATCAAAAAAACTTTTTACAGTGTATTAAATGCTCTCTCTCTCTCTCTCTCTCTCTCTCTCTCTCTCTCCTGTCACCACAGGCTGACCGATTTTCCTGGTGTCCCCATTATCATAATGTAGCGTGCCATACTAGTGGTGCGTGAAACCGTTTTGTTTGGGTCCTGGATTCCAATGGCCTTGACCTTAACGGGGACCCGTTGATTAAAAAAAAAAAAAACACCCAGAAAGGTCATGCTTGTTTTGGCATATAAGGTTTGTACTTGTTGATGCGCGCATGCGCGACACATGCAGTTAAAAGAAGTAAAGACATGAGTATGGGAAATGTTGCCTAATACAGTGGAACCTCTTTTATAAGACCTTCAAAGATCGTCCAAAATGGGGTCTTGAAGGGAGGTAATTTTAATACTTGCAAAGAAGAGCAATGTCTCAGAGAAGTAGGTCTTATGTGGGAGAGAGTCTTATAATGGGAGGTCTTATACGGGAGGTTCCGCTGTACCACAACACTCGGATGGTGCGTCACTCTTGGTTTATTATTTCCTAAACAAACTTTTTGAACTTTTTTTTTTTGCCTTGAAATAACTACACAAAAGACACACACACACACACACCCCAACAAAACAAAAACCACACACACCAAAAAAACATTAATTAAACTTAATATTTATTTAACACACACGTGTCTCATAAATCGGCCACAAGCAATATTCACATGTAAAATAAAGTGTTCGAATCATAGTTATGACATGTATTATCATTGTTCTTCAGTGCAATGGTGTGTTGACCCAAAGTTTCTTACATGCCACTTTCGCACACTTCCGACTCTTTACTTCCTCTATTAGGGATTAGGCCTAATCTGTCCACACGTCCTTCCTTCCTTCCTTCCTTCCTTCCTTCTTTCCTTCCTTTTCATATTTACTAGCGCAACGCTGAGTACCGGTAACGCCTAGTAACGGTAACGCCAAGTACTGGTAACGCTGAGTACAGCAAATATGAAGCGATTCGGTTAAGAAAAGGCGGAGTTGTAAGGCCCCGTTTCCCGTTGGCGCTGCTCTGAGAGTGACGCGCTCTCCCTAGTAACGGTAACGCCTAGTAACAGTAACGCCAAGTACTGGTAACGCTGAGTACAACAAATTTGAAGCGATTCGGTTAAGAAACGGCGGAGTTATAAGGCCCCAATTTCCCGTTGGCGCTGCTCTGAGAGTTATGCGCTCTCCCTAATAATGGTAACGCCTAGTAACGGTAACGCCAAGTACTGGTAACGCTGAGTACAGCAAATTTGAAGCGATTCAGTTAAGAAATGGCGGAGTTATAAGGCCCCGTTTCCCGTTGGCGCTGCTCTGAGGGTGACGCGCTCTCCCGATTCTCTTCATATTTGCTGCCAGGCGTCGCCTTGGCCACAGCAAGCCTGACAGCAAATGTGAAGCGATTCGGTTAAGACACGGCGGAGTTATTTGTGAAAAGGTGAAGCGGCGTATATCGCGCGCGTTTATGAATCAATTCGCTTCCGGTTTGGCACACTCATAGTCACCGTTCCCGGTCATCTACCTTCCAAATTCGAAGGCAATCCATCCAGAAATACTGGAGATACGGGCGCCGAATTGGCCCGTTAGGGCTCATAGCAAATTTGAAGCGATTCGGTCGAAAAATGGCGGAGTTATAAGGCCCGTTTTGTGCTTCACACACACACACACACACACACACACACACACACACACACACACACACACACACACACACACACACACACACACACACACACACACACACACACACACACACACACACACACACACACACACTTGCCTTTTTATTATATGATGATCAGAATGGCGGCCTGTAAGAATGATTTGACCCCCGACCCAAAGATGATCGTTTTGTTGTTGCGAATAACTACAAATAAGTCAAACTGTTTGTACATATAATAACAGCAGTGCGTATGTGAATGGCAGTCTATACATACATCTGTATCGCTAAAAATTCGGGACTTTCCTGGAGTCGCACTGCCTCCGGACATTGCCTCCAGAATCGTTCCCACCATCTTTATTTCTACTAATGTCCCATATGTCTCTGTTTCAGACCGGAGGACGTTAAACGGATTTTCATTCATGTGAATGGGGGAGAGAGAGAGAGAGAGATAATGATAATGATCCTTTATTTTACAACGGTAAGCGTATTGACATAGAGTAGCCATTTTGCATACTTGCCGTTAGCACAAACAAACAAATAAATAAAGAGAACGAACGAATGTTTTTTAATTGAGGGAAAGCGGAATTAGCACAATAACCGGTGGGTTTTTTTTTAATCCGGGCCTCCGAACAAAAAGAAAAGAAATGTAAAAAATACAAATAGAAAAAAAAAGGACATCGCAAAATATAAGAAAAAACAGCAGCCTTAAATCAAGGTCGTAAACGGACGCACCGTGCAAGGCATATAAATAAGATAATTTACATCAATTAAAGAGAGAGACTCAGACAAGGACAGACAGACAGACAGACAGAGACTGACAGAGAGGGAGGTCAAAATAAAATAAAAGATAGAAGAAATTAAGTAATGCATGCAGGACAAATAATGCACAGAGAGAGAGCGAGAGAGAGAGAGAGAGAGAGAGAGAGAGAGAGAGAGAGAGAGAGAGAGAGCGCGTCAGAGTCAGAGAGTTCGCCGGTGTGTGCGCGCGCGCGTGTGTGTGTGTGCGTGCGTGCGTGTGTGTGTATGCACGCATGTACGTGTGTTGATGCATGCGTGCGTTGGTGTGAGCTACAACCGAGTTCTCTGACTCCTCCCTGTGTTGATGGAGAGATTACGCGGGAATTGTGAGGGATTAGTATTGTGTTGTGTCCAGACAGGAGACTGTTACGAGGATTGTCAGGGGCCTTGCTGTAATTATCCTAAATCCCCATCTGCTTCTTCGTTCAGCAGGCTACCATGTCAAGATTATAACAAGAAAAAATAAAGAAAACAAGTGCAACGCCGAGCGGCTGCAAAGTCCCCTCGCAGCATCGCCGAGCTACTCCGAAATCGGAATGTGTCGGCTGTACACATACATAAAAACGCATCAAAACAGCACGTAGCTACATAAAAACGCATCAAAACAGCACGTAACTGAATAGTTTTTTTTTTATAATATAGCCTTGGGGTCCGGACCCGTGATTTGAGCGCGCGCGATCATGCGCACACGAGCGCACAGAAAAATTCATGACAACTGTGTTATAGACCATTCATCAAGAAATGTGGTGAAACAAAACTGCATTGAAATACATGCAAAACTTCGCGAGATATTAGCGATTATGTGTTTCGGGGTTTGAACCCCGTAACTGGCGCAACCTTGACCTTAATGTAAAACAAAATACATCAGTGGATAGCTTGCATCTTGGCAAACTAGTATACCAAATTTGATGATGATAGACTGAATAGTTTTTGAGAAAAACGGACGAATAGCCGGACGGACGGAGGGACGCCGGACGGACCAGACCAAAAACAATAGTTCCCCGAACCTTCGGCTCGGAGACTAAGAACCCCACATACAATATTATCCAGTGTAGATGGCTTCGTGATCGTGTGTGTGTGTGCGTGTGTGTGTGTGTGTGTGTGTGTGTGTGTGCGTGTGCGTGCGTGCGTGCGCGCGCGCACTTCAGTTTGTATTCCAGATGCGTTCAGACTTCTTGTCCACTATACCCACCGATCCACCGTTGTTGATACTGATAGTGATATCTGTATCTAATAGTGATATCTGTATATGTATCCTGAACAACAATTCCAGAAAAAAGTGTGGTCCGTTTCATGCTATTCTTTCCTTTTCTTAACCTCAACACACATACGCACACATACGCACACACATACGCACACGCTCTCTGTCTCTCTCTGTCTGGCTCTCTCTCTCTCTGTGACTACCATGTCGTTGCTATATTACTGTTAGTTGTTGTTTTTTTGTTGGCGATTTTCCTGTGTCTCAATGTTCATTTATAGTAGTAGTTATGTATTGCATGTTTAGAACCAAGGACAGAATGGAAGACTAGGCCCAGCCTAAATTCTTTTCCTTGTAAAATAAAGTGTCTGAGTCTCTCTCTCTCTCTCTCTCTCTCTCTCTCTCTCTCTCTCTCTCTCTCTCTCTCTCTCTCTCTCTCTCTCTCTCTCTCTCTCTCTCTCTCTCTCTCTCTCTCTCTCTCTCTCTCTTTCGCTCTCCTTCAAATACACACACACACACACGCACATCTACTCACGCGTGAGCAAAACACACGCGCACAGCGCACACAATATATCTATCTATATATATATATATATATATATATATATATATATATATATATATATATATATATATTTCTCTCACTCCCCCCTCTCTCTCTCTCTCTCTCTCTCTGTCACGCTCATACACACTTACATTCGCTCTTTCTTACACACACTCACGCGCGCGCGGACGCGCGCACATACACACACACACACACACACACACACTCGCTCTCCCTCTCTCTCTCTCTCTCTCTCTCTCTCTCTCTCTCTCTCTCTCTCTCTCTCTCTCTCTCTCTCTCTCTCTCTCTCTCTCTCACACACACACAGACACACAGTTTCACACACACACACACACACACACACACACACACACACACACACACACACACACACACACACACACACACACACACACACACACACACGAGTAGGGTTGTTTAGCTATTTTTTGTTCAGTTGCTAGTAATTTATGATTATTTTTAACAGGGTGTATAATTGCTAAGCAATGCACGTTTGTCACCAGCCTGGGGGCTTAACATTCAGCCTGAGTCATGGCATCGCTACCCCCCCCCCCCCCCCCCCCCCCTCTTGGGGATACCGGGGGGTATTTTGTATAAATGGTTCCCCCACCTGCTGGAAATTCTATGCTTGTAGCTTCCTCTAATCTATCACTCTTTGACTGCCCTTTTCCTTTTGTTTACTGTCATCTAGCCTAATATGTTTCTGTCTGACCGGTCCATTCTCCAGCCTTTTTTCTTTCTTTCAAGAAACTTTCAAAAAGATTTCTTCCAGCCGAAGAATTCGGACTTGCGTGGGCCCATTATTTCTTAGCTAGGCGCATAACGGCAGCATGACGCATCTGCGCTCATAGTTGACAGGAAACTGTCTGAGCGATCGTAGCGGAAGAAGAATGACAGCCAGCTCCACGCATTTCGTGGGCAATTAGTCAGCTGCTTTGACAGTAGTGGCTTCTCACTTCATTGTAAATTTGGGAATGTTAACGAAAATCTGGACACGTACGTCCTCCGTCCCTAGGTCCTCTCTGTTGATTGATTCACCTTTCTTCCCCCCCCCCCCCCCACCAATCTCACCCTGTCTCATTTCCTGCCTGTCTCTTTCTGTCTGTCCCCCCTGTCTGAGCGATCGAAGAAGGAACAGAAATCTGTATGGTCTGTGTGTTGTTGTTGCAGTCTCCCCGTTGAGGTCGGGGTCCGGGGAGCCACGGTCCGCCCCTCCCCTGGCCAACGCCCGCCCCATGTCCTTCGACCACACCCACGCCATCATCTACAAGTCAGACCTCATGAGGGTAGGTACTGAGAAACAGTAGATACGTTTGTTGTTGTTTTCCTTCCCCAGCTTAACGGGGCACCCTAACGGATGAGTGTTTGCAAGAAGCACGTCGAGATCACCAGGAAAACACCCTTTACAGAGATCGCAACACTCACTTTGCTCTGGTTTCCTAGACATCAAACCGTCAAGTCGGCGAGTCCTCCTTGGCGGAGGTGCTGGAAGTTAAATTCTTTCAGTGAAAGAGAATTTTGTGCCTTCTCTTTTCTAATGGCCGCCTGAGTTTAGACCAAATCGTTTGCACGCAATACAAGCCTTTTTATTTATTTTTGTTTTAATTTTATGCAGTTTACCTAAAGGAGTTTCGCTCACAACAAAGGAAATAGCTCCCCTTTTTTTTTGCCGCACTACAAAGAATAATAAAAAGCTGCAATTTTCTCCATCCACCCCATCCAAAATGGCTTATTTCTCCAGCATCTCCGCTAAAGAGGAATCCCCGTTTTGACGGTTTGATTTGTAGGAAATCAGAGCAAAGTGAGTGTTATGATCCCTGAAAAGGCTGTCTTTCTGGTGATCTTGGCGTGTTTCTTACAAAAACTCATCCGTCAGGATCCACCTTTAAACGCTCTGGGGGCACACCCAGTGCCATGTGAACATTTTGCATGGCCTTGGGTGGAAAGATTACGTGCATGGCTGCTTTTAAAGGGCCCCGCCACATGGGCGGCCATACTCCTACTTCAGGGGAAATTATATATTATTAGGGTACTTATAGTCACAGAGGCGTCTCTGTGAAATTCGGGTTGCTCCCTACCTGGAGAGCGCGTCGCAGCCAGAGGCGCGCCACCCTCCTTTTTGGGGGCATGCGATTTTTGTGTGACTGATGAGGAAGGAAGAGAGGGGGTGGGGGGGTGTTAAATTTTGACCAAATGACAACTTTTTCGTTGCTGCTGGGTTTGACGTGTGCTAAGCGCATGGGCACACGGGACCTCGGTTTATCGTCTCACCCGAAAGACTCCACGTTCAGACCGTTAATGCCTAGTGTAAAGTGAGAGGAAAAATCCCCTGTACCCAGGTTCGAACTCGGGTTTACTTGACACGAGGCGAACGCGCTACCACTGTGCCACTCTACACCTAATAGTGTACTGTTTAGTTCTGTGTCGTCTTCCGCACAGTAGGCCTACTGTGAGAATCAGTTTAAAATAGGGTCATATCTGATGGCATGGTCAATTACTGTTTTAAGCTTAGTCAAAATTTGTTTTAGCGATCCTGATATTTTAACCAGACATGCGAGTGGTTTTGCTCTCTCTCTCTCTCTCTCTCTCTCTCTCTCTCTCTCTCTCTCTCTCTCTCTCTCTCTCTCTCTCTCTCTCTCTCTCTCTCTCTCTCTCTCTCTCTCTCTCTCTCTCTCTCTCTCTCTCTCTCTCTCTCTCTCTCTCTCTCTCTCTCTCTCTCTCTCTCTCTCTCTCTCTCTCTCTCTCTCTCTCTCTCTCTCTCTCCCTCTCTCTCTCTCTCTCTCTCTCTCTCTCTCTCTCTCTCTCTCTCTCTCTCTCTCTCTCTCTCTCTCTCTCTCTCTCTCTCTCTCTCTCTCTCTCTCTCTCTCTCTCTCTCTCTCTCTCTCTCTCTCTCTCTCTCTCTCTCTCTCTCTCTCTCTCTCTCTCTCTCTCTCTCTCTCTCTCTCTCTCTCTCTCTCTCTCTCTCTCTCTCTCTCTCTCTCTCTCTCTCTCTCAACAAACCCTGAATGCTTTTTAAAATGCATATCACAAAGAATGAATGCATCAGATATAAATGTCATAGATAGTGTTTATATAATGTTTAATTTGAGTTCAAATGTACAATATTCTCTTGAGCGCATAATCATTGTAACAAATGCACACACACACACACACACACACACACACACACACACACACACACACACACACACACACACACACACACACACACACACATGCGCGCTCTTGCTTAGTGTGTGTGGAATAGAGTTTGCATGTAAGGATGTGTGTGTGTGTGTGTGTGTGTGTGTGTGTGTGTGTGTGTGTGTGTGTGTGTGTGTGTGTGTGTGTGTGTGTGTGTGTGTGTGTGCTGATCTCTGTGCTGATGTGTGTGTGTGTGTGTGTGCGTGTGCGTGTGTGTGTGTTGATCTGTGTGTGTGTGAGTGTTTGTGTGTGTGTGTGTGTGTGTGCGCGTGTGTTTATCTGTGTCGGTGTGTCTTTATGTCTGTGCGTCCATGTGTGATTGTCAGCCTGTGATTGTGTGCGAGCATTATGTGTGGGTGGGTGCCTAATTTTTATTTTGTTCATTGCTTTATTTATCGTTTGACTTCCTCATTAGTTTTTTTTACATTTCATTGTTAATTTGTTCTGCTTATTTTTATTTTTATTCACGAGGGCGCGGTGAAAAAAAGCACGCTATGCTTATTTGCTTTCCCTTAATAAAAAAAACCACTGTAAAATTCTTCGCCTATGTGGGTAGTTTTTTTTTCTCCATCCGCTGTAAGTTAGATCAGCAAGTAATAGAGAACCCCCCCGTTCTAACATAGTACCGTCTGCATATATGTCTGTCTCTACGTTTGCTCGAGCACGATTGAATGAAATAATAATAATAATAATAATGATAATTAATAACATGTATATGGCGCAGTATCCTGACAACAGCTCAAAGCGCCTTACAGATACAACGCATATACAAAACACACTTGAGCATGATAATACAGGCACGTAATACGAATTCACTACTCTTTAAATACACAATAGAATACCAGGACGTACAGATCATACAAGATACATGTAGTATGCACAATAAGAGATAATAACAGATGCAAACGGAAGAAAAAAATGAAAACACACGCACTCGCCAGCTTAAACTTTAAAAAAAGAAAGAAAAAAAAAGAAAGAAAAAAGGCAAACATATTGACGTCGTTAAAAAAAAATTGAAAATTAATATAAATGAAGAGAAACGACACACACTCGCGTACGCCCCTTGCACACTTAAAAAATCAAAGTCAGATCAAAATCAAATCCCCACCCCCACGCACTAATCCGCTCCAGTCAACAAAATGACATAAGTCAATAATAAAGTAAGAAATGGAGACACACAACACACACGCATGCGCATGCACACACACACGCATGCAAGCATACACACACAGAGACATACACGCGCATGCACACACACACGCATACGCACGCGCACGCACGCACGCACGCACACACGCACACGCACGCACGCACGCACGCACGCACACGCACACACACACACACACACACACACACACACACACACACACACACACACACACACACACACACACACACACACCTTGGAGTTCTCTATCTCAAACATAGTGTAAGCATCAAGGCCAAGGCATGCACGTAAGAAATGTGGGTGGGTGGGAAGAAAAAAACAACAAAATGTGGATGGGTGGGGAGGAAAAAACAACAAAATGTGGGTGGGGAGGAAAAAAAAACAACAAAATGTGGGTGGGGAGGAAAAAACAACAAAATGTGGAGTGGGGAGGAAAAAACAACAAAATGTGGGTGGGGAGGAAAAAACAACAAAATGTGGGTGGGGAGGAAAAAACAACAAAATGTGGGTGGTTGGGGAGGAAAAAACAACAAAATGTGGGTGGGGAGGAAAAAACAACAAAATGTGGGTGAAAAAACAACAAAAGTGGGGAGGAAAAAACAACAAAATGTGGGTGGGGAGGAAAAAACAACAAAATGTGGGTGGGGAGGAAAAAACAACAAAATGTGGGTGGGGAGGAAAAAACAACAAAATGTGGGTGGGGAGGAAAAAACAACAAAATGTGGGTGGGGAGGAAAAAACAACAAAATGTGGGTGGGGAGGAAAAAACAACAAAATGTGGGTGGGGAGGAAAAAACAACAAAATGTGGGTGGGGAGGAAAAAACAACAAAATGTGGGTGGGGAGGAAAAAACAACAAAATGTGGGTGGGGAGGAAAAAACAACAAAATGTGGGTGGGGAGGAAAAAACAACAAAATGTGGGTGGGGAGGAAAAAACAACAAAATGTGGGTGGGGAGGAAAAAACAACAAAATGTGGGTGGGGAGGAAAAAACAACAAAATGTGGGTGGGGAGGAAAAAACAACAAAATGTGGGTGGGGAGGAAAAAACAACAAAATGTGGGTGGGGAGGAAAAAACAACAAAATGTGGGTGGGGAGGAAAAAACAACAAAATGTGGGTGGGGAGGTGGGGAGGAAAAAACAACAAAATGTGTGGGGAGGAAAAAACAACAAAATGTGGGTGGGGAGGAAAAAACAACAAAATGTGGGTGGGGAGGAAAAAACAACAAAATGTGGGTGGGGAGGAAAAAACAACAAAATGTGGGTGGTGGGAGGAAAAAACAACAAAATGTGGGTGGGGAGGAAAAAACAACAAAATGTGGGTGGGGAGGAAAAAACAACAAAATGTGGGTGGGAAGGAAAAAACAACAAAATGTGGGTGGGGAGGAAAAAACAACAAAATGTGGGTGGGGAGGAAAAAACAACAAAATGTGGGTGGGGAGGAAAAAACAACAAAATGTGGGTGGGGAGGAAAAAACAACAAAATGTGGGTGGGGAGGAAAAAACAACAAAATGTGGGTGGGGAGGAAAAAACAACAAAATGTGGGTGGGAAGGAAAAAACAACAAAATGTGGGTGGGAAGGAAAAAACAACAAAATGTGGGTGGGGAGGAAAAAACAACAAAATGTGGGTGGGGAGGAAAAAACAACAAAATGTGGGTGGGAAGGAAAAAACAACAAAATGTGGGTGGGGAGGAAAAAAACAACAAAATGTGGGTGGGGAGGAAAAAACAACAAAATGTGGGTGGGGAGGAAAAAACAACAAAATGTGGGTGGGGAGGAAAAAACAACAAAATGTGGGTGGGGAGGAAAAAACAACAAAATGTGGGTGGGGAGGAAAAAACAACAAAATGTGGGTGGGGAGGAAAAAACAACAAAATGTGGGTGGGGAGGAAAAAACAACAAAATGTGGGTGGGGAGGAAAAAACAACAAAATGTGGGTGGGGAGGAAAAAACAACAAAATGTGGGTGGGGAGGAAAAAACAACAAAATGTGGGTGGGGAGGAAAAAACAACAAAATGTGGGTGGGGAGGAAAAAACAACAAAATGTGGGTGGGGAGGAAAAAACAACAAAATGTGGGTGGGGAGGAAAAAACAACAAAATGTGGGTGGGGAGGAAAAAACAACAAAATGTGGGTGGGGAGGAAAAAACAACAAAATGTGGGTGGGGAGGAAAAAACAACAAAATGTGGGTGGGGAGGAAAAAACAACAAAATGTGGGTGGGGAGGAAAAAACAACAAAATGTGGGTGGGGAGGAAAAAACAACAAAATGTGGGTGGGGAGGAAAAAACAACAAAATGTGGGTGGGAAGGAAAAAACAACAAAATGTGGGTGGGGAGGAAAAAACAACAAAATGTGGGTGGGGAGGAAAAAACAACAAAATGTGGGTGGGGAGGAAAAAACAACAAAATGTGGGTGGGGAGGAAAAAACAACAAAATGTGGGTGGGGAGGAAAAAACAACAAAATGTGGGTGGGGAGGAAAAAACAACAAAATGTGGGTGGGGAGGAAAAAACAACAAAATGTGGGTGGGGAGGAAAAAACAACAAAAAAATGAAGGGGTGGGGAGGAAAAAAAACAAAATGTGGGTGGGAAGGAAAAAACAACAAAATGTGGGTGGGGAGGAAAAAACAACAAAATGTGGGTGTGGGAGGAAAAAACAACAAAATGTGGGTGGGGAGGAAAAAACAACAAAATGTGGGTGGGGAGGAAAAAACAACAAAATGTGGGTGGGGAGGAAAAAACAACAAAATGTGGGTGGGAAGGAAAAAACAACAAAATGTGGGTGGGGAGGAAAAAACAACAAAATGTGGGTGGGAAGGAAAAAACAACAAAAATGTGGGTGGGGAGGAAAAAACAACAAAATGTGGGTGGGGAGGAAAAAACAACAAAATGTGGGTGGGGAGGAAAAAACAACAAAATGTGGGTGGGAAGGAAAAAACAACAAAATGTGGGTGGGAAGGAAAAAACAACAAAATGTGGGTGGGGAGGAAAAAACAACAAAATGTGGGTGGGAAGGAAAAAACAACAAAATGTGGGTGGGGAGGAAAAAACAACAAAATGTGGGTGGGGAGGAAAAAACAACAAAATGTGGGTGGGGAGGAAAAAACAACAAAATGTGGGTGGGGAGGAAAAAACAACAAAATGTGGGTGGGGAGGAAAAAACAACAAAATGTGGGTGGGAAGGAAAAAACAACAAAATGTGGGTGGGAAGGAAAAAACAACAAAATGTGGGTGGGTGGAAGGAAAAAACAACAAAATGTGGGTGGGAAGGAAAAAACAACAAAAATGTGGGTGGGAAGGAAAAAACAACAAAATGTGGGTGGGAAGGAAAAAACAACAAAATGTGGGTGGGAAGGAAAAAACAACAAAATGTGGGTGGGAAGGAAAAAACAACAAAATGTGGGTGGGAAGGAAACAAAATGTGGGTGGGGAGGAAAAACAACAAAATGTGGGTGGGAAGGAAAAAACAACAAAATGTGGGTGGGGAGGAAAAAACAACAAAATGTGGGTGGGGAGGAAAAAACAACAAAATGTGGGTGGGGAGGAAAAAACAACAAAATGTGGGTGGGGAGGAAAAAACAACAAAATGTGGGTGGGGAGGAAAAAACAACAAAATGTGGGTGGGGAAGGAAAAAACAACAAAATGTGGGTGGGAAGGAAAAAACAACAAAATGTGGGTGGGGAGGAAAAAACAACAAAATGTGGGTGGGGAGGAAAAAACAACAAAATGTGGGTGGGGAGGAAAAAACAACAAAATGTGGGTGGGGAGGAAAAAACAACAAAATGTGTGGGGAGGAAAAAACAACAAAATGTGGGTGGGGAGGAAAAAACAACAAAATGTGGGTGGGGAAGGAAAAAACAACAAAATGTGGGTGGGGAGGAAAAAACAACAAAATGTGGGTGGGGAGGAAAAAACAACAAAATGTGGGTGGGGAGGAAAAAACAACAAAATGTGGGTGGGGAGGAAAAAACAACAAAATGTGGGTGGGAAGGAAAAAACAACAAAATGGGGTGGGGAGGAAAAAACAACAAAATGTGGGTGGGAAGGAAAAAACAACAAAATGTGGGTGGGGAGGAAAAAACAACAAAATGTGGGTGGGGAGGAAAAAACAACAAAATGTGGGTGGGGAGGAAAAAACAACAAAATGTGGGTGGGGAGGAAAAAACAACAAAATGTGGGTGGGGAGGAAAAAACAACAAAATGTGGGTGGGGAGGAAAAAACAACAAAATGTGGGTGGGGAGGAAAAAACAACAAAATGTGGGTGGGGAGGAAAAAACAACAAAATGTGGGTGGGGAGGAAAAAACAACAAAATGTGGGTGGGGAGGAAAAAACAACAAAATGTGGGTGGGGAGGAAAAAACAACAAAATGTGGGTGGTTGGGAGGAAAAAACAACAAAATGTGGGTGGGGAGGAAAAAACAACAAAATGTGGGTGGGAAGGAAAAAACAACAAAATGTGGGTGGGGAGGAAAAAACAACAAAATGTGGGTGGGAAGGAAAAAACAACAAAATGTGGGTGGGGAGGAAAAAACAACAAAATGTGGGTGGGGAGGAAAAAACAACAAAATGGGGAGGAAAAAACAACAAAATG
>CM065683.1:67244925-67257425 GCA_017654935.2 Phymorhynchus buccinoides
CCAAAAAAAATAAAATAAATGGGTGTCGCGCCTCTGGCTGCGACGCGCTCTCCAGGTGGGAGCAACCCGAATTTCACAGAGACGCCTCTGTGACTATAATGTACCTAACCTAACCTAACCTAACCTAACCTTAAGCTTAAGTTTTGGGCTGAAAAAGTGCTGGCGACAAAAGGGTTAAATTAAACGTTTTTGCTATTGTAATAGTCAATCAACTCATTAGACAACAAAAGGTTAAATGATGTGTACACTGTTGCTTTAGTCGAAATCTCAGTGTAAGGAGACTCTTGGTAGAGCTGGACAACAAAGGGTCTTCAGTGAAAACCCATTAAACCCTAAATGAAAGCCTCATATTTTGCACTTCTGCTCTGACTGTTCGACTAACAATTCATTGTTGTTGTTTTTTCCTTCCTTACACACTCTTTTTGTTGAGTTTCCTTATCTCTTTCTCTTCTATTTGTGTACAATTAACATTGGGGGTTTAGATAATTTCTGTCTGCATAATTAACATCTCAAACAATTGATTGTTTCTACTTTTCTTTCTTCACATACTCTGTTGGGCATGGGTTTTCTTATCTTTTTCCTTGCTATCCGTGCAATTAATAGCATTGGGGTTTAAGATCATTTCTGTCTACATGATTATTAACATCTCTCTACACCTCTATGTTTGCAGTGGTGCGATTTCTATATGAACACGAGATAAGACATTGTCACTGTCAGAACCTCTATTTGTGTGTGTGTCAAAACCTCTATTTTGGTGTGTGTCAAAACCTCTAGCTGATGACTATGAATATTAAAGGAATGATTCGTGATCCCCTGATGATTTGTTTGATTTTTTACCTGTCCCATCTTCTGGGTCGTACAGTGGCGTTGCTCCTTTAGTGAATCCCTACTCTCAACCTCCCCCTACCCTCCCACCCCAACCCCGCTACTCTCTACCTCGCCCTACATCCTCACCTCGCCTCGTCGTCGTGGCCACCTCTTCACTCTGCCTTCCAGTTCGTCCCCATCGTGTAGCCCGGTCTTCTCCAGCGTCTCTCTCGCACACTCTTGTTCCCGCCTCTCATTCTCTCGCGTCATTCATACCTGCACGCGCACTCATTCTCGCCCTGCCCCCTATCCTGCAAATGATCCACCTTTGACCCTTACCACACTCCCACGCCGCTCATTCCGAATCCCAACTCACAGCCACACCCTGGCTTGTCAGGTCGCATAATCCGAAATCAGCTGTCCAAGGGGAGCGTCAGGCCGTTAGGAGGCAACCAACCGAGGAGACACTGCACTGCTGTTGAGTCGCTGTTAGGAGGCACCCAACCGAGGAGACACTGCACTGCTGCTGAGTCGCTTCGGTGAAGTTCAGTGTAGCCTGTTCTGAGCTGACATACGCAGGACACCAACTATTAAGCCCTCTACTGACGGCAGTAATGTCTTAGTCGCGGAGCCAGCGTGAGCGAGGTCCTCCAAGGACGCCACCACGATCGTCCATCGACAGCTCCCCAGAACATACTAATCCCCAAACGCACCAAAGGCATAAACTGGATTGGTAATCAAAACTGAGCAGGGCATGCAAGGCCACATAATTTGAGACATTGTTTTCTTTTTTTATGATTGATGGCAATTAGGCGGATAACTGATGAGGATGATGCTATGGAGTTCTGAATCGGTCCTAGACCACATGGCAGGGCAAACGGGGCAGAATGTTTCCTTTCATCTCGGGCCCGCGGACTACAGACACCTGCAGTGTTGGTCAGGAAATTAGAGTAACACTCTCAGAATCACATCCGTTGAGCAGATGAAGCTCGACTGTGGTTTCAGTCTTCCCATTGGGCCCGTAGCCACTCACTCTGGGTAGGAGTCGGTCCAAAACCGTAACCTTCGCCTCTGCTGGGATTCAAACCCGAGAACTCCCAGCCAGTAGTCCGCGACGTTACCACAGCGCCATGGCGGCTGCCCAATGATGATTTTTGGTTGGGGTTCTTTTCCCAAGTCACTTAAAACCCCAAAATTAACTGCTTTAATGACTCAAATCCAAATGTTTTTGTCTTATGTGGAAGTTTAAAAGTAAATCTCCACATTTGTATTTTGATGTGATGTTTTCATGGGATATAAGAAATGATAACTTCAGCACAACTTTAGTAGCCTCGTCAATCAGGGTCAATGGATAAATCTTTATAGGGATTTCTACCGTAGTTTGTTTCCGTCTTAAGCTCGGTGTACATCTTGTGTCCTGGCTAATACAAAGCATCTGTTTTGCGTCAGTCTGTGTTTTTCTCACGTCTGCTGCCTTGTCATTCACACCGACTGGCGTGCGTTGTGTGCGCATTTTGCCCGCTGTCGCCCATGTTGTTTGGGTCTTGGGGGAAGGGAGACCAAAAGAAGCAGACCTGCTTGTGTGCATAACCTGTCAGCAGATCAAAAGCAACAAGGCGTGTGCTACCTTTCACACGATTGTCAAACATGCTGGGTCCTCGGTAGAACACAGATGGACACCGAGCATAATGAATAATCACGATAATATGTGGGTTGGGGGTTATACTTTAGTGTTGCTGTTTTTTTCTGTTTATTTTTTTCCCACTGGAATGTGTGGACAATTTGTTATAACAACCCCGGCCTTAGTGTAGTTTTATTTATATGTGATTTACTGACTGCATGACATTTTTTTTTAGTCCCCGAGCCGAAGGTTCGGGGAGCTATTGTTTTTCTCTGGTCCGTCCGTCCGTCTGTCCGGTGTCCGTCCGGCGTGCCTCCGTCCGTCCGGCTATTCGTCCATTTTTCTCAAAAACTATTCAGTCTATCATCATCAAATTTGGTATACTAGTTTGCCAAGATGCAAGCTATCCACTGATGTATTTAGTTGTACATTAAGGTCAAGGTCGCGCCAGTTACGGGGTTTAAACCCCGAAACACATAATCGCTAATATCTCGCGAAGTTTTGCATGTATTTCAATGCAGTTTTTTTCACAACATTTCTTGATGAATGGTCTATAACACAGTTGTCATGAATTTTTCTATGCGCATGATCGCGCGCGCTCAAATCACGGGTCCGAACCCCAAGGCTATAATTATATAAAAAAAACTATTCAGTTAGGTGCTGTTTTGATGCGTTTTTATGTAGTTACGTGCTGTTTTGATGCGTTTTTATGTATGTGTACAGCCGACACATTCCGATTTCGGAGTAGCTCGGTGATGCTGCGAGGGGACTTTGCAGCCGCTCGGCGTTGCACTTGTCGTTTTGTTTCTGTTGAATAGACTCACTGCATGTTCTTAAACATAGTATGCATGCGTCACATCATTCATTTGCTGTTCGTCAGTACTATGGTTACTAACGCATGTTTGATTAACAAATTATGAATTTTGATAATTATTTGTAACATTATTTTTTCCGTAAACAATTATATGGCTTTATGTGTCAAATCCTCCTTGCTAAGTTTTTGTCACTATATATTATATCGTTCTTTTGTTGCTGTTTTGTTGTTGTTGTTTTTTTTATAATATAATACAGCTCCCTCCCCCAGCTGTATGTTTTATAGTCTGTCTGTTTGCTTGTCTTTCCATCTGAATGTGTGTGTGTGTGTGTCTCTCTCTCTCTCTCTCTCTCTCTCTCTCTCTCTCTCTCTCTCTCTCTCTCTCTCTCTCTCTCTCTCTCTCTCTGTGCAATGTGCCTAAACTGTTCATTGTAGTGAACATCCAATTATTGCTGTTGCAATTTGAAATATATTTTTTTGTTAATTAACGGCTTGCGGTATGTCAAAAATCCTGATTGCTTTATTAGCGACCAACAGGTGTATGAGTCATTCCAGTAATACACCAGTAATGTTTGTCCATCATTGCATTCTGTGGTGTGATATTGCGATGAACTTAAACCTTGACATTTTGGAAACAGCAGCAGAAAGAATGGAAACAGGTTAAAAGACATAGTAATGCTGCTTCGGTGTTTTGAAGGGAAATGTGTGTGTGTATGTGAGTGTCAAAGTCAAAGTCAAAGTCAAAAATTTATTTTCAGATGGAACATTGAATAAGCAATAATGGTTTGCTTTTTTACATCAAGCCATCTATAACACAACAGTTAAAGAAGGAAATAAACATGAAAACACCCCCCCCCCCCCCCACACACACACACACACAGACACAAACCAACAGCACAAGTGTGACTCTGTGTGTGTGTGTGTGTGTGTGTGTGTGTGTGAAGTCCAAGTCAAGTCAGGTCAAGTCAAAATTTTATTTCCAGATGGAACATTGGATAAGCAAATAATATATTTTTTATGTATATATATAGTTTGGGTGTGTGTGTATGGTGTGCGCGCGCGCGCACGCGTGTGTGTGTCAAGTCAAGTCAAAATGATCTTTATTGACGATAAAAGAATAAGCTTGGTAAAGCTTTTTTTACATCCTGTCGTCATAAATTAATAAGAAAAACAATTAAGGCAAATAAATGAAAAACATAAACTGGAGAAAAATCAAAAATCATGGGGAAAATGCATACACTTCATACAAGCACAATACAATGATTATGTATGCATATGTACAAATGTAATCATGGTGGTAAAATAAGAGGAAGAGGGAGTTGGGGGGGAAATAATAGCGACTGAGACAAAGAGACAGAGAGACAACAGCAGACCTGTTTACTCTACTCTTTTCGAGTAGTATTCTACTCAATTTGGACCTCTACTACTCTTCAAAATCTAAAATAATGCTCTAATTACTCATTTTCAGTGAACATTATTTGATGGTTTAATGAAGAGGACTACTCATTTCACACCAAAACTACTCATTTCTGCTATCCAGACTACGCAAGACTTGTGTAGGGGGTAAGCAGGTCTGCAACAGAGACATCAGAATCGAATTGTTTTCCTTTTTTTCGTACTCAATTTAAACCACCAATTCAAGTTCACCACCGTTAAGTATTATCCATGTTAGCTTTAAGTCCCATTTTTCAATTATTTCATGTGCCAATTTTTGTTCCATTTTCTTGACTTGATTGTTTTATGTCAATTTTTCTTTGCTTGATGCATGGTATGAATGTGTGAGTGAGAGGGCAAGGTGTAAAGAAGCTATTGTAGCTTATCCTTTTTACCCTCAATTCGTATTGCCCTCAATAAAACATTCGTATTATCCTCAATAAAACATTCGTATTACCCTCAATAAAACATTCGTCTCTCTCTCTCTCTCTCTCTCTCTCTCTCTCTCTCTCTCTCTCTCTCTCTCTCTCTCTCTCTCTCTCTCTCTCTCTCTCTCTCTCTCTCTCTCTCTCTCTCTCTCTCTCTCTCTCTCTCTCTCTCTCTCTCTCTCTCTCTCTCTCTCTCTCTTTCAGAATTGTTTCCCTTTGTTCGTACTCCATTTAAACCACCAATTCAAGTTCACCATTGTTAATCATTATCCATGTTTTCTTGTAATTCCCTTCTTTTTTTTTACATTCTTTTTCAATTATTTCATGTGCCAATTTTTGTTCCATTTTCTTGACTTGATTGTTTTATGTCAAATTTTCTTTGCTTGATGCATGGTATGAATGTGTGAGTGAGAGGGCAAGGTGTAAAGAAGCTATTGTAGCTTATCCTTTTTACCCTCAATAAAACATTCGTATTCGTATTCTCTCTCTCTTTCCAAACCTCCACCTGAAAGACCTTAATGTTTTCTTGAACCCTGTGTGCGCGGCTTCCTAGCTAGGTAACCCTGACAGCAGCAGATGTCGGCGAGGACAGACAGATGTCAGTTAATGTATTCACATCATTGTTATGACCAGCCACAAACCAAGGGGCAGCGAAAGATAGGTGACATGTCGGGCTCAGTGCATGACTGTCTATGATTATGATATCCAGCTATGATATGTTGTTGTTTTCTTGGTGGCTTGTATTTTATGCGAAGACACACAAACGCTTCTTCCTTGTGGTAGTTGGGGGGGGGGGGGGGGGGGGGGGGGGGAGGGGGGCATCCAGCATAGAACTTGGAGCTTTTGAATTCATCTCCCACTACACAATTAACTGAAAATGCTTTATTTCTGCAAAGCGTTTTTCTTTTCTTTCATAAAGAAGGACTTTGTCAGAACCCATATCAAAATTGCTTGGAATTTGATTTATGATATCGTATCATCCCCCTGCGCATTCTGTGGCTTGTGATTTGATTAAATGATTGATTGATTGATTGATTACCAGCCGCGAAGCATAGCTGAGCGAAGCTGGTAATGTTTTCAAAGAATTCTGTTCCTGACTATCTGACTGGCTGGCTGACTATGTTAACACGATAACGTTTGAAACGGAGGGATCTAGGACGCTAAAATATTGCATGTAGGTAGGTACTAAAGGTATCTAGGCCAAGTTCAAAAATAGTCAAATGTCAAGGTCACTGGAGCCAAAAATGCTTTCAAGCACCTGGCACGATAATGTTTTAACAGAGGAACCTAGGACACACAAATGTTGCATGCAACTTGGGTCTAGGCCTGGAAAATGAAGATCATTGGTCAAAGGTCAAAGGTTCGCCAGCTGCGAGGTGAAGCACTGCAGCCAAAAATACTGATAACTGTTTTAACAGAGGAACCTAGGACGCACAAATGTTGCATGCGGATAGGCACTTGGGCTGTCTAGGCCAGGTTCGAAAATGAAGATCATAGGTCAAAGGTCAAGGTCAGGTTCGTTACCAGCTGCGAGGTGAAGCACTGCAGCCAAAAATACTGCAACGCGACTGATGATTTAGCGTCTTAACGCTCTAGTTGATTGATTGATTGATTGGTTGGTTGATTGATTGATTTGATTTGATTGTGTTTCAGCTCAGCGTGGAGTCTGACTCGGAGAGAATGGAGATGGAGGATTTGGGTATGTATGCCTGTGACTGTCTGTCTGTCTGTCTGTCTTTCTGCCTGGCTGTCTCTTTCTGTGTATGACGGACTGTCATACCATTCTAGTTCAACTGACTAAGCTTTCATTACAGTAACTGTTTGTGGGTTTGCTCGTTTGCCACTCTCACGCCTTCCTCATTTAATATGATAGTCTTTGACTTTGTGTGCCCCCCCCTCCCTCTCTGTCTCTCAGTCTCCATCCCTCTCCCTCTCCCCCTCTCTCTCTCTCTCTCCTTTCCTCTCTCTCTCTCTCTCTCTCTCTCTCTCTCTCTCTCTCTCTCTCTCTCTCTCTCTCTCTCTCTCCTCTCTCTCTCTCTCTCTCTCTCTCTCTCTCTCTCTCTCTCTCTCTCTCTCTCTCTCTCTCTCTCTCTCTCTCTCTCTCTCTCTCTCTCTCTCTCTCTCTCTCTCTCTCTCTCTCTCTCTCTCTCTCTCTCTCTCTCTCTCTCTCTATCTCTCTCTCTCTCCTCTCTCTCTCTCTCTCTCTCTCTCTCTCTCTCTCTCTCTCTCTCTCTCTCTCTCTCTGTCACACTCTTTTATGTGCATGTTATTACTACGGAAAGCCGTTCGAATGATGTGGCGTTTGACTTCTGTTTAGAGATCAGTCATCGACAAAACTAACCGTTCACATCTAGGTTTTTTCTTTCTTTCTGCTCATTGTGACTGGGACTTTTTAAAAAGAAGTCATAAACAAGTGCAACGCCGAGCGGTAGCAAAGTCCCCTCGCAGCATCGCCGAGCTACTCGGAAATCGGAATGTGTCGGCTGTGCACATACATAAAAACGCATCAAAACAGCACGTAACTACATAAAAATGCATCAAAACAGCACGTAACTGAATAGTTTTTTTTTTATATATAGCCTTGGGGTTCGAACCCGTGATTTGAGCGCGCGCGATCATGCGCACACGCGCGCACAGAAAAATTCATGACAACTGTGTTATAGACCATTCATCAAGAAATGTTGTGAAAAAAACTGCATTAAAATACATGCAAAACTTCGCGAGATATTAGCGATTATGTGTTTCGGGGTTTGAACCCCGTAACTGGCGCGACCTTGACCTTAATGTACAACTAAATACATCAGTGGATAGCTTGCATCTTGGCAAACTAGTATACCAAATTTGATGATGATAGACTGAATAGTTTTTGAGAAAAACGGACGAATAGCCGGACGGAGGCACGCCGGACGGACGGACACGGACGGACGGACACCGGACGGACGGATCAGACAAAAACAATAGTTCGGACTGAACTGAACACCTTTTCTTCCCCACATCCCCAACATAATTATTGAGGTACATTGATCGACTGGGTAGAAGTCCAGGCGTGCTGTGAATAGGGATACCCTGCTTAGCTTGAGACCAGCGTGTCTTATGTTGTGTGGCTATGGAGATGATTTATTGATGGTCGTTACTGGAGGGACCTTGGTCAACTGAATCGGGAAGGTGGAGGTGAAGGAGACTGTACGCAGATATTACTTTGGATTTGGTATTTGGTATATTCTAGTCACATAGACTTATCTCTGTGAAATTCGGGCTGCTCTCCCCCGGAGAGAGCGTCGCCGCAAGTGCAGCGCCTACCCATTTTGTTTTTTTTTTTTTTTTTTTTTTTGGGGGGGGGGGGGGCACAGGGTGAGGAGGGGGTGTGGGCACACTTGGAAAACCTAGCTATCAAATTGGCCATACCAGGCAGCGGGGTTTCTCCTTGCTTTTACCGACTTTCAACTGCCGTGGGATTTTTACATGCGTAAAGCGCACGGGTCAGACTAGCTTTAAGTCCCCATCCGAAGGACTGGACGTTCAGTTCGATTTTCCTGTCAAACTAGAAAGAAAGGGCGAGGCCGAGATTCGAACCCGGGTCACTCACGCTGCAGTCACGCATTACATTTGGCAGGCGAACGTCTTAACCACTCTGCCAGCTTTCTCCCTTTAATATCGTTTCTGCAGTCACGACATAAGTTACATGTATTTTAAATTTAAACAAGGGCATCGCCGAGCGGCAGCAACGCATTGTGACTATGCAAACCCGGCCAGAGTTATGTCCTGTCCCATGTCCTCCCCCCCCCCCCCCCAATAAACACACCACTTTCCACCCTTACAGAACGCATAAAATACATAGCCCAAAATTTGAAGCGATTCTGTTCAGTAGTTCACGAGATACAGCTGAACTTTTATACAAACTTCCTTGCACCGAGTGATGTCCTCCCCCCCCCCCCCCCCCCCCAATAAACACACCACTTTCCACCCTTACAGAACGCATAAAATACATAGCCCAAAATTTGAAGCGATTCTGTTCAGTAGTTCACGAGATATAGCTGAACTTTTATACAAACTTCCTTGCACCATGGTACACAACCACACAAAATTTGAAGCGATTCTGTTCACTAGTTCACGAAATAAAGCTGGGAGGAAATGACATAGCCCAAAGAAGGAAATTTCGGTTTTCAAGGTCAAACTTCAAGGTCAAGGTCAGCATGGTGTTGATTAACGAAAGGAAGCTTCCTTTTCAATCTGTCTACCCCTCTGCCAATTTTAATCAAAATCCAAACAGTAGTTTTTAAGATAATCGATACACAGACAGACACGCAGACAGACACACAGACACACAAACCGATCGCAATACCTCGGCCTCTGGCCGGGTAAAAACACACATTAAAATATTCTCCATTACACACTGTCTTGGAAAATACTGTGTTTCAAAACAAAAAAATAAAGGGGCAGAGGAGGGAGCTATTCTTAGCATTTAGTGAATTATTTTTAGACGGAAGTATTTCGCGTGAATCATGCCTGACTCACAGACATCGTCACAATCGGATCGCATCGTATGTAGTGTGTCTGCCTACCCCTTAAGATTGTCTGAAAGAAATGCTGACCAAGCATGATTCTGTTTGGAATAAAAAGCCCACCGCAAACTATCGATCCATCTCCCCATCCCCTCTATGGATTCCACGCTCTTTCTGTCCATACACCCACCCACCCTGCCTCATCGATTCCATTATTTGTCTCCCCCCCTCTCCCCCATCCTTGTTTTAGTCTAAATGGGGCTTTGTGGCGGTAATGACTATAATGAGGTCGTTAGTCCGAGTGAGGACTAGGCACAGCATCGCTGCCTGCTAACAAGGACGACCTATCACGCTGCTCGTGTTGCCAAGATCGAAGACCTTGCGGGCGGTGTGAAAAGGGGGGAGGGGGGAGGGGTCAGCGTTGAAGCCTTATATGAACAGCACGACTCTCGCATCGCAGCGATTTTGAATTATTCCAAAAAAAAACCTCACAAATCACTCCAGCCATACGCACAAACAAAACATACATAAACAAAAGTAGAAATGAAAGAAGATTATTGTGTGTTTTTTTACTTCAGGTTTAGACATAGAGAAGTGGTAGATCAGACATTTTTGTTTGTTTCGCCGTGTCTGGCTGCGCAGGTTCTTGTGCACTACCGTACAGAATCACTTCAAATGTTTGTAAGGTGGTTTACTACTAGAACTAGAAGCTGATGTTTCCTGCCGCATGAAGCTGTCGTGTGATAATTGTGGTGGTGACATTTTGTCCTACCCATCGACACCACTTTTTTTTTCTTAAACTACAAAAGCTTTTTGTAGTTAAAACACCAAGTATGCAGATTCACCGTAAACGTGAGGTGAAGAAAAAAAGGCATTGATTTGAAATGATATTTTTTTGGTGCCTTCATGAATGAATGGAAACTATGTCATTCGCTCCAATTGCATGCCGTGTAAGTGGTTTTTTTTATGTTTTTGTTATCTGTGATTGCAACAGATTAATAAGCATCTGTGATAGTGTTGTTAATTTAAATTAAGACACCTTGTTTGTATTGTGACAGTCTAGGGGGATGTTTTGTCTCTAAAAAAAAGAAAAGAAACAGAATGTTCTTTCTGCTAAGTGAACTTGACGTTTGATTTACGGTAGTACATTTTGCATTCATGTTGGCGCCAATGTGCTAACCAAAATAACGGAAGTGGATGGCCTATGTACATGAGTATAATAAATGATGAAACACGAAAGTTCACCCTCAAGAGCTATTGGGAATTGCACGTGGTAGTGGTGGTGGTGCTGGTGTTCCAGCATTCACTTCAGTTTGGGTGCCCCTATGCGTTTTATGCGTATATCCACAACCACTTTGCTTTGTTGAACTGAACAATCCCGTCATGTCTTTGTCCTTCTGACGGACCAAGGTTCGTGATGACAGCAACGCAACACACATACTTGTAGCAAGAAGTAAGATAATCTTGCTGTTGGTATTGGGAAGTAAGCTACTAACTACTACTACTACTACTAGCACTTGGGTGCGTTGTTAAACACGCGACAGGACCATAAAAGAGGGGAGGCGTTGAGCGTTTCAACCGTCCATAAGGGTCTCTGACCGATTGGACGCTAATCTCACCTTCAACCGAGCGTTTTAAGTGAATCCATTCAGAGAGAGCGCGCGCCACATTTGAATCACAGCTGGCGAGAGAGACGGTTCGCCCTTCTTTGTACCCTGTTGTGCGAGCCACCGCGAGGCAGAGCTTTTCTGGCGAGCAAGACCCGATCCCTGGGATCGGTTGTTTTCCCTTTAAGACCAGGTAGTTCGACTAAGGCTCTTCTGTGAAGAGTAGCGACCGCTATTCTATCAACCGTTCCTTGGGGGGTCTGCGGCACATTTCGGACAGCTATTTTCAGCAACCTCGTGTACATGTGGGGGGGAAAAGTAACTCGGTGTCGCGTGAAATAAGTCACACGTGAAACACGTCCCTTTCCTCTTTCGACTTGTTTGCTGTTCGAGAAGGACTGGTCCCTGAATACATTCAGAGGCGTCTTGCGACGTGCAGGAAGAGCAGAGGATTCATCCCTAAATATTGAAAAGTCAGTGATATTTTTTCTCAAATGTATTAATTATGTTTGTCTGCGTGGGTGCTTGTTGATATCGTCCGCCATTTTGGAAAAAGGCAAAAGCAAGTGCCATGGGTCTGTACATCGACAAAGATGTAGATTGACACCCTCCGGCTCAAGGTCTAGGTTCTCTCTGTGTATATTGAACACTTACATCTCTATATTTTAAAACATAATAGTTATCGTTACGGTTGTGGCGCGCATGCATATTACGGTGACCGGGACTTCTTTCACGCAAGGACGTATTTCTCGTGACACCGTAACGGAGGAAAAACAGGAGTGAGGAGGATGTAGACTAATAGGGTGAGACATCGGAGTTGATTTATAACTCCGTGGGGTGAGCTTGACGGGTGGGGGTGGGACAAGGCGGTGTGGGGAAGTGAGTAATGGTGTTGGGGGGTGTGCCAGATGACAAGGGTCCAAGGGTCCCCTCCCCCCCCCCCCCCTTTTTTCTGTTTCTTTGTGTTCTACATTTTGTCTTTTCTGTCCTTTTTTTTTATTATATCATAGATAAACCCCTTGTAAAGCTGTTTTTGTTTGGTAAAAAACATAATTTCTCACCACATAATTTCTCTTTATGAGATAATAAAGTATTCTTGAGTCTTGGATTTTTTTTATAAACTTGAAATTGCATTTCTCGGTTAATTCTATTTTTCCGTTTTTGCCTTTCTTACCATACATAAAGCTGTATTTTAGGAACATTTTTAGCTAATAACCTTTTTGGAATATATACTAACCCTAGCCCTAAACCTAACCCTACCCCCCCACTATGTACTGCAGTACACCG
>CM065683.1:67259925-67332425 GCA_017654935.2 Phymorhynchus buccinoides
ACTTAGCACACGTTAAACCCAGTGGCAACGAAAAAGTTGTCTCCCTTTCCTTCCTTATCAGTCACACAAAAATCGCATGCAAACAAAAACAAACCGTGACGCGCCTCTGGCTGCGACGCGCTCCAGGTGGGAGCAACCCGAATTTCACAGACACGCCTCTGAGACTATAAAGTACCTAATAACTTTTGTACTATTTTGCAAATGGCTCAGCAGTCATAGGAAACCGCGGAGAGAATAAAAACTGTTGGTGTTTGGAAGTTCAGTTTAACGTCGCGTATCGGCTTTCGCCATGTACGATGGGCTGAACAAACCAACCAGGGTATAAACAAAAAGTTATGTTCCTGAATCACTGTCTTAGCCAAAAGTCCGAGAAGCGATCAGAATTAAATAAAAACTGTTGGTGTTTCCTTCGAACACCCATGGTTATACGGGTCTGCGTGGTGTGTGTGGACAGTGTACCAGTTCTAGTCACAGTCTTTTCTTTCTTTCTTAATTGGCACATATTATACTTGATTCCCTTTGCTTTCTGTCATCTACTATCTGCCTTATTGGCCCATTCTCCTGCCTCTGGCTGCGACGCGCTCTCCAGGTGGGAGCAACCCGAATTTCACAGAGACGCCTCTGTGACTATAAAGTACCTAATACCTAATAATACCTACCTAATACCTAATAATATAATATAAAAAAAATTTAAATCTTCCCAATTTTCTCCTTTGAGCTCCTCCGAAATCGGAATGTGTCGGCTGTACGCAGCGGGGAGACCAGTGAAAACTGAAAACCAGACACATACGTATCTTACACATTATGGCCATATGGCCTGGGAACGCAGAAGAAGAAGAAGAAATCGTAACCGCTAACGTGTTGCGACTGGTATTGTTTTTTCCAGCAAGGGACATTTTCGACTAGTAGAGGATGTAAACAGTGCGGTCATAGTTTACACAGATGGGTTGTATTGGTCCAGTAGTAGTAGTTCAACTGATGACTGGGGTCATTGAATCCTTTGACCTTAGGGTCAGTGACTCAACCACTGCAGAGATCGCCCCACCACCACCACCACCACTCACCCACTCCACTCTTTCTGGTTGTGTCCCCGGTTGTGTAAGTTGAGTTGTACCTTGTGAATAAAACGAGGATGGTCTGTTACTCTGTGTGTCTGGGACGGTATTCATGTCGAGATAGCATGATGCTAACTTAGAAGCTCTTCCAATGTCCTATAGGATTTAATAGGACTTTTGGAAGAGCTTCTAAGTTAGCATCATGCTAAGTCTCATGCTATCTCGACATGAATACCGTCCCTGGTTTATAATATAAAAAAAAAAAATATAACCCCGTTTCCAGGTCTTAAACGTCTTGACCGATCATGATGAACTTTTAACGGGCTGGTTCCCCGTGTCCAAAGGAAACATTAATTGTAGTAACACTACAATTCCTCTACCACTGTTGTGTACTATGTGGGTGGTTGTCATAATAGGCAGGTCTGGGTCATCCTTTTATTTTAGGATGAACTTGGGTCTGTATTGTTGTGACAGCTACTTTCACTTTGCTAGGCGAATAGGTGATAAATAACTTTGGTAAAAAGGGAGTTAACTACGAGAAGTTCCTTCCCCTTATTCATTTCACTATGTTGTAGTGTATGTCATCATAATTCACCATAGACACATTCGTTTCTGAAGGATGGAAGTATCAACCAGAAAACTAAAAATGCTGGATGCGTAGCGCTATCGCTACGTATCGAAAGATCTACCCGTTGTTGCCACTACGACCCATAGAGAGAAATTGATGACTGTGCCAATCTGTCAGTTTGAATTCCGACAGACTAACCCTAACCCTAACCCGAACCCTTTTCCTAACCTGACCCTATTCCTTGCCTAACCCTTAACCCTCTTTTAACCCTCTTTTAACCCTAACCCTTAGTTGCCGAAGTGATTTATCCCGGTGGTGTTATCGATACCTAGTGAAAGCCGTACTGATTTATCTTGGTAGTGTTATCGATGCGTAGCGATAGCGAGATGTCCCCAACCTGTTCCACCCCCATTCCATTATTTGCAAGACAAATAAACATACACGGGTTTCCCAATCGTCCCGCAAAACAAGGGGTCCCATGGACTCCTTCACTTACAGTATAGAGGGTCCTAGAGGAGGGATAGAGGGTCCCAGTGGCATAGCGAATGCTATAAAGAATTTTTCTAGTACATCCCTGGGACCCCCTGCACATTCTTTGAGGGTCCTGTAGAATTTTAGTGCTTCATATACCCCCAAATGGGGGTCCCTGGGAGCCCTGATACAGTTATTATGAACAAGAGCCGCATCTTCTTTCCCCTGGCAGCTCAACGGTCGACTTAGCTACTGATTTCACCGCCAGGTGGCGACAAATTTAACTAAACTGGCAAAGAATATCTCCAGGATTAGCCCCATTTGAGTGTGTCGCCACCTGGCGGTGAAGTCCGCAGCTAAGTCGCCCGTTGTTTCTTGCGTTTCCTCACCCGGGGTGCTCGGACTAGGAGCAAAGAGTATACATTTCTACCGAGTGTCTTTGCTGGGAGTACTGTCATGCGCTTGCCGTTTCATTTGTCTCTATGCGTATATCGTTTTAAAAGTCACTTTGGAGTGAATAGAGTGCGAGTGGATGCCGTAAGCACAGACAGTGATGCATTGTCATCATTAGCGGACCGGACGGTCCAGTGTGGTGACTCATGTCCTTTGATGGCGGAACGCAAGGTGAACGAGCCAGAAAGGGTCATGAGGGGGCATGGTTAACTCGGTTAGTTGGTCTTTAAAGACACACTGACGCACCTTGGTTTTTTGGAGGGTAGCTGTGACCCACATACACATGTCCCCAACTTCAAATTGAGGCTGCTCTTTAAAAAGATGTTTCGGTTTGAATTTGGAGACATTTGTATGGGAGTGAGACCTGGTCCAAACAATATTTATTTTCAGCTATAAGAGGGAAAACACGTGCAGCCCGTGATTTTGACACGTGATCTGGTGGGTCTTTAAACCTAGTCAGTTCCGAAAGGTTCTTTTTTTTTCACTTCCACTTAACACAGTGGGCAATGGTCAGAGGGTATTGTGCAAATATTAAAGTGGTCTGGGAAAGCGCGACATCCGCTGTTTTTGGTGACACAAAAGCTGGAATAGTTTGAATAACCATGGACACGACATTGAGTATAGGATCCATGGAATAACGAACGAGACCTACGATGAAAGCCAACTAATAGTGGGGTGACATTTAGTGCTTGGCCTAAGTGATATTTCATGGGGGACACACAAGGACCGCAAAAAGAACCCCCCTTGACGGAGTTCAATATGGAAAAAGCGAGAAAACACCGATGTTTCTATGACTGTCCATTGTTCTTGACCCTCGCCTGACCAGCGTTCCAAAAGCTCTCGGGTGTCGGGAGTGGATTTATTTATGACCATCGGATGAGCATGCAGTGTGTCGACAGTCACTGTCACCCTGTCCTGTCCGGGATTTTAGTGACTAACGATTATCAGTGCTGTGTGGGTTTTTTTTAAAGCTAGCTGTTCCTGCCTGATGCGGCGTCATGTTGGGGATCCACAGGGAGACCTGACTGGCTGGGTCAAAAAGTAGTTTTAGGGTTTTGTTTTACTTCTTTTCTTTCTTGTCCGACCGGCATAGTGCCAGTGAATCAAAGTGTTGATTGTGGGCACTCATCTGGAAGAAGAGAAGAAGACCGACGCCAAAGCGGTTGTCTGTCGCAAAGTGTTCGTGTGTACTGTTAGTGTTTGAAGAGGTTAACCAATAACTGAAAGAATGATAAGCAAAACTCGTGTAACACCATTAGAATGCAGCCTAGTTAGTGCAAAACAGTGGTAGGCCTAATTTGATTAAATATTGCTGTTCTAACAATTTGTAATGCATCATAACCGTCAATAGGTAGGATGTCAAGAGAAAGAAGAAAGCTTTTGATTAGCATATCGATCCATCACAAAAATCAACAGACGAAGTCAATCAAGTCTTTGAGAAAAGGAAAAGAAACAAATAGGCCTAACCATGGCTGTCGGTGTTTCAAAGAATACTGAAGCAGTGATATAAATCAGCGAGGCCTACTCTCCTGGAACTGGACAGTTAGCTAGCCATTGTGAAAATCGATCATGTTTTCAATTCTAAACTGATCTGATTTCATTGAAGTTCACCCTAAAATAATTAGACCGAGGTATATATTTTTCTGTGTAGACTATTCAATTTATCATCCAGAGAAAGCATCATCCATATTCTTTACTTAATATAACCTCGCCGGGACAATGGGCTCGTTCTGGTATCGACTGTTAGCGATGCTGATGGTTGGCTTTGTCAAAGTGCTACGGAACAATCGCCCCTATCTTGTGCGGCGCAAAATTCCGCCCTGGAAACGCTTGAAATGTGAGTATAGTTATTATCACGGGCGGCTGCTGTTTGATGTTGGGGATTCCTTTGGTCAAGGGTTTTTCTCTCTCTCTCCGCCCTCTCTCTCTCACACACACACACACGTTAACACACCCACACACACCAGGGCCAAATCGGGTGTGGGTGTGGGTGTGTGGTGTGGGGGGGGGGGGGGCTGGTTTCTGCCACCCCCCTCTGCCCCAAGCATGTACCTTATGCAAGGGTGAAAATAATCGCCAAATTGCAAACATTTCCGGAGACTTCGCCTCCTGGATCCCCCAAAGAGCATTGCCCCTTAAACCGGAACCTATAGGCCTACAGCTCCCTGGATCCCCGGCAGAACACGCCCCCCCCCCCCCCTCCCCCCCCCCCCCCCTCTTACGAATCGCTCGATCGGGCCCTGCACACACACACATACACACGCACGCGCGCGCGCACATCAGAAATGCCACGTACTGACACAACCACCCGTGTTGTGGTCGTTTCTTCCTTCGTTTTCTGCTTTCTTTAGCGCTGTAGTTGAGCGCCACAAAGCTTCCCATCAAATTTAGGCAACGCACGAATAAGCGAATAATAACGAAGAGCACGGACTCCACGTGCTTTTTGAACCAAACACACGAAAAAGGAATGTAAATGCTCCGCAAAACACGGAACCTTTTTGAGCCCGTGTTCACTACATCACCCGTCCGCTTTGTATTTTGTACTAGTAGCCTAGCCTTCACACTGCCAAAAGATGTGACAGCGATTGACACACACCCAAGCCACTCGTGGAAAAACAAAACCAAACCCAACTGACCCAGTTGATCATCCAGTCATTATACCTCGGAAGGCCTGTTGTTGGCGAGCGTCCAGTCGACGGAAAATGGAGGGCCAGTCTAAGAAATGGTCCAAAGCGAACATGCCCGACGACGTGGGCCAGAAGTCGCCCGTGCAGTTGACGGGCTACACCTCATACAAGCAGCGGACAGAAAGTAGCCTAGGTGGCGCGTCGGTCGACTCTGAACAAAGTGAGGGTGAACAAGACCCCTCGCCGAGCCAGGAGGACGTCCGGAAAGTGAGAATCCGAGCTTCTACTAGCGAAGATGAAGAAGGCGACCGGGTGGAAGGTTGGCCAGCGGGTTTCACCCTCTCTCTTCTTCTTCATCTTGAAGGTGACAGCCGCCATCATCCGTTTGAGGGTTCTCTTGCATCCGTTTGAAGGTTCTCTTGCATCCGTTTGAGGGTTCTCAATCTGAAAGATAGGGTTCTCTTGGTGTTGCATGAAATATTTTACCCATAAAATAAATACTCTTTTCCTCATTCAAATTGTTTGCTCTTTGGGAAAGATTCGCCCCTAAATACATTCAGAGGCGTCTTGTGGCATGCAGGAAGAACAGAAGATTCATCATTAAAATTTAAATATTGAGGTCAGGGATTTTTTCTAATTTATTTTTGTTTGCACGGATAGTTGTTTATATCGTCCGCCATTTTGAAAAATACGAAACTAAGTGGCATGGCGTTGTACATCGATTCAGTCTCGGCAAAAATGTAGATTTACACCTTCCCGCTCTATTTCTTGGTTCTGTCCGTGTAGATTGAGCACTTAAATCTCAATATTTTAAATAATAGTTGACTTATTTCTCACATGAAATAAAAATGGTTGTTCGCATGCGAAGGGTATTTATTTCATGGGATATACTTATTTCTCATGACACCGGGTTCACATAAGTTCCCTACGGAAAACCCTAAATAAGTGGAAGAAAGAAGGATAAACGTTTATGCATATAGGGGAAATTCAGACACTTGCGCAAATCTTTTCCCTTCTTTGCTTCACTTATTTATGGATTACACATGGGTTTCCGCATGAAATATCTGCTTATGTGTCTACACGGCCTAACTGTAACAAGAAAACAAGCAACTCTATCCCATCCCTCCCCCCCTCCACGGCCCTACCCTTCCCATCTTTCCCAATTTCTTGTCATTGTAGTAGATAGCCGCAATGATTGCAGTTGTAATAGTAGTTTAGGCCAAGATCCCTAATTTCTACAGCGACAGAATAATAAGAGAGAAAATTGATTTTTACGTCCTCTTGGTCTGAATCAGACACATATGGGACATTTCTGAATACAAATATGGTTGGAACAATAGGGGAGGCAATGCCCGGAGGCAGTACGAAACCAGTAAAGTCCCGATTTTTTAAATTAATACAGATAGCTGTAGCGGTGACCACGCCTCGGTTAAACCTCATCGGCTATGGCACCGCCACAAGTAGTTGTACACATCTAAACAGAATAATAAAGTGTGACTGTGGTTACTTATAGGAAGGAAGGAAGGATAGCCTACTCCCAAAATCTTCAGTATGATTCCCTCCTTGGTTGTACCAAAGATATTCTAAAAGGGTAAGATGGACTACTTAAGAGCTCGGCGAACCGGGCTGATAGTTATCGTTAGTGGGGACAGTACACTATTCACAGTGCAGGCTATCCAAAAACTCAGACTGGAACTTGAACGGAGAATTCAACTGGCCTATCGACGTGTAAAATGTGTCCTGTTTAAAAGGGACATAACCAGTGTTTCTGTCCTCACTACTCATATAGGGAAAAGAGACCGGATGCTTATCTTCCCCTATACAGTCTTTGGTTGTACTACAGAGGGTGTGAAAAGGGGCGTTCTCTCTCTCTCTCTCTCTCTCTCTCTCTCTCTCTCTCTCTCTCTCTCTCTCTCTCTCTCTCTCTGTTTTTAAGGTTTGACAGGTTGAAGAGGTATTATGAGTGATATTGATGTTTTCCAGCTTTTTATGAAAAGTAACTCGTGACAGCAAGATATTTGCAAAAGTTCTGTTGCTTTGCTTTCATTAAAAACAAGTTTTCCTACAAGCAAAGGAATGAATGGATAAAGGAGTTCATAGTTTTACTGTTTTTGGCATGCATTGAATGATTCAATAGATTAATTTGGTTATAATACAAAAGAAAGATCTGCCTGAGAAATGGAATGAAAACTGGAGACTCGCCTGTGTAGAAGTGTAATGCTTATTAAGAGAAGAGGAGGGAGGACAATGGTTGTTCACGGAAGAAGAAAAGGCTGAAAGACAAGTTTCCTTGTCCTGGACACCTCCCCCTCCCCCACCCACACACGCATACGCACACACACACGCACACACACACACACAAATGTCATTCTTTATGTGATTCTTCATCGAGCTGAAGGATCTCAAAGGTCACTGTGTAATTCTTCATATAGATGAAGGATATCAAAGGTTATTCTTTGTGTGATTCTCCATCAAGCTGAAAGATCTTTAAGGTCACTCCGTGTGATTCTTCGTAGAGATGAAGGATCTCAAAGGTCACTCTTTGTATGATTGTTCATCAAAATGAAGGATCTCAAAAGTCACTCTTTGTGTAATTGTTAATCAAAATGGAGATCAAAGGTCACTCTCTGTGTGATTCTTTATCAAAATTATCTCAAAGGTCACTGTGTGATCCTTCATTGAAATGAAGGGTCTCAAAGGTCACTCTTTGTGTTATTCCTTGTAGAGATGAAATATCTCAAAGGTCACTCTTTTCTGTGCTGCTTTATCGGGATGAAGGATCTCAAAGGTCACTCTTTGTGTGACTGTGATCATTGGAATAAAGGATCATGACGGTGTATTTCTGTGACAGTGTGATCTTACTTCATTGAAGGATCATGACGGTGTCTTTCTGTGTGATCTTACTTCATTGAAGGAGCATGACGGTGTCTTTCTGTGTGTGATCTTACTTCATTGAAGGATCATGACGGTGTCTTTCTGTGTGATCTTACTTCATTGAAGGATCATGACGGTGTCTTTCTGTGTGATCTTACTTCATTGAAGGATCATGACGGTGTCTTTCTGTGTGATCTTACTTCATTGAAGGAGCATGACGGTGTCTTTCTGTGACAGTGTGATCTTACTTCATTGAAGGATCATGACGGTGCCTTTCTGTGTGATCTTACTTCATTGAAGGATCATGACGGTGTATTTCTGTGACAGTGTGATCTTACTTCACTGAAGGAGCATGACGGTGTCTTTCTGTGTGATCTTACTTCATTGAAGGAGCATGACGGTGATTTCTGTGACAGTGTGATCTTACTTCATTGAAGGATCATGACGGTGTATTTCTGTGACAGTGTGATCTTACTTCATTGAAGGAGCATGACGGTGTCTTTCTGTGTGATCTTACTTCATTGAAGGAGCATGACGGTGTATTTCTGTGACAGTGTGATCTTACTTCATTGAAGGAGCATGACGGTGTCTTTCTGTGACAGTGTGATCTTACTTCATTGAAGGAGCATGACGGTGTCTTTCTGTGACAGTGTGATCTTACTTCATTGAAGGAGCATGACGGTGTCTTTCTGTGTGATCTTACTTCATTGGGAAGAAGGATCATGACTAGAGGTGGGGGGAAAAAACGGTTTGAACCGAAAAAACGTTGCGAAACGTTTGCGGTTAAAAAAATCGGTTTGATTTGCTGTGAACCGCTGTTTTAACTGCAATCTGAATAAGTTTTTCTTAGAATAACGCATTCTTTTCGAAGAACAACACTGATTCTCAGCGCAGATTGGGTGTTTCTAAACCAAGAGTAGCTGTTTCTAGTTTGTGGTGGTGTATGGCTTTGACTTTGACTGAGTGTTGAGTTGAGTGTGTGTGTGTCATAAGTCATACATTTCTTTTGTGTGTGTGTGTGTGTTTGTATGTGTGCGTGCATGTGAATATTCTGACAAATAAATATGTGTTTGCATAGGTGAAACTAGTGATGCGAGCACCGGTTAAAAAAGCTTGTTCGATAAAACCAGTTCGAAGACCCAGCTAAAAAAACGGTTCAGATTTTTGAACTGGTTCTCAACTCGAATCATGACGGTGTCTTTCTGTGTGTGTTTCAGACGAGAATGAGGACCAGGTGTACAGCAAGTTCATGCGTGCCCACAAGTGCTATGACCTCATCCCCACAAGTGCCAAACTGGTCATCTTCGATACGCAACTCAATGTGAGCCTGTCGACTCTCTGTCTGTCTGTCTCTCTCAAAGTCTCTTGTCTCTCCCTGCCTCTCATCTTTCTGTCTTTGAGTCTTGTCTCTTTGGTATGATATTGTATTATTTTGTTTTTCTGGTCACAGAAACTTGTCTGTAAAATTCAGGCGACTTCTATGTGTAGATCTCCGTTTGATGTGTCTGTCTCTTTGTCTGTCTGTCTCTCTCTCTCTCTCTCTCTCTCTCTCTCTCTCTCCCTGTCTGTCTGTCTGTCTGTCTGTCTCTCTCCCTGTCTCTGTGTCTGTGTCTTTGGACACACACACACACACACACACACACACACACACACACACACACACACACACACACACACACACACACACACACACACACTGCTAAGGGAAATAAATTAGAATTTTAAAAAAAGTCTTTAGATGTGACATGTTTCGATTAAAAGGATTTAAAGCTTTAAGCGAGAAAGCATTCACAAGACTACAAGTTTGAACAGTTAAGGGGAAGCAATTCATCTTGACACCATGGTTCCAGAATCTAGCATTGTTTCCCTTGTTTTGCACTTAGCTGTTGAAATGGGAGCATATTTAACCCTTCTAGTGCCATGTATTTCTTAGTTGTCCATTGCATCTCAACCAACAAGAGGGGAGTAACTTTTTTCGAGCGTGCGTGCGCTTGCTTCAATGGAAGAAACGGCATTTATAAGCTCTCTAAAAAAAACCAACGCATGGCAGTGTGCTTGGCAGTGAATGTCTTTGCATTTGGTGGGAGTGTAGAGTGGTCTTTGCATTTGGTGGGAGTGTAGAGTGATGTCTTGGGCGAATGTGTGGTGGTAGAAGAGTTAAAAGCTTAAATTTGCATTAGTCTTTTTGGCCCACATTTTCACCACCTTGCTGAACATGGTTTTAGCTCATTCGTCATTCTGGCCATATGTGTCCGGAATTAATAGAAAGCTGTCAATTTTATACATTTGCTTCAAGGGAAGTAAATTTGTGTGCACAAATACCTTGCTCACTTATAAACTCGCTTCACTCCCTTAGACCACAACTTTGCCCCTGACTTTGCTTTTGTAGTGGTTCGTTGTGGGGGACCCAATCGGTGTAGAGTGTTTTTTTTACATATAAAGTCTCTATATAAAACAAGTCTGATCTACCACTTCCCTATGTCTGTGTTGTGTGTGGGTGTCAGGTGAAGAAAGCGTTTTTCGCCCTGGTGTACAACGGGGTGCGTGCTGCTCCCTTGTGGGACACCGTCAAGCAGGACTATGTGGGTGAGTCAGGGGCCAATCGGTCAGAAACTGTGTGGAGAGAGAGAGAGAGAGAGAGAGAGACTTTGAGAACTTTGAAAACTTGAACTTTATTTTCCAAGGATTAAGAGTTTAGACAATGCCTAGTCTTCCAATCTGTCAGAGAGAGAGAGAGAGAGAGACACTGGACACTGGAAAACTTTATTTGACCTTGTGAGAGAGAGAGAGAGAGAGAGAGAGAGAGAGAGAGAGAGAGAGTGAGAGTGAACATTGAGCACTGACAAACTTTATTTAACAAGGATAAATATTTTAGAGAGAGAGAGAGAGACACTGGACACTGGAAAAGTTTGTTTGAACTGAGAGAGAGAGAGAGAGAGAGAGAGAGAGAGAGAGAGAGAGAGAGAGAGAGAGAGAGAGAGAGAGAGAGAGAACTTGAAAACTTGAACTTTATTTTTCAAGGATAAAGATTTTAGGCAACGCCTATTCTTCCAATCTGTCCTTGGTACATATACGAACATAGAATACAAACATGGCAAGGCATAAGAACATGGCAAGGCATAATATTACACATACAGATTTGGACATAAAGGTAGCACCTTGGTACATATATGAACATAGAAAACAAACATGGCAAGGCATAATATTATACAGAGAGAGAGAGAGAGAGAGAGAGAGAGAGAGAGAGAGAGAGAGAGAGAGACTAGATTAGATGGATCAGAGGGGGGGGGGTGGGGGATTGATCAGAGGGGGAGGATTCCTTCATCTTAACCCATTTCACTTGCAGTCATTTTTCATGCAAAATATTCTGTAAAACTAAAAGTTACCTGGGCAGATAAATTAAAAATGGCATCTGCAATACAGTGGAACCTCCCTTATAAGACCTTCAAAAATCATCCAAAATCAGGTCTTATAAGGGAGGGGTCTTATAAAGGAGGTAATTTTAATACTTACAAAGAATTTTAATGTTTCAGAGAAGTAGGTCTTATATGGGAGGGAGTCTTATAATGGGAGTTCTTATAAGGGAGGTTCCACTGTACTATGGCATGTACCAGGTATTAAAAAACCCTGTCCAAAAATTGTAATACAACCATGGTTATGATGGTGGTTGATGGAACTATGCACTGTTGCAAACTGAAACTAAACAGATCCAAGAATGAAGACGATAAGGTCAAACCCTGATTTGATGCCTTTTACTTTTTAGTAGCGATATGGGTGTTAATAAATACAACGTGTTGCTAAAAGATGTTTGATGTCAAAGGGTCAATGTTTGTGGATCTTTGAACTTTGAAGCGTTTAAAAAGTATAAAATATAATTGTTTTTTGTTTGTTTTTTAAAAAAGAAATGACATTAATCATGTTGGTTTTGCATTTCTTGTCTTCTTTACCTTAGCTTAAAAATCGAGAACCTTCATGATTGAACCAGTAGCCCCCCTCCTCTCCCCCCCCCCCCCCCCCCCCCCCCCCACCCAGTGATACTGGGGGATCATTTATACAAATAGTTCCCCCACCTTCTGGATGTTCTGTGCTTGTCATTTCTTCTAATCTGTCACTCTCTTTGACTCTGCTTTTTCCCTTTACTTGCTGTCATCTACTATCTTTCTGCCTTTCCGGTCCATTCTCCTGCCTTTTGTTTTCTTCCAAGAAACGCTTTCAAAAAATATATCCTCCAGCCGAAGTCAGACATGCTGGGCCTAACTATTTCTTAGGCTCATAACGGCAGCATGACGCATTTTCGCTCATAATTGACAGGAAACTGTCTGAGCGATCAAAGAAGAAGAAGAACCAGACCAGGGCCTGTATTCACATTGAGATAGCATGAGACTTAACATCATGCTAACTTAGAAGCTCTTCCAAAAGTCCTATTAAATCCTATAGGACATTGGAAGAGCTTCTAAGTTAGCATCATGCTAAATCTCATGCTATCAACGTGAATGCAGGCCCTGTTTATGAATAAAACTACACATTTTGCATCAAAACTACTTATTTCAGCTATCCAGACTACTCGCGACTTGTGTAGGGGATAAACAGGTCTGAAGAAGCAGTATTGTAATACAATTATTTGTTGAAGTGTTGGAACTGAACTCCTTTTTGTGTGTGTGTCAGGAATGCTGACCATCACTGATTTCATCAACATCCTCAAACGCTACTACAAGAAGCCCAATGTAAGTCAACGCCTTTTAACTCACCCTTTAATTGTAAGCGATTTGTTTCATAATGTTTTTCTTGCGTTCTTTTTTGTTTGCACTTCGTTTCGATTGTGTGATAATCAGAGACGCTTTATGTTAAATCTATGTTCAGAATGTAGCGTTACAACGATGGTTTGGTTTCTGTAATGGTGATTTATCATGACGAGCAGTCTTTGGTTTGCTTTTGGTAGCCAGTTGTATCTATTTAGCTTTGCCAGTTTGGATGGTTAAGCTTTAAAGACCCACCAGATCATGTGTGAGTGTCAAAATCACCGGTTTCACATGTTTTCCCTCTTATAGCTGGTAAGAAATCTTGTTTTGACCAGGTTTGATTCCCATGCAAATGCCCCCAAATTGAAAACGAAACATAATTTTAAAGAGTAGACTCAATTTGAAGTTGGGGGCATTTATATGTGGGTCATAGCTACCCAGAAAAAAACCAAGGGACTTAACCGTGGTGGGTCAGTGTGTCTTTAAGTATTCTGTGCACCCACAGAAAGGTTGGTCAGCTGGCTGAATCGAAGCTTAGATCGGAGATCATTAACTAAATCAGTGTTTCCACCATGTTGCTTTCATACGATAGTTGTATTATGGGATGGAAATGTCGCACTTAAAGCATAATGTGTTACTTTGTTGATATTGGTGTTTATTCGTTTAAAGCAAGTGAACTATCATTTTTGTGCATTCCTGTCAGTTTCCCATTTTTGAGAGACAAAAGGGTCAATCATAGTGAGCCAAGATTGCAATTTGGAAGAAGTTAGGTTGTGCATGCATCTCTAAGCTCTTGACATCACAAATTGATCTTTCTTTTGTCCTTTCTATCTTCTAGTTATACCGGTGAATAAAGTGATTTTTTTAAATTATGCTAAAAGCTAGGTTTTTTAATTTCAGATTTTTCTTAGGCTAGTTTTCCCCATTTGTAGAATCTGTGATTATTGTTTAGAATTATTGCCCCATGCACTAGATAGACATTAGTTTCCATTTTTATATTATCGGCGATAGAACTTAGTGTACAGGTTTTAATTGCTTTTTCAACTTTTGAGCATGTTAATTATACAGTATTTCACTAGTAGTCTGTGTAAACTGTGCCTTCACTTTTAGTTTGACTAGGAAATATAGGTGGCATATTTTTTTGTTGGTGTCAAACACGCACATCCCCAAGTTTCGTGGATGCAACCTTACCTCGGATACGAGGCGGCACCTGTTTTTTCAAAATTTTGACCACATTTTGTTTTTCAAATTTCAAGGGGGAAAAAGTGTTGAATTATCACTTTACAAGCCTGGACTAGGCTTCAAATTGAGTGTGATTTTGCTTTTTCTTTAGCTTCAAGGGGGTGTTGCCCCTGATCCCCCAACAGGGGCTCTGCTCCTGTACCCTGCCAGGGGCCTGGGCGGCCCCTGGACACCTGCCTTGCCTGTTTTGGGATTTTCTCCAGTTGCATCCATGAGTGTAATTGAAGAGGTCCTGTTTCTGGCACTTGTAAGAGTGCGTCCCCCCCCCCCCCCCCCCCCCCCCCCCCCCCCCCCCCCCCCCCCCCCCCCCCCCCCCCCCCCCCCCCCCCCCCCACTGTCCATAAGAGGCCACACCTAATTGGACGTGAAACCAACCATCAAGCAACCCCACCCCCATTTCCATTCCTTCTCCCCTACCCCCTACCCACACCCACCACCCTAACTTCCCATCCCTCGTCATCAACTCTTTGCGTTTTGTTGTGCATGTTTTGCGATTTTGTTTGTGTGTATGTGCAGGATCTGGTACTGTTTAGTCAACAAGTTGTGACATTGTGTTGTTTCTTTCACTTCTAGAGCACAACTGGAAACGACGGCCTTCCTCCAGCGGTTAAGTGTGGAATGCTTTCGTATTGGCTGCTTTGCACTCCCCCTTTTTATTTTATTTTTATTTTTTATTTTTTAAATCGTAGAGCTTGTAGAGCCTCTTCCCTTTTCTTAATGTATTATAAGTGCTTTTATATTTATAAGATAGCGTGCTTGTTTCTTTTGCTATCAAATCCTTTCTCTGGCAAGAGAAAACGTACCAAAAAAAGCTGACAAAGGGGACAAGTTGTTGTTGTTGACTTACCCTGGCTAAAAGACTCCAGGGATCATCCCAACAGCCGAAGCGCCTGAACACTGTGGTACAAATGCACCAGCTAGGGATGAGAACATTATGTGTTACCGTTTTTGATTACCCCGCCACGTGGGCAGCCACACTCCTCCTTCGGGGCAAAGTGGACAAGTGAAATTGCCCTTCCTTACAGGTAATAGACAATGGCAGTTGCTGATGCTGCCGCTGGCTATATATCTTCAAATGTGAAAGTGCACATCCACTGTATTCGTTCTCAAGTTCCCTACATGTGAGGGAGCAATTGGTTTTTTCCAATTTCACTTCAGACCTTCCTCCTGTGGGGATACCGGTGGGGGGGGGGGCGCCTTTTGCATAAATAGTTCCCCTACCTTCTGGAAGTTCTATGCTTGTGACGTCCTCTCATCTGTCACTCTCTTTGACTGCCTTTACCCTTTGCTTGCTGTCGTCTACTATCTTTCTGCCTAACCGGTCCATTCTCCTGCCTTTTTTCACGACACACTTTCAAAAAGATTTCCTCCGGCCGAAGTCGGACTTGCTGGGCCTAACTATTTCTTAGTTAGGTGCATGACGGCAGCATGATGCATCTGCGCTCATAATTGACAGGAAACTGTCTGAGCGATCGTAGAAGAAGAAGACTTCAGACCAGAAAAAAGAACACCCTCCCAAAAACTTTAACGCTTGTACCTTCAGTAGAGAGTTGCCTTTCATCTGGAGAAATACTTTCTAGTGTCTACCCTTAAAATAAACATTTAATTATAGGTCTTCTTTTTCAGTGGAAATTCAGTATTTTAATTGTTTTTTTTCAAACAGTTTATAGACCAACTTTTAGCACTTATTTGTGTGTCTATGCTTGTCTGCTGTAGCAATTCTAGCATGCAGATAATGCAATGTAAAATTAGGTATGAAGACTGGCTGAAATACAGTCTTCTTTTTTTTCTCTCTTAATAATACTCATTGCAGTTTGCCTGCTTTATGCTTGTGTGCATGTTAAGCAGTTTTCGTATCTCAATTTGCATGCTTTGAAAATGGATAAATATCAACATTATTGTCTTTTATTGTGCATATCGTCGGTGAAATTCAAAAACCTTGTATCAAATATTTTTTTGGTATTGAAATTTTTTTTATAATTTTACCAATTTTCATTCAGAAACACATACGCACACAACGCATATGCAATAGAAGTTACAGTGGGAATAAGGGCGACGAAATGTATGTCAATTTTTTAAATTATTTTTAGTTAAATACATACCTAGTCAGCTCTCTAATTTTTTCCTGCCACCTTCAACCAAAACCTCGTATCTCTAACGACTTTCTATCTGGGGTAAATGAGGTTGTGAAAATTGACGAAAAACTCAAGTCCCGAATTCAGATCTAGTTAAGGACAAAAACCTCGTATCTTCGTTCTTTTCAAGTATTTAAACCATTTGTTTTTATTTAGCAAAATGCAGGACTAAACTTGCAATGTCTTGAACAACATATTCATCATAGTTAATGAAACGCGGTTAATTTTTAAAACCGTTTTTGTTTCTCTCAAAACTACGAACATTGAGATACAAGGTTTTTTTATTTCACCGACAATGTGCAACTGCATCACCCGAAAACACAGTTATGGGCTATTATGCTGCTTTTGTGTGAAGGCATGTATGTATGTTGATGGCCAATATTTCAATTATTTATATCAAGTATTTCAGAAGCTTTCCCATGGTTAGGGCAAACCCGGGGTTTTGTCTCAATGGGTTTGGTTAGGAAAATAATCCCATTTCCAGTATTATGTCCAACCAATATTTGTGTCCTGGCTGCCTTATAAGTTGACGGGGTAGATCTGGAACGGATAAATCTGTGGGCTGTCCCTGTCACATCATTTGTTTCACAATAAATCGCCACCCATAAATTAACTATCGTAAGTCAAAATTGGTCAGATTCAATGAGTTGGACTTAATCAATTGATCAAGTTAAGTCATAACATCTAACAAAGCTGTAAGCAGACATGTTTACTCTTTTTGAGTAGTATAATACTCAATTTGGACCTCTACTACTCTCCAAAATTGATGATAATGCTCATTAATTCTTGATTGCTACTCATTTTCAGTGAACAGTGTTTGATGGTTTTAATGAATAGGATTACACATTTCACACCAAAGCCATGCAGCTACTCAAGACTTGTGTAGAGGGTAAACAGGGACGGTATTCATGTCGAGATAGCATGAGACTTAGCATGATGCTAACTTAGAAGCTCTTCCAATGTCCTATAGGATTTAATAGGACTTTTGGAAGAGCTTCTAAGTTAGCATCATGCTAAGTCTCATGCTATCTCGACATGAATACCGTCCCAGGTCTGCTGTAAAAACATATTTGCAAAGATAGAGCACATATGATGATGCCATGGGAACAAAAGTGACGTCATTTGACCTTTGAGTCTCTTTCTTCTCATGTGAAGTGATGTCTCATGCTTTACGACACTATGTTTTGCACACAGCAAATTGTCTTCCAGTATGTTAGGCAATTTTAAATCTCGGTGCATTGTATGTTTTTAGTCAGTTAAGCTGTGTCAGAGCCAAGGTCAAAATGGATGGATTCTCTGTTAAAGAAGATTGGCGAGCATGTTTCTGGAAAGTGTTTGACAGCGTGCGTCGCTTTAGTCTTGGTTGTGTTTGTCTCTTTTGAAATACACAGTCTTTAGTGTGCAACATGGCTTTTCTTGTGTGTGTGCATGTCTTGTAATCCAGTAATGCATTTGAATTGTATAATATGGCAGCTTCCTAGAACCTGTGCGGAACTCTTGTGTTTGTTTAGCGGCTTCGAATTCTATTAAGTTTATTTTATTTTAAGGCCCACATGGCATGTTTTAAAAAGCAGGAAGGAATAAGGGTTGGTCAGTATTTCAAGGTCAAAATGTGTGTGTGTACATGAGCATGCCTATTGGCCACTGCAACTAGGGTTATTAACGCCCTTGACAGCAAGAGTTAAGCCCTTGTTGATCAGTATCCAAAAGGGCATTCACTCTTGCGAAAGGCAGCCATTACGTGGCCTCAAATAGGGTTATTGGCGAGAGTTATGCCCTTGCTTGGTCAGTACTCAACCATCTTCCCGCACCCACCAAGGGCATTCACTCTTGCAAAAGGTGTTCTTTGCAGTGGGTAATAGTGAGGCTGACTGATTGGGGTTTTTTAACAGTAGTTGGTGGTAAATTGACTGTTACCGGTACACATTTACATTGTTATCATTAACTCATCCAAGTCGTTCCAGCGGAACTAGCATAGTTTTGATAAACTGATATGTGCGGAATTTGTCAATTTTAAGCATTTGCTTCAAGGGAAGCATACCTTGGTCACTTCGCTCCCTTAGACAACAATTTTGCCTCTGACTTTGCTTTTGTAGTGGTTTGTTGTGGGGAAACCAGTTGGTGTAGAGTTTTTCTATATATAAAGTCTGTATATAAAAGAAGTCTGATCTACCATTCCCTATGTCTAAACCTGAAGTAAAAACCTGTCATCTTTCATTTCTCCTTTTTGTTTATGAATGTTTTGCTTGTGTTTTATGGCTTGTGATTTGTGAGGTTTTTTTAAACATAATTCAAAATCGTTGCGATGCGAATGAGTTAATGTTATTATTATTTTATTTTTTTATTTTTTTTAACACATTTTTACTCCTTCCTCTTTCATTCTTCCTCTCCACAGTTCCTACATTCACACACACACTTTCATCCATCAAATTTGTTTATATATATACGAAGGAGCAAAATAAATGCTTTCATATTAAAATCTTTACCTCTATTGAAGTGGATCATTTCAAATAGCAATTATGTGTTTTACATGAGAGAAGGGTTTCAATTTTTTTTTTTTAGCAAACAAAATAACAATACCAAAACAAACAAAAAACCAGACAAAAGTATCAACAGAACACTTGTGGACAAGCACGCATCGGGCGTAAATACCGACAATGATATCGGTGCCCTAGAGTCAACACGGGTAATATTATTGTTTGTTAATATTTCTTTATGTATCATTTATCATAATGTACGTATGACATGAATTGTAGGCTAAAAATCTCAAGAATTGGGTATTTGAAATTTGTACCTGTAACTTTTTGTTAATATGTTTGTGTATTCTTTATGTACCCTTATCATATGAATTCCATGCCAGCTGGGTTTGAGAATTGTAATCAGCATTGAAAACACAGTCCTTTCCTTAAATGATCAAAATAATCAAAATGATTATTATATTCACAGCCCTTTATTTTCACTTAGTCTTAGGGAAAAATGACTTCCCTGATATTCTTACCAGTTTCTTTGCTTTCTTTAAACACAACAAAATTCTGTTCATTTTAATTTTTAGTGATATTCATGCTGAGTTTTTTGCTCTTTTTGAATCGAGCACAATATGCAACAAACCCAACAGCTAGCATTTTGCAGACCCAGGTGTTTAAGTTAACCCTTTAACCGCCAGCCATATTTCAGCCAAAAATGTCTTTTGAAATTACCTGGGTAATTGGGGATTCTTCTGTGACACACATACAATGTCTATCCTTCCCAAAAACTAAGACAATAGGGTCTTTGGATAATAGACCCCGATTTGATGCTTTTTAGTGACATAGGTGTTAAATCACTGTGGTGCTAAAATGCGACTTTGGCGGTGAAAGGGTTAAACATTGTTTCACTGATTACATCTTTATACCTGTGTCTTTTCTGTCCCCCATTTCTCTTAATTCATGCTGTATATCTGTTCAATTTTTGTTGCTTTTTTGCTTTGTTTTGAATGATGGTATCCTCTGTTTCTTTGCCTCATTTTTAAAACTTCGCTAAACACCTCCTTTTGCTTATTTATAAATTAGTTTGGGGGGTAGATTTTGTTTTCCTTTCATAAAACGCTTACTTTAGATTTAATTTTCAACTAAAAAAATGCTTATGGTATTTATAAGAATGTAAACAAAATGAAGATGACAAAAATGATGGTTTATAATAATAAGACCCCCGAAGGAGGAAACCCAAGATTTAGATGTGCTGTATGTTTGCATATATATATATATAATCGGTGAAATTCAGAAAACTCGTATCTCGATTTTTTTGGGGGTTGAGTTAGATACATAGTCAGCTCTCTAATTTTTCCAGCCACCTTCCTCCCAAAACCTGTATCTGGGGTAAATGAGGTTGTGTAAATAGAAGAAAAACTCTTCGTACCAAATTCAGTTGATGCTTAAGGACAAAAATCTTGTATCTTCATACTTTTTATTTACAAAATTCAGGATAAACTTGCAATGTCTTGAACAACATATTCATCATAGTTAATCAATTGTGGTAAACGCGGTTAATTTTTAAATCAGTTTTCGTTTTTCTCAAAGCTACCAAATTCTAGATACAAGATTTGTGAATTTCATCGATATATTTACTTTTTGCTGTGGGATTATATGGATTGCTGGTAGCACATTGGGATTTTTTTTCATCTGTCATGATGGGAGAGGTGTGTGGGGTGGGGGTGGGGGTGGGGTTGTATGTGTGTGTGTGTGTGTATATTATAAGTGTGTGTGTGTGTCTGTTTGTATGCAGAATATTGAGTGTAAGAGTACATGTTCATTGCATATGGATTATAATGCAATAATGTTTTGGTTTTTTTGTGTGCAATTATGTCAATTTTATGCTATTATTTATGTGCAATTTCATGTGCATTCGTGCGCATGTGTGTGTGTGTGTAATATCTTTTATTAGTTTGTTTTCAGTCTGCTTGCACATGCTGTGGAAGAACAAATTCCATTTATACCCTGTTTTAATGGACAATAAAGTTTTTGAATTGAATTGAAATAAATGCTGTGTATCCCATTAAAGGCACGACCAGACTATAAAAGGAGGGTAGGCTCGACGCACGCTCAGTATTCAAATCGCTGCAGTCACAGAAGCGGGTTTTCCATTCTCTTCCCCCCATTGTGAGAGAAAGAAGCCTTTGTGCGCCGCGTCAGATGTGTCGGACCAGCGTTATCTGATCCTAGGGATCGGTCGATAGGCCTTTAAGATCTGGGCTTGTTGAGGTGTCTAATTGCCTGGCCCAGCGTTAGGCTGGGATGGGGCCGGACTAGGTCCCCAGCTTGCTGGAGGCTGAAGAGCATTGTGCCTGTCCGGCAGCTCCACTAATGCTGGGCATATCAGACTAGGGAGTCTGCAAATCTTTGTATTCCCCCCCCCCCCCCCCCCTTAAGTATGTATCATTTATTTAAATTCAGTTCATTTATTTTCTTCTTACTTCTTTGGTGACCTGGCGCTGCGCGTGACCTTCATATATATATTATTTCTTTTCCAATATCGGCAAAATCTTCAACCTGATGAAGGTGGCCGATTGACGAGAATAATAATTGTTGCCCTGTTTGACCGATGTTTTGTTGGCTCATTGCAGGCCAGAATGGACGAGTTGGAAGACCACAAGATCGATACCTGGAGAGGTAAACTAGTTCAGACTTCTTTTTTTAAACTGGCTCTGTCCTGAACAAAACAGTTCTCCAATATTATTGAGTTGTACATGTACACCAGTTGTCCTCTTCTGTCTTATTGAACTATATCCCTCTTCGGTCGTAAGACATACAGTTTTCTTTTTTATTTCTACGTCTAATTTCCCACCATTTGTTGTTTCCAGAGTGATTTATTTTAGGTTATAGAATGTTATAAAGTTTTCAGGCATGCAAGAATCTTGACTAGTAGTATGCAAGCACTTGTGATACGTCATTCGTGTGCCTGTGCATATACACATCAATAGATCGGAATCAATTTATATTCCCATGCTCACACTTGCATGAATGCACACTTTTGTTTACATGTTTTGGCATGCAGTCATATGCGTTCACATATATATGCACATGCGCGCACACGCACACACACACACGTACATTCGGGGAGGGGGTCAGTGTTAATTTTGACCAAAATAATATATTAATGACAACCTTTTCGTTGCCACTGGGTTTAACATGTGCTAAATGCATGGGCTCACGGGACCTCGGTTTATTGCCTCATCCGAAAGACTCCACATTCAGACCGTAAGGTCTAGTGCAGAGTGAGAGGAAAAAATCCCCTAGCTGTACCCAGGTCCGGACTCGGGTTTACTGTGCACAAGGCGAACGCGTTACCTCAGTGCCACTCTACACCACCGTGAGAAACCCTAACCGTTGCTGTGGTGGTTGTTGGTGGTTGCAGAGGTGCTGAAGGAGGACCTGAAGCCCTTTGTGTTCATCGACCCGGACGCCAGCCTGTTTGAGGCGGTGAAGGCCCTGGTCCACCACCACGTGCATCGCCTGCCCATCGTCGACCCTTCCACGGGCAACGCCATCTACATCCTCACGCACAAACGCATCCTGCGCTTCCTGCACATCTATGTCAGTGGCTTTTCTTGCAATTTCAGTTTGCGGGCTGCCTTGTTTTTATTTTTTCATCTTCTTCCAGTAATGTCCACCTGTGGTGACTGGCGATTACATGATATTAACCCTTTCAACGCCAGGCATTTTCAGCCAAAGCCTTCCATTAACCCTTTCACCACCAATGTCGCATTTATGCACCACAATGGTTTACCATGTTATTAAAAGGCATCAAATCAGGGCCTGTTATCCGAAGACCCTATTTTCTTAATTTTGGGAGGTATGGGTAGGCCTAATGTTATACATGTCACAGAGGAATTCCCAATATTTCAAATACATTTTTTTCTCTAACCAGTTAAGTTTGATGGTATTTTTTGGCTGAAAATGGCTGGTGGCAAAAGGGTTAAACTTACCTGGGTAGAGAACAGATTCTGTCTGCAATATTGGGGATTCCTCTGTGACATGCATAAAACAGGGCCTGTCCTTGGACCTCCCAAAATTAAGAGCATAAGGTCATTGGTTGACAGACCCTCATTTGATGCCTTTTTGTGACCTAGGTGTTAAATCATTGTGGTGCCAAGAGGCGACAGTGGCGATGAAAGGGTTGATACTGGGGTTCGAAAACATTTGCTGCGCTAGGGGTGAAGAGAAGGTTTTGTGAAATGTTTAGGACTTGCATAGTTCTAGAGGGCAGTCCCATATAGGCCTATCAGTTTTGTGTGATGTTTAAACTTACAACTTGGATGGCTTTTGTCATCGGTTGACATATCGGCCTGAGGTTGGGTGTGCGAACCATAAAATGAGAGTGAGAGCGGCGTTTGTGTGTGCGTGTAGTGTGTTCATGTGTGTGTGTTTAGTGCGTGCGCGCGTGCGTGTGTGTGTGCATAATATATCTTTGTCGTTTATTTATTTATATTGCTTGCTGGTTTATTCATTTAGTTTTGTAAGTGCTTAGGGCTTTTTTAAGATTAGGCGCTATAAATGCCAATTATTATGATGATGTAGTTGCACCCATGGAAAACCCCGATATACAGATCTGAAAGCATTTCTCCAAGTGTGATGTGCAGCGTTTGCGGCGCGTGTTTCAGCTGAGGGAGCTGCCCAGACCCAGCTTCATGGGCAAGACCCTGAAGGAGCTGGCCATCGGTACCTACAGCAACGTCGTCACGGTCAGTACTCCTGTCAGCTGCTACCCAGTCAGGGAAGCATATTGTGGTTGCCACGTACCGCTTGTCCCACACCGTTGTTTCTGCGTGTTTGCAACGCACGAGATGTCGTTATATTCTGGATGGGTTTGTGTGTGTGTGTGTACGTGTGTGTGTGTGTGTGCACGCACGCATGTGTTTATGTAGCACAACACACAACACACACACACGTCAGACACGCAATGTTCTCATCCCTAGCTGGTGCATTTGTACCATAATGTTTAAGTGCTTTGGCTGTTGGGATGATCCCTGGAGTCTTTAAGCCGGGGTACAACAACTAGGAATTCAAATTCACATGAACTGGATCCCAAAGCTGGAGTGGGCCAGAAGCTCTTTTAGGCCCCAACTGACTCTGGAAGCATATTTTTGTTATCACATACCGCTAGTCCCACACTGTGTGGGTGGGTGACCGTCTTTGATTACCCCGCCATGTGGGTGGCTAGCCACACGCTGACTTTGGAGGATTTTGGAAACTGGTGATGTTATGCTAGGAGCTTGTCATGGCTAAAGACGATCCCTACATAACTATGCAGAGCATAACAACATTTTGATGTAGCCTTGGTGTTCTAGCTTATTTCCATTGGTCTGACAGCCTTATGCCAAGGCGGGGGGCTTTTAATCTTAATCTTAAAGTGCAAAGTGTTGCTGAAGGCAGGGAATACTTATTCCTTTTGCTTGAGTCTTTTTTGTTAAAATTCTTCTAATATATTTTTTTTATGAAAGTGTTTATGGTTTTGTTACGTCAGTGAATGTTTTTACCTGTGTGTGCCATGCATGTAACTGACAACATGACTTTGGTGATTATTATCAAGACATAAGTCGGACGTAACTTGACTGAAGCAAAGGAGATCATTTGAACGCTGATATATACCTTCTGTGTTTGTCAGACTATTTTTCGTTTACGTACTTTGACTAGTTTATATGAATTATATAAGTATTCAAATAGAAGTATGAATTATTTTCTCTTTGAGATAATAAAAGTTTACTTAAATTGAACTACTACTGATGCATGTACTTTTATTACTCAGTTTTGACTACATATCTTCACTAAAAATAGGTTGATAATAAAAAGGTGTATTCATGCATGTTCGATCTTTATGCAAACATGCTGCAAAAGGCATACTAATGAACAGTACGTAGTATTTCAATGAAGTTTAAGAAATAAACTGACCTAAACCTGAGCAAAGGGATAACTGTTTTTAAAAAATATTACAAAGGCAAGATAAACTGTTTATTTTACAGGGGTTTTCTTCGTCTTCCAGTTGAGTGCCTGCAATCAACACTCTAGATTCATTGGCACTATTAGGCCATGTATACACATAAGCGGATATTCCATGCGGAAACCCGTGCGCAATCCATAAATAAGTCAAACAAAGAAGGGAAAAGATTTGCGCACATGTCCGAATTTCCCCTATATGTGTAAACTTTTATCCTTCTTTCTTCCACTTATTTAGGGTTTTCCATACGGAACTTGCGCGTCTAATGTGAACTCGGCCTTACTGGTCTGGGTCGAGATTCCAGGTTGGACAAAAACCCTAAGCTAGCTTAGTGACCCAGGCAGTTAGTCTTTTTGGTCTCTTTTGTCTAGCCTCAAGTGACTCAGTTATATCAATCAATCAATCAATCTGTTTATTGGCTTCATAACAAGAAGAATTCAGTTATATGATACAAAACATTGGTAAGCTCTGTTTTTCCATTTTGCGTCCTTACACTAAAAGCTCTGTGTGCGTGTGTGTGTGTGTGTGTGAACAGGCCTCCAAAAAGATGCCACTGATTCAAGCCCTTAACCTGTTTGTGGAGCACCGCATTTCCGCCCTGCCCGTGTTGGACGAAGAGGGGGTGGTGTGTGACATCTATGCCAAGTTTGACGTCATTGTGAGTACGACATGACAGCCATTCGTAGCCGACTGCCACCTATCGCATCAAGTTGGTCCCATGAAATGTACTTCGTTTCAGAAGTACACTTTAGCATTACCCACTCAAAAACACTCAGACTGCAACGTCACTAGAACATACAATAATAGCAGTGTGCATTTCCGTACATCCCCCTAAAGTAGCAGTGACAGAATAGTCAACAGTGACTGTGGTCGCTTTATGGAAAGGAAACAAACAAACAAACACACAAGTGTAAGGTGACATTATTTTATTCACAAGGGACACAACCACACTGAAAACCGCTCGGGGAAGGTTTTGTTGTGTCTCTTGTGAATAAAATAGCATCACTGTACGCTTGTTATGTGCTTGTTTGTTTGTTGTATGTTACCCACCCCAGCTGATTGAAAACGGCCAAACGAGCAAAAATAAAAAAATAAAATGCTGGCAAGATGTTGTAGTAGGTTTGTATTTCATTGTTACATTATTGTGTGTGTTCGCTTTGTATTGCATTTTTGTTTGAATGCGTTATGAATGCTAACGTGTGTGTGTGCTTTGATTCGATTTCTTCTTCTTTTTCGATCGCTCAGACAGTCTCCTGTCAATTATGAGCGCAGATGCATCATGCTGCCGTTATGCGCCTCCGATTTTCGTGAAAAATGGCAGGAGAATGGACCGGTAAGGCAGAAAGATAGTAGATGACAGTAAGCAAAGGGAAAAGGCAGAGCCAAAGAGAGTGACAGATTAGAGGAAGCTACAAGCACAGAACTTCCAGAAGGTGGGGGAACTATTTATGCAAAAGACCCCCGGTATCCCCACATGGGATGTTTTGATTTCTATCTCGATTCAGCGCCGTATAAATACTGTATGTTGTTGTTGCAGAATCTTGCTGCTGAGAAGACCTACAGCAATCTGGACATCACGGTAGAAGAGGCCCTCAAACACCGCTCCAGCGTCGATGTGAGTACCCCTTTCATTGTTGCTGACCCTGGTGACAAGGTTGACCAGCTTACCAGCAGTCAATGCAGTTGATTCACCAGCAGCAAAGCGAAAGCTGGTCAATGTGTTCAGGGCATTCTGTTTGTTCGTGACTAGCTGTCCGACTATCTAGCTATGTGAACACGATAACGTTTGAACGGAGCAGGAGGCTCAACTTTTGATGCGGATAGGTATTTAGGTTATCTAGGCCATGTTCGAAAATGAGGGTCAGTGGTCGAAGGTCAAGGTCACTGGAGCCGAAAATGCTGCCGTGCACCCACTTTTCTCTAGCTGTCGACAATGCATGAGCTATAGTTGAGATCCTCGCTGGCACAGGGGTTCTGTAAAGTGCAGGTGTAGACTGTTTGATGGGACTTTAGTTTCTGGGGTGTTTCCTTTTCCTTTTTTCATTTCATTTGTGAAACAAGCTCTTTGTGTGTCTACTGTATGTTTGAAGCACTTTAAAATAAGCATTTGTATGAATGAGTTGTGGAAAAAGCAATCTAAAATACTTAAATAAATCATGTTTTTCTTCAGCTGCAGGGGGACATTAACCCTAGACCCCGGCCTTTCATGTTTTGTCATTTTGTGGTTGATCTAGCGTTTTCATGTTCTGGTTTAGAATTGTGGATTTGTTGTGAATAAAATTGTGCTTTTTATGTTGTTGCTGTTTTTACACAAGGGAGACCATTTTCCATGGACTTTATTAATGAGTGTGCTGCGAAAGGAAGGCTGAATCTTCAGAGCTTTAAAAAAGTGTATTAGGTCCATTCAAGTTTCTTGTATCCAGTGGCGAGCTGTTTGGATGATCCCTGGAGTCTTTTAGCCAGGGGTAAGCCAACAACAATAGCAACATATGGGATGGTGAATGGTGTGTTGCAGAATTATGAAGGGGTGGCCACTTGCATGGAAACGGACCGACTGGAGGATGTGATGGAGAAGATTGTCAGGAAAGAGGTAGGATGGCTGTCTTGGATTGACTGGCTCCGTGATGGAGGCTTGTGATGTGTCAGTACTTTCTGGTTTTCAATGCAAGTCTTGCAGTCAATTGCGCTTTTTTCCAAATTTGGTCTTTGGGGTTACCTTTTCCTGCATCGAGTCAGTTTCGATTAAAAAAATATGTAAAAACTGAAGTTCTCTACCTAAGACAAGAACTCTATTTTGTTCGTCTTCAATTTTGGGGGTGTTTATAAAAATAATAAAATATGGTTGTATCAAGAAAACATTGCTGTTTATAGCCCCACATATATACCACATATTATTAAATAAACAAGAAGTAAGACATAACATGAGTAAATCGCTAAACTGATAACTAACCAAATAAACAGTCCACTGTTTCAGTGTTTGAGCATCCATGCTTGGTATGTATGGGGACACTAGCTTAGTGACTTATTTCTTATATAAGTGTATGGGGTTTCTGCACGGAACTTGCAGGTTGCAAATCTAATGTGTGCCTTTAGGAGGTGTGTTTGTGTGTGTGTGTCTGTACATAGGTGGTTGCAAATCTAATGTGTGTGCCTTTAGGTGTGTTTGTGTGTGTGTGTGTTCGTACGTAGGTGGTTGCAAATCTAATGTGTGTGCCTTTAGGAGGTGTGTTTGTGTGTGTGTGTGTCTGTACGTAGGTGGTTGCAAATCTAATGTGTGTGCCTTTAGGAGGTGTGTTTGTGTGTGTGTGTGTTCGTACGTAGGTGGTTGCACATCTAATGTGTGTGCCTTTAGGAGGTGTGTCTGTGTGTGTGTGTTCGTACGTAGGTGGTTGCACATCTAATGTGTGTGCCTTTAGGAGGTGTGTTTGTGTGTGTGTGTGTGTTCGTACGTAGGTGGTTGCACATCTAATGTGTGTGCCTTTAGGAGGTGTGTTTGTGTGTGTGTCTTCATACGTAGGTGGTTGCAAATCTAATGTGTGTGCCTTTAGGAGGTGTGTTTGTGTGTGTGTCTTCGTACGTAGGTGGTTGGATGTGTGATTGGTGAAATTCAAAAACCTATCTCGATTTTTATTTTTTTTTAGTTAGATACATAGTCAGCTTTCTCATTTTCCCCGCCACCTTCCACCAAAAGCTCATATCTCTAACGACTTTCTGTCTGGGTTAAATGAAGTTGTGAAAATAGAAGAAACACTCGTAAGTCCCAAATTCAGATCTAGTTAAGGACAAAAACATTGTATCTTCGTTCTTTTCAAGTCTAAAAAACCCAATTTTAACAATAATTTTAGCAAAAAGTAGAACTAGACTCGCAATGTCTTGAACAACATATTCATTATAGTCAATCAATTGTGGTCAACGCAGTTAAGTTTTAAAAGTTTTTGTTCATTTTTCTCATAACTACCAAAATTGAGATACAAGGTTTTTGAATTTCCCTGACGATAATTGTTTCCCTGTGTTTTTCAGGTTCACCGGCTGGTGGTGGTGGACGAGAACAGCCACGTGCTGGGCATCGTGTCTCTGTCTGACCTCCTCAACTACACCGTCCTCAGACCCATGAGTGAGTTGGAGGCTGTTGGCTAGAGTTGAGAACTGGTACAAAAATCCAAACCCGGTTTTCCCTCTTCGAACCGGTTTTTACCGAACCGTGTTTTTTTAACCAGTACTCACATCATGTCTCACCCATGCAAACAGTTTCACCTATGCAAACGTATACTTATTTGTCAGAATATTCACACTTACGCACGCACACGCACACGCACACACACACAATAAAGAAACTTATGATTTATGACACATGCACACTCAACTCAACACTCGGTCAAAGTCAAAGCCATACACCACCACAAACTAGAAACAGCTACTCTTGGTTTGCAAACACCCAATCAGCGCTGAGAATCAGTGTTGTTTTTTGAAAAGAATGCGTTATTCTAAGAAAAACTTACTTTCAGTTTGTAGTTAAAAAAACGGTTCACAACAACTCGAACCGGTTTTCGAACCGCGAAAGTTTAGCATTGTTTTTTCGGTTCAAACTAGTTTTTCCCCTCATCTCTACTGTTGGCACAGCACTACAAGCTTCACGCCCGAGGGCAGGCAGTGGCTGGGCCGGCATCTTGGCTGGGTTCCGCTGAACGGTCCTTGTCTGGCTGGATGTCTGGCTGTCTACCCACCAAAACTCTCCCCCTCTCTCTGCTTTCTTTGTTTCTATTGTTCTTCTTTTCTTTGTTTTGTTTCTCTCTCCTTCGATCTCTTCACCCTTTTCCGTGGTAATAATGGTCAGAAATGACCATGACAACTAGGAAGAAACGAAGATGACTGCTGGTCTCGGGTTCGAATCCCATCAGAGGCGAAGTGTTTTTCGGTCCTGGATCGACTCCTACCCAGAGTGAGTGGCTATGGGCTCAATGGGGAAGACTGAAACCACAGTCGAGCTTCATATTAACGGATGCGATTCTGAGAGTGTTGCTCTAATTTCAAGACCAACACTGCAGGTGTCTGTAGTTCTCGGGCCTGGTTAACGCTGGGATATCATTATGAAAGGAAGCGTAGAATACAGCCCTGTCATGCAGTCTCAGACCGATACAGAACTCCATAGCATCATCATCATCATCATCATCATCATAGTCATCCGCCTCATTTCCATCAATCATTAAAAAAAGTGTCAAATTCTGTGGCTTTGAAGCCCACTCTCATGGTGACCTCAGTTTCGGTTTCCGATCCAGTCTATGCCTTGGTGCGTTCGGGTCAAAATCATGGGGAGCAGTGTGTTCTGGGGAGCTAAAAGAATAGTGTCATCAGTAGGTGGTGTCCTGAACAGGCTCCTCTGAACTCCACCGAGGTGACTCAGCAGCAGTGCAGTGTCTCCTCGGTTGGTTGCCTCCTGACGGCCTAACATATATTTGCTCCCCTTGAACTGCTGGTCTCGGATTCTGCGACTTGCACAAACCGGGGTGTGGCTGCGAATTGGGATTCGGAACGAGCGGCGTGGCAGCAACACCACTGAACAGCCCGGAAAATGGGACAGCAAAAAAAAGAAGACTGCTGGGTTCAGTAAATATAAGAAATTAAAACGAGTCAAAATTTAAAAATTTAAATTTAATAATGAAAACAAGATTACCAACACCATGACAACTATATGTAAGAAGAAAAAACTTCATTAATCATAATAATAAATAAAGCTTCTAATTTCTATAGCACTCTTCGATGATAAAAAAAAAAATCATCCTCAGAGCGCTTTGTTACTGGCCTGGGGCTGCCTAGAAAAAAAATATAACAAATAAGAAGTGCAACAAAACTCACACTGTCAATGATTCAGTTTGGACAACAGTACTGGTTGATCCAAGTTTCTTTTTCGCTTTGAGATCGTGGTTACTTGCAATAAAATCGGAATCATTAGTTTAATTACTATCACTGTTAATGAAAACATTGGATTATTTTTTGTGTGCATTGTTAACATTAAAACTTGAGACAGAAATGAAAGCTGGAGCAGTGATGAAGATATGTAACTCATAAAAACGTGGTTTGGATTTTTTTAAAACATGGATTTTGACGGGCTTTAGACTTAAAAATCGCTGTTCCGAGAATACTCGGAATTAGGCCCTGACTGGCGTTCTCCTGTTCCGAGTGTAGTTGGAATTCGTCCGCAATGAGTTAAGTGTACCCGACTGTATTTCTGTCATTTCGGGTCATATTACTCGTCTAGCGTCACCGCCACTGTTTTGTCTTTGCAAATTGGTGTTGTACAGCTATGTTACAGATGATGCAGCTTGTCTTGATCAACTGGTAAGCCCAACTCATTGAAGTTGACCAATTCTGACTTGGGGCAGGAACACGTTAGACGCCGAAGTTATGCACGTAAACCCATAAATAAGTAAAAGAAAGAAGGAAAAAATATACAGATTAGGGGAAATATCGACACGCGTGCTTATTGTTTTCCTTTCTTTTCCTTATTTACGGATTGTGCATGGGATTTCTGCGTCTACTGTGTACACGGGCCGAGTCTTTATGGTTTGTGCGCGGCGGTATAACGTTTGGCGTGTGCGTGTCCAGATGCAGACACCCCTAAAGGAGCGGAGGGAGCGGCGGCGGCAGAAGCATCAGGAGGAGCCGAGGCCCTGACTTGCAGCGCGGAGGCCATGTCCTGATGGGGGGGTGGCACACCCACCCCCCACTACACGCACAGGGAGCTCCAAGCAGTCAGCAATCATCGGGGCAGCAGGCAATGCTCCGGGCAAAGCGCACCATCTTCCACCCTGCCTCGGTGCTGGGAAACTGGAGCTTTCAGGGACCAGGCTGAGGCCCCTTTGCAAAGTCCAGGCATCGGAACTGTCTGAGGATCTGCATATTTCGGAGGATCGAGATTTTGCTGGCAGAGGATTGGTTTCTGGTGCCAGAGGGTTTGCCTTTTTTTCATGAGTGAAATTTGTATAATCAAATACTAGCTTGTAAAAGTGATTTATTTCTTACTAAATTAGGCCATTTGGGTCATGTTGGGAACTGATTTCAGAAGTGGTCCTTTTCGAGTCTGGGGCCTTGATGGCCCTTTTACCAGTTTTCAGAGGATCGGACTTCAGACAATTCTGATGGCTGAAAATCTGCTGCCTGGTTAGCTACTACAGCTACTACTACTACTACTACTACACATGGCAGGTCTGCCTGGCCCGGTGACCACAACACCGTGGGGTGTGACTGGGACTGTAAAACCCAGAGAGAACGAGTTGAAGGGATTAGGTATAGTGAGTGAACTGATTGAGGTTTTGCCAATGATGAACTGGAGTGAGGTTTTGCCAATGATGAACTGGAGTGAGGTTTTGCCAATGATGAACTGGAGTGAGGTTTTGCCAATGATGAACTGGAGTGAGGTTTTGCCACTAGAGCTGTGTTGAGGTGTGATTGTCGTTTTCATTTTGAGGCGGGATCAATCAGCTAGTGAGAATGGGTCAAGTGCGAGAGGGGAATGAATGTCGGGCCTGAAATTTTGTTAAAAGTGGTAAATACTGAGTAAAATCTTTACTCTTTTTTTTTTAACAGATATTTGTTCTGTATGCAACTAAGGATGTATGAATTAATGCTTGAAAAACAATGACAGTGATGAGAAATTGTATCTTCAGAGGGTAGGTGAGAAGTGAACATTGAGGGTTTTATTCCTGATATGATTTGTATTATGTACAATAACATCGATACTTTACTTTTGTTGTTGCTAGATTAGTCCTGTCAAGCATACATGGGTACTAATATTATTGTGACAAGTTGCAACTGGTACTCGAGAAGAAAAACTTTTGGGGTTTATGAATGAACAGCAATAATGTCTGAAAAAGTACCATTGAGGATTAGTAAGCACAATGTTTGTAAATTATCAAACAAAATGCCAAATTACGCTTTGGTACATTTTTCGACCCAATAAAACTGAACAGGAAATTCAAAGCAAATGTATGAGAACCATAACCAGCAAGAGTAGCTGTTTAACAAAACCATCAGTATAGCTCAGAATGTATTACAGGGGTCTCTGTGGTTTTCAACAACAATTTTCAATGACTTTTGGGTGGCATTGTTTGAGAGAGTGTTTCTTTGAGATGTGTGTGTGTAGGACATAGGCTTGGCGCTGTGGAGATGATTTTGATGATGGCAGGGGAATTATTTGTAATTTGCGTGTTCAGACTTAAAAGCTTGATCTTGTGGGCGTGTTGAATGAGTGAGCTGTGCAGTGACTGTCTTTTTGTGGAGTGCTGTACAATAGCTTTCGCGATGCCAACTTTGGGGGGGATATTTTGATAGGAGAAAATTCTAGAATAAGTTTGGAGATTTTGCGTGTTACGAAGTATTATGTAATTGTTTAGTCGACACCTATCAACATTTGGCTGTTGGTGCCTTTTTTGCATGAATAAGGCACTGATACGGATCCTTCACGGTTTTGAGAAATGAATCAACTTTACAGTTGAATACAACTTTTTGAAACATTGGTAGGGTTTTTGACGATTGAAGTCTCTCTCTTTTTGGGGGGATAAAATTGTTAATGTCCAATAAATTGAAAACAAATGTCCTTGTGTAGTTGGACAACCTGGATGGGATTTTGTAGTGCTAGTCACCATGACAAGCCAATTATATATTTTAAAGAAAAATGTAGTCAACCACAATTAAAAGGATAGCAATTTTGGGATTAAATAGTTTTAGGACACGATTCACGTTTGTTTTGTTTTTTTGGGTCGAAACTTTTTTTTAGATCATAACTGGGTTTTTTTCTTTCAGACTAACAGTTTGGCTTGAAGCAATAAAATAATAGGGGACCTGTTTGACAAGTGTGATTGTCTTGGTTGTGGATTTGTGTTGTTGGCTCCAATAGTGTTGATCATTAGAGGGATAGAGACATGCCTAGTGATGTGTAAGATGATCATGCCAGCAGGGACTGACAAAATATATGATTGTATACAAACGTTGAAATATGATTTGATACAAACGTTTGCTTTCTTCACATGTAGGTTCAATAGGTAGCAAGTTGTACATTCAATCCAGTGATGTACATTGTTGATGTGTAAAATGAGGTAAACACCTGATCTCGTTTACAATGAGTTCTGCATTTTCATTTTCATTCATCATATCGTCGGTGAAATTAAAAAAACTTATCGCAATTTTTTTTATTTTTTTTTTAGTTGGATGCATTGTCAGCTCTCTAATTTTCCCCGCCACCTTCCATCTCCATCTCACTTTCTATCTGGGGTAAATGAGGTTGTGTAAATTGAAGAAAAACTCGCAAGTCCAAAATTCATATCTAGTTAAGAACAAAAACCTTGTATCTTCGTTCTTTTCAAGTCTAAAAAACATTGTAATTTTAACAAAATGCAGGACTAAACTCGCAATATCTTGAACAACATATTCATCATAGTTAATCAATTGTGGTCAACGCGGTTAATTTTTAAAAGTTTTTGTTCATTTTTCTCAAAACTACCAAAATTGAGATACGAGGTTTTTTAAATTTCACTGCCGATATGCAGAACACTTTTCCCCCCTTGCAGGTTGGAATATGAAATTCACAAGTCTGGGTTGCAATAATAGACTGGCTGCAGTGTCTCCTTAGGAATGCCAGCTTCAGCTTGTACTGGTTAAAAAACAAATGATTATAAAATAAATCATTTATTCATTCCACTTAGAAATCAATTTGGTTTGAATGTAGCGCTGGTTTGTGGATATTGGCAATGTCTGTACATATTTTTTTCATGAGAAGTTATTTGGAGAATGCATTATTAAACCAAAATGCAATGAATGCAAATCAACTGAACCTATCTCGTTTTTATTTTTGGGTGGTGGTGCTTTCCTGATATATCCATACATTTTCTTTGCGCGCATGCATTTCCTAATTATTTGTTTCCGACTGCTTTAGGCGCAGATGTTCCGCGCGGAAACCGATGCAATCCGTAAATAGCTAAAAGAAAGAAGGGAAAAAATATATGCAATATATATTTACTCTAATCCGTATATTTGTTTCCTTCTTTCTTTTACTTATTATTTCCACGCGGAAAATCCAGGCCTAAATGTTGGGAAGCTGGGGTAAACGGTGGGAATACTAAAATGACCTACATACAGAAATTCATCATTTTAAACTTCTCTCTGTGAATAGTTTGAAGAGCAAGGACAGAGATGGAAATCAGACGGAACGGATAGCACGGTGGGAAGAGCGGGAGAGAAAAAAGACAGACTTGCTGTGCGTAATTCCGTACCTGTACAGAAAACTGAACAATGTAGCACAAGCATACCGGGGATCTTTTGTATAAATAGTTCCCCCACCTTCTTAAAGTTCTGTGCTTGTAGCTTCTAGTCTATCACTCCGACTTTGCCTTTGCTTACTGTCATTTATTGTCTTTCTGTCTTGACAGTCCATTCTCCTACCTTTTTTCAAGAAACACTTTCAAAAAGATTTCCTCCAGCCAAAGTCGGACTTGCTGGGCCTATTTCTTAGGCGCATAACGGCAGCATGGCACATCTGCACTCATAATTGACTGGAAACTGATCGAAGAAGAAATCCTCCAACAAGACGCAATTCGTCCAATTACAATTTCTGACACATCTTCATACACACAAATCAAAGCTTCAATTCAAGATGCCACAACTCATGTATTATCAAAAAAGCCGATAAAACCACCTAAGATAGGAAGGCGTTCTACCCATCCGTTACGTTCCTGGGTGTATATAAATCCTGATAACGTTGAACAGCAGCACAATAACACGGATCCAGTTTTAAAACAATCTAGTCCAAGTGAACAACAAAACCAAATGAAATGGAAACTCGGAGGAAATGGGTGGGTGACTGCCAATTTCTAGTCTCACAACCACATCAAATAGGGGGGAACCTAATAAAACACAATGAAACATTCTCTCGCTTTCATCCCACAATCATGACGAACACAACCAGTTCAAGCATGCAATCCAAATAACGCGTATCGAAGAAACAACCCTCTCCCATCCTCATTGTGTCACCGGCTAATCATCGATGACTTTCCAAACCAGCTCTTAGCGCAAGATTATCTGAAGTTTTGTCAGTCGATGTAAAGCAGCAATGACCAATATTCAAAACCATTGCTCCTTTAAAAAACAAAAAAACATTAATGATATAAAAAACGAGCCGGAATCAATTCTCTAAAAGAAACATTAGTATTAGTCCCCTTTTCTTTGTAAGTTCTTGGTTTCACAACCAGATAACAGAAATCACATCTTAGTTTCTGCTGGACCAATGTGTGCCAGACGGTCATTTGATCAATAGTTATCAGGGGGATTAGAAAGGGGCATAGACGAAATGAGACTGGAATGATTTAAATTAAAGAGTATGATAGGGTTGAAAGAGGTAAGGTGGGTGGGAGGGGATACATTTTTGTTGTTAACTGATGTCCATCCAATAAAACATCTCATAAATCATCATAAACAGCAAACTAAACAGTCCTAGAAATCCGATTTATAAAAAGAATCCAGAACATGATTATGTCCATGGGTGCTCCTGGGAAATTTCAAAAATCCTGCAAGCCCCGTCGGAGTGCAGGGACAGCGCCCCTCCTGGGGGTTCCGAGGGTCAATGCCCCCTGGAAGCTGAAGGGGAACAAGTTTCCAATGTAATTGACAGGCTCTCGTTGCACTTTCACTTCTGGTTAAACTTCATGACCTCTATAACCAGCAAAATGCATCTTCTCAAATTCTCATAATCTGGTGATGCCGGCTTCAGGCAATTAAAAAATCCTGAAATTCAGGACATCCTGAAAGCAGGAGCATCCATGTATGTCTTCCACAGTGCTATCCTTTCCACCGAGCATCCATGTATGTCTTCCACAGTGCTATCCTTTCCACCGAGCATGCCTTCCTGTCCACTTCAATTCGTGACATGCAAACACAATGTTTAGGGCAACATCTTAGAAACAAGGTGTAATTATTAAAACTCAAAAACAAGCAATCTGGAAGTTCTCCCATCTTTTCATTAGTAGATAACATCACTTTTTTTTCAAATAATACAATCTGCAAAATTACCTGTTTTAATCAACATTCGGTTCTGTTTGCAGCACATAGTGTCCATTACAATATTATATTGCTTCAAATGAAATATTTATAATGTACTACGTCATTTTCTTTCGATTATTTTTCTTTTCTAAGCAGCGACAGTGATGTCCTAAAAAGAATAAATATATCTTCCATCATTTATATGCTTAACTGACAAATCAGGCCAGTACAAAATCATTTAAAAAGTAATATTTTGTTAACTGCATCTTGGTGTTATGCAATTTAAAACTGCATTTCAATGGTTGCATCCACAGTTCTAGCCATAGCCTGCATTGAAGAAAATTCACTTTGATGCATATTCCTGAACATTTGCATGGCAAATTTGTCTTTTTGAGAAAAGAAGTCTTTTCTATTTGATCTGTGAAACCAATAAAACCCAACAGATTTCACGTACAAGTAAATACATTTTAAATTGTGTGACCGCAATTCAAGAGCTATATAACAAAACAGAAAAATTAAAATTGGCAAAGAAACGACCTCAAATTGCTGAAATAATCAATCAATGAATATTAATATTTTGTTCACTTTTGTCAACGCAAGAAATTCTGAATAATTTATGCACATAATATAATTCTTCCCATTATTGGTAGCATTCAGCACTTTTGCCGAAAATTAATCAAGCCTTTTCTTTCACATAAAAGTGTCACAATCATGATTACGTAGCCAGAAAACTGGCTTTTTCATGAATGATGGCCGGCTGGATGCTAACCTTTTCATAACTGACTTTCCTGATTGATGCTATGAAAAGAAAAGAATAAAAATTATCTAAAAATCAAGGTTCTATCAAATAATAATTAATACAAGAAGTTGACCGCATTTACAATAAATGAGAATGCACAGCAATATGCAAAAATATGGTAACACAATCCAGATTAGGTAGGTTTCTTTTTTCGCGATGTACAGCATCTAGCGCCCTATTCAGCCTTATTTCCACACAAAAACACGCCCGACACTTTCAACACAACAGAAATTGTACCTGATACATCCACGTATCACAGAAAATCATCAACACAGAGGAAAAAACCAGTCAGGAGTCAAAGCAGAGAACAATCAAAGGGGGAGGAGGGGTGAAACCACAGCAAACTGATTGTGTCTAACGTGTGCGGCAGTGAACCTTGTCATCTGTGAAGATGATAAAAGTAAAATGATACTGTATTGCAGAACGACTTCACAAAGTATTGTCACGGAACACGACAGAAATGTAACGTTTAACAATGACAATGATAAAACACTGATCAAATTGAAAAACACAATATAATGGGACGAATACCGTAGTTTGTAATAAATGAAAACCTCACCATCATAAACATGAGTTGAGTTTGAAAGAAAAGAAGAAGAAAACGCAGCAACAGTACGTTCTGCACCGTGAGTTGCTGGCAGCAGTGAGCCATTGTGTTGCAGGACAATCCATACCTCCGATTGACTTTCACAGTATTCTCATATTGTCATTACTCTGTCAATAATAGAAATCACCAAAGTATTGGAAAGTAGGGGTGGTGGGGGCGGAGACAGGACTGGCAGATTTAATTGTGTACTGAAACGCTAGCTGCCTTCCTTTTCGCTTCGTCCATTCAGAAACTGAATGTCTCTGTTTTGTCTCGCTCTTCTTCAGTCAACAGTAATATATATCGCACACAGAAAATGTTTTTACTAGTACTGCTCTGTAAGCCCCTTCCCACTTCCTCCCAAAGGCATAAAGGAGAAAGTCATAGTCATGTCAAAAACGCTGTGTTATCTTGTTAAGAGAAATTACAAGAGAAATTAAGACCAGAATGTTTCGCCTAAACATTCAACTTTAACTACCCGCTTTACCATCCAGTAAACATTTGCATAATCTCTATCTGGCCAAAGTCATAACTGGATTTTATAAAGGAAAACATTTTCTTTTTTTTTAGGGATGTTTTTGCATCGACGATTTATAGATTCCAATGATTAAACAATTTTCTCTTATCAAAATCAGAGCTGTGTTTTACAACAGCAACACAGTGTCTGCGGGATGCTTTTACAATTTTATTCATTCAAACTTGAACAACATTAACATTTTGGTTTTTTCTCAAAATCAGAGCTGCACACACTTCATAAAACCTTATACTGTATTGGTGTTTTGTTCTGGATTGTTTGACTTCTTACACTGTTTTTCTTTCTCATGATTAACTCATCAACTGAACCAGCATCCTTCCCTAATACAGCAAACCCCAACTAATAAGTCAAGTCAACATCGTTGTAATGACCACCGTGTCATGTCCAGTCAAATGACCACAATGTGAAACTGTGTCTCGTCTGGTGAATCTGTCTCCTTCCCTAATAAAGCAAGCCCCAACCAGTGACAGTCCAGTCAATGTGGTCGTAATGACCACCGTGTCAAACTGTGTCACGTCTGGTGGGGGTGACCGTTCCTCCCACCGTCCAGCCCGTTGACCTGTGACCCCTCGCCGCCCCCTGAACTCTTCCTGCGGCCCGACGCCGACGACGATGATTCCCGAGACTTCCGCACCCGATCCTGCAGCAGCTGGGTCTTGGTTCTGGCACTGCCACCTCCAGACTCCTCCGACAGAGATCCCCGATGGGAGCCGGAGCCGGAGCCGGAGCTGAGGCTGGAGTGTCTCTGAGGGGGGTTGGGTCTGGGTCCACGGCAGCTGTTGCCTCCTGAGGAGTAGTTGGCCCTGAGGAGGGTGGCCCCTTTCTGGGAGTCCAGGCTGGTGGTGGAACCTGTGCTCTCACTGCCGCTCAGCTCACCCTCCTCCTGGGGGTCTTGGCTGGAACAGGCCAGAACAGGCATGAAAACTAATGTTAAGAAAAAAGAGATTTGCCAGCTGAGAAATCCTTTCATTTGGATTTTTCGCTACCGTTGCAACTTTATTTCGGGGGGGCAGCGTACATGCACGCTACCAACTTACCGTCCAAACCCAACATCAACATCTGCCGAAATCTTTGTTCGTAGGGGGGGCAGGCTCTCATTTCATGCCCCTGACTTGTCTTTAAACACTCACAACACACCATTCGCGGGCGCTACACTGGCCATTTTTACTCACCACCGCAAGCATACACTCAACCGATTACGGACTGCGCCGTTTGAGAATAACATCGCGATCGCATTTTCAGCAGATACATTTTTTTTTCGGCAGAGATTCCTTCAATTACTACAAATTTTTGGTGCAGATGGCGGAGCTGTTTTCTTGCCTGGAGAATCAAAGAAGTAGGGCTGGTTGAGAACCTGAGAGCAAAAGAATTCCAATGCCCAAACGGCTCCAAACAAATTTTGTTTGAAAAACAGGTGTAATTGTGCACACACACAAAAGTGCACGGACCTTCCCTTATTCTTTTCTTGGTGTTATGGTTGTTCAATCGCCACTTCTATTTTCACTGTCATAAAAAAGTTACTGAATGAATGAGGCTTTCATTTGTTTTTAATCACAATTATTGTAGGCATGCTCAATTACAATCATTCAGTGTTTTTTGTTTGTTTGTTTTCTTCTTCTTCTTTGATCACTCAGACAGTGTCCTGTCAGCTATGAGTGCAGATGCATCATGCTGCTGTTATGCACCTAAGTAGGAAATAATTAGGCCCAGCACATCCGACTTTGGCTGGAGGAAATCTTTTTGAAAATGCTTCTTGAAAAAAGGCAGGACAATGGACCAGTAAGGCAGAAAGATAGTAGATGACCACAAGCAAAGGGAAAAGGCAGAGTCAAAGAGAGTGACAGATTAGAGGAAGTTACAAGCACAGAACTTCCGGAAGGTGGGTTTTGAGTGTGAATAGATTTGTAGAGATCACAAACACAGCCTGTTATCTTTATCCTTACAGCTAAAGTGCCAGCCACACCGCATACAATGATATGCGATTGCAATGTGATTTAACATTTGTGAGGCATGATACAATGTCAAATTCAACTGTAAATGAATGTGATGAAATCCTACCAGTGTAGTTCAAAGTACACGAATCTGATGAAATATCATTAATTTTTTTCCAGACAATTGATTTGATTCATGTATTGGGGTCAACATGTATTCAATATTATAGTGAGCAAAAAGTATTTCATTGTGATTCATGACTCACAGACATCATGCAGGGGTGCAACTCTCCAAAATGAAAAAACAATGAAAGGCAGGGATCCAGGGATCCAGGGCCCCGGCAGGGTACAGGGGCAGAGCCCTGTCGGACGATTCAGGGGGGCAACTTAACGAAACAGACAGTTAAAATAATAGACAGAGACAGTTTGAGTCTGAAAAGCCTTATAAAATTATTACATTGCGTTTGTAAACTTCCAAGATGGAATAACCAAGTTCAAAATGCCCCAAATCGCTTGTGGTCAAATTTTCTTTCCTTTTTTTTGTGTGTGATGAATTAAAAAAACCTGAAGTTCAGTTTCTGGTAAAAATAAAAATACTGAAATCAGTGTAAAACTGAAAGAGCAGCACCCATCGGACATCGACCTGACAATCGGATCACAATTGCGTCGCAGCGTGGGTGGATGAGACCAGAGCGGAGCTCCTACCTGTTGGTGACCACAGCAGCGGGGCCAGCAGGGGGGGGGGGGGGGGGGGGGGGGGGGGGGGAGAACGACGTCATGCTGCTGATGAGGTGGACCTGAGCTAAGAGAGGAGCTCCTACCTGTTGGTGACCACAGCAGCGGGTGCCGGGGGGGGGGGGGGGGGGGGGGGGACGACGACGTCATGCTGCTGATGACGTGGACCTGAGCTAAGAGAGGAGCTCCTACCTGTTGGTGACCACAGCAGCGGGTGCCGGGGGGGTGGGGGGGGGGGGGGAACGACGTCATGCTGCTGATGAGGTGGACCTGAGCTAAGAGAGGAGCTCCTACCTGTTGGTGACAACACAGCAGCGGGTGCCGGGGGCGGGGGGGGGAGAGAGAACGACGTCATGCTGCTGATGAGGTGGACCTGAGCTAAGAGAGGAGCTCCTACCTGTTGGTGACCACAGCAGCGGGTGCCGGGGGGGGACGACGACATGCTGCTGATGAGGTGGACCTGAGCTAAGAGAGGAGCTCCTACCTGTTGGTGACCACAGCAGCGGGTGCTGGGGGGGAAGACGTCATGCTGCTGATGAGGTGGTCCGGAGCCATCTTCTGCTGCTGCAGGTCCGGCCGGTTCAAGTTGGCGTAGATCCCTGCCGCTAGGTCCTTCTGGAACTTGTTCATGGGCGGGGCTTTGGACCCCGCCGCTGCCCCTCCCCCGGGAGACGTGGGGCTGTACAGCGACATCGAGCAGTCCTTTCTGTCCCCGCTGCTGTTTCTGCGAATGCCGGAACCCTCCGCGCCGCCGTTGGGAGAGGAACCTCCCGCGGCGAATAGCAGTTTGGTGCTACTCGTTCGGGGGGGTGGGGGAGGGGGCACTTTCTTTCCTTTGTCGGATGCTCTGGAAGCGTCTTCCTTGTCCGAGGAGCAGGAGGAGGAGGAGGGTTTGTTTGGCAGAGGGATGGAGGAGCGCGTCCTTGTGGGAGACACCGCCTGGTAGTAGTAGCCCCCCGCGGAGGACACAGACCTGTGAGAGGGGCTGGTCAGCAGCGATGAGGATGCTGTGGAAGACACTGATGGCGACGAGGACGAACAACCAGGCCCTGAGGATGCTGCTTTATTCGTCGCCGCGGGCAGTCTGCTGGTGGAGGAAGTTTTCCCGGCTTCAGGTGTAGTAGAGGCCGGTGGAGGAGGAGACTGCATAGAACTGAAGAACACGGACCGCACAGAACAGCGGTCAGCGTCGTCGTTGTCGTGGTGGTGGTCAGCCGTGGTGACCGTCACTGTCTGTGGAGTGGTGCTGGACACAAGATGGGCGGAGGCGGGCGGGCCGACAAAAGCCCCCATCTGTTTGATCTCGCTGGCCGACAGCAGGCGAGCGGGTTTGGCCGGCACCTGAGGGGCCGCCCCTTTGTGAGGTTCGGCATCGTTGGAAGAGGTGCTGGGCCGCCGCCCGTCTGTCTCACTCCTGCTGCTGGGAGCTTGGCTCACGTTCTTCTGGGAAGCAGCCGCCTGAAACAGTGCACGGCTTGCTTTAGGGTTTTGTGTGTGTGTGTGTGTGGTTTTGTTACTTACAACATTCACCCCTCTAGCTTCCGTGTCCTATTAATGCAAAGTGGTTGATGATTTAAACCATCTATTTCAGCTAGTAATAGTATAGATAAGAATTAACTATTTTTAAGAAATAAAAAAGACATTATATTTAAAGAAAACAAGACATTGTTTTAAAGTCAGCAGGTTTTTTGGGTCTGTTTTTTAAAGGGACATCTTTGCATCTTCTTCTATGTATTCTAATTATAAGGGTGAAACCTGTTTTAAAAAAAGCGCTTAGAGCTTTGATGAAAAAGGGCTATAGAAATGTTAATAATAAAAAAAATGAAAAGCTGGAAGGGGTCGTGGGGCAGAGTGGAGGCGAAGCCCCCGCAGCTGAAGGTATTTTGGGGTACATTTTTATTAATAAAATCTGAGCATTTAGAGCCAGCTTTCATTTTTAAACAATAAAACAAGGTTTTCCCCTCATTCCAGTGTAATTATTCTTCAATAAAGTATTGCAAATTCCTGATTTCAGGAAAAATAAAGCCCAAAGCCTGATTCCTGCTTTTCCTGCCATGTGGTTTCATCCATGAAATTGGCAAGTGGAAAAACATTGAATGACTTTACTACGAAACTTCTCTTTTTTCCTTGAGAAACATTCCTGTATCATAATTTACAGAGATGAGGATGGAAGAACTTATGAAAAGGTTTTCAACCTTCACGCATTGAACTCGAGCCTTTTCTTTTTATTCAATTTCCTCTCTACTACATTCTTGCTCAAACCACCCATACACACACACAAATCTAAAAGCGCCTGTTCTGCTTTACCCAGTTCATATTACCATGGTGTAAATTAACAATTGCAAAGCACTTAGATTAAAGGAGGGAGAGAGATTCCCACTTTAAGCCCTCAGCTCATGGGGACTGCATCATGCCATTTCAACCAAAATGCTCACTTCCCAAAGTCAGCACTCGTTCGAGATTCTGATCAAAGGTTCCATCATTTTATAAACACGTGCCAAAAAGTTAAGCAACCCCTAACATTGGTGTGGGCTTTACCCATAACATAATTTGCATGTAAGCAAAGTGAAATTATGCAGCTTGCAGGTCAGTAAATAGATAGGCAAAATAAATGTGTATTGATTTACAACAAACCAAATCTGTGCCAATCATTCAGACATTTTTTGCATCGTTTTGCAAAAGGTTGCTTAACTCTTTGGCTCCAGCTGATATCCCTACAATAGGAGAAGAAACGGTATGACCTTGCCGGGCATTGGTGTGGTGACCCGTGGGGAAGAGAGAGAGAGCGAGCTTTCAGCTCATGGAGCTTCCGTCAGTGGGACAAGAGACATACAATAATAGCCAGCACAGTAGTTGCTGGCCTGACCTACCTCCTGACTGCCAACTGCTGGGTTTGGGGCATGGGGAGCCATGGCCTGTGTGTTGCTGAGGATAGCCATCATCTCCTCTTCATCCCCGTTCCCACAGGTCCCTGGCAACGGCGGGCCTGTTGCCAATGCCGCTTCTTGAGCAACGGCAACCCTGAAAACCATGTTGAAATGCGATGTCCATGATGTGCTAACATGGATTATTATAAAAACGGGTGTTTTTGTCTTTTTTGGGGGGTTGTTTTTGGGGTTTTTTGTTTGCTTTTTTTTGTTGCTGTTCCATGTTCTGGGCCGCAGTGACGTTGCTCCCACACCACTCATTCCAAATCCCAACTCGCAGTCACACCCTGGTTTAGCTAAAAACAGGTTTGGTGGACAAGAGAGGTCACAGTTTTTTAAGGCTTGAGAGTTAAACGCTTGACAATCATGAGGCTTGATGCAGTTTAGTTTTAAGGTCATCCGGAATTCCCTATGGCAATGTCCACACAGGCTTATTTCTAAAGAGAGATACTTTATTAACGGGGAAAAATAACCAGTAAAGAAACAGTCGGTTAGAATAGTTCCTCTTGTAGGCAGTACATTAATCTGGATATTGCCTTAATTCCCACTGCTTTTAAGGATGGAAGTTCAGTTTAACGTCGCGTATCGGCTTTCGCCATGTACGACAGGCTGAACAAACCAACCATGGTATAAACAAAACTTTATGTTCCTGAATCACTGTCTTAGCCAAAAGGCCGAGAAGCTTTTCAGGAATTTACTGCTTTTAACACTGTTCAGCTATTCCAGAGTACTGGTCAGATTCTTACCTTTTCAGAGTGGCCAGAGTAGTGGTCAGATTCTTACCTTTTCAGAGTGGCCAGAGTACTGGTCAGATTCTTACCTTTTCAGAGTGGCCAGAGTACTGGTCAGATTCTTACCTTTTCAGAGTGGCCAGAGTACTGGTCAGATTCTTACCTTTTCAGAGTGGCCAGAGTACTGGTCAGATTCTTACCTTTTCAGAGTGGCCAGAGTACTGGTCAGATTCTTGCATCTCCTCAAAGCGACTTCAATGTACGTGGGCTCCTCACTGGAGAACCTTCACCAACGATAGATACGAACCCAATCATTAGTATAAACAGAATATGTATACTGCAAAACATTCAAATCTACGATACTGCTTGTAGTATATTCACTTCCCCCACTCCCTATACACACACACACACACACACACACACATGCATAACGAAAACTTCATGTGCTTGTGTATTTGGTATTTGGTATATTCTAGTCACAGACTTATTTCTGTGAATTTTGGGCTGCTCTTCCCCGGAGAGCGCGTTGCCATAAGCGCAGCGCCTACCAGGGTCAGGAGGGGGTGGGGGCAGACTTGGGAAAACTAGCTACCAATTTGGTCATACCAGGCAGCAGGATTTCTCCCTGCTCCTATCGACTTTTAATTGCTGTGGGATTTTTACATGCATAAAGCGCACGGGTCAGACTAGCTTTCAGTCCCCATCCGAAGGACTCGATGTTCAGTTCGATTTTCCTGTCGAACTAGAAAGAAAGGGCGAGGCCGGGATTCGAACCCGGGTCACTCACACTGCAGTTACGCGTTGAATTTGGCAGGCGATCGTCTTAACCACTCTGCCACCTTTCTTTGTGTGCTGGTGTATGTGTGTGTAGAGTGTAGTTATGTCTCACTATGACCTCCAGAGGACAGAAGGCAAAACTGCTACTCTGTACAACCGGGCTGAAATGTGTTTAAAGTAGAAAATGCCACGTCCAAAATACATACTCTCTCCACGTTAACCCCTTCATGATGTCACTGCCTTAGACAAACATCATCACTGGCCTGGGGTGGCCTACAAAAAATTATAACAAATAAGAAGCGCAACAAAACTCAGCACAGTGAATGATTCAATTTGGACAACATTACTGGTTGATCCAAGTTTAATTTTCGCTTGGAAATAGTGGTTACTTGCATTACAATCGGAATCCTTAGTCTCTTTATTACTATCACTAATAATGAAAACCTATTGGAGTATTTTCTGAGGCGCATGTAGTGTCGATGTTTGGACATTTTGAACATTAAAGATTGAAAATGGAAGTGCCAAACTAATGTGAAACGAAAGCTGGAAGAGTGATGAACAGAAGTAACTTTAAAAATGTGGTTTGGATTGGAAAAAAACATGGATTTAGATACATTTTAGACGGAAACCGCTGTTCAGAGAATACCCTGACTAGCATTATCCTGTTCCAAGTATGATCGAAATTCGTCCTCAATAAGTTAACAAGGGCTTTTGGGCAACCAGTGATGGTGCAAGGATGACCCACAGCGGCCATCTAATCCAAGGGCTTGAGAACATACAACCAGTATGCAATGCCTTAAGAGCCAGCCACACTGCATACGATTTGACCCCAATACCATACGATTGTAATGTCTGTGAATCATGATTCGCATTAAATATTTCCGTCTAAAAACAACACTACTATTTTCGTTCACTATTCATGTAGACCGCAACACACAAATCAAATCAAATACTTTATCGGATTCGTGTACGGGGGAATACAAACATAGTGAACATAACCAGATTCATCAGATGTATTTAGACAGTAGAATCTCACGTCAATCATGCCTCACAAATGTTAAAATCGGATCGTATTGAATCGAATCATACACAGTGTAGCCGGCCCTTTGTAGTGCGAGTCAGTCTTGGGCGAAAAAAGACTAAGCTGTAAGAGGATTCCCCCATCACTGTAGAGAACTATGGGGTTCAGAATTTATAAAATATCAGTTAACTACTTAACTGGTATTGTATCATTTTTGAGCCCCATAAACAACTGGTTGTGCAGCTCTCAGGGACTCTTTGCTCTAAGCCACGTTTTTTCCACACACTCACTGTTCTTCACCGACGTCTTGAGCCTCTCCGGCAGGCCGCTCTTTGAAGGCCTCAACCACCTGGGAACATCGACCTGAAACACAATGCACAGGTCAATAGACAATTCCCGGGAAAAAATAGGGGAGAGCACTTCACGTAATCCATTGCATATACAAAAACTAATATCTGACTCCAAAATGCTCTTTATTTTTCAAAAGCAAGATTTGCAATCCTCAGAAGGTGAAGACTTGCAAAGCAAGCACACATAAACACTCATACAGAAGTATATATGAAACATGCACACAAGTACATTCACACACTGACACATAATGAAACCCAGTTACCTGTGAAAAAACAACCACCAAAAAACAACATCCAAGCACTAAGGCCTTGTGCACATTACACGCAGAAACTGCATGCGCTTATTCACAAACGCATGCTTATAACAGGGTTCCCAGGGCTTTCAGCTATCCCCAAGTAAGGACCTGTAGGCCTAAGGATAATCTCCCCATCTTTTAGCCAACGATCTTGAAAGGAACACTTTCCCAGCATTGTGAACAATGTCTAAGCAGATACAAAAACTATGGTTGACACAGATATACGCGTTTTTTCTCGCAAAAACGACACCAGGATAAAGAACGAGATTTCAGTCCAATTTCTCTTGACAACTCGCGGTGCATCGTTCGTCTGCTAAGCGGTCAGTTGAAACGGGAAGGTGGGGGAGGGGGGTAAGGTGGAGTAGGTGCTGAGCGAAGTTTCTCAAGTGTAAAAGTGCTGCTTCTGTTATCTATTTTGAGTATGGTCTTGCTGCTCAGGGCAGTTTTGGGCAGCTGTCAGGACTTGTAAGGACCTTGAAGTGAATGTAAGCACTTGTAAGGCCTTACTTGGAGATTTCAATTGGTCAAGACTTATAAGGACTGGTAAGGCCCCTATGAACCCTGTTATAATAGTGTAGAGTGGCACAGTGGCAACGCGTTCGCTTCGTGCCAAGTAAACCTGAGTTCGAACCTGGGTACAGGGGATTTTTCCTCTCACTTTGCACTAGGCCTTAGGGTCTGAACATGGAGTCTTTCGGATGAGACGATAAACCGAGGTCCTGTGTGCTCATGCACTTAGCACACGTTAAACCCAGTGGCAACGAAAAGTTGTAATTTGGTCAAAATTTACCCCCCTCCCTTCCTTCCTCATCAATCACACACAAATCGCATGCAAATTTATTATTTTTAAATGGGTTGGCGCGCCTCTGGCTGTGACACGCTCTCCAGATGGGAGCAATCCGAATTTCACAGACGCCTCTGTGACTATAATGTACCTAACCTAACCTATTTCTTACTTTCTTTTAGTTATTTGCGGATAAGCGTGTAATGCGCACAAAGCCTTACTTGGCATTTTTCAAACTGACTGCCATTATACAAGCAACTCTAGATTAAGACAAAACTATTCATCAGCAAAGCATAAGACAGACAGCTACCACAGCCGCTCATAACACACACAATCAAGATGTTTAGTTACAACACTGAATCAAGAAATCTTAGATAAAAACTGCATCAAGCATGTCCATATAAAATATTTGTGGCTGTATGTTCTTTAAAGTATTTGTGATATATTTCTTTCATCAGACTTATGGTAAATATATGTTTGTTGTGTAGCATCATGAAACATATTTAGTAGAAAATGTTCTTAAATAATACAATTAATATCGCAAACATAAACTGTTTGTGAGTGAAAATCTAGCAATAGCAAACTAATATAACTTATTTCCAAACATACTACAAAATATTCGTGACTGTTATTTGTGAAAGGCTACTTATGGAGGAAAACTTCAGTTGGCTTGAAAAAACATGAAAAAATAGATAAACTAAAAGTCCCTCTCTGAACAGCAGTGACAGAGACAGACAGAGAGACAGACAGAGAGACAAGCCTAAATTTTATCGCCACAAAAAACCTGTACCTTTGAGGTCGACCAGGAGCTTGGAGAGGTGGCTCAGCTGCAGGGTCTGGCCCTCCACGTCGATGATGCTGACATGGCAGCGCCGGCTCAGCACGTCCTCCCTCAGAGCCTCCACCCGCAGCTCCAGAGCCCTGCCACACACAGCACTGAGCACTGCACTCAGTCCCACTGAGCACTGCACTCAGACCCACAGTCCACACTGAGCACTGCACTCAGTCCCACTGAGCACTGCACTCAGACCCACAGTCTCACTGAGCACTGCACTCAGACCCACAGAGCACTGCACTCAGACCCACAGAGCACTGCACTCAGACCCACAGTCTCACTGAGCACTGCACTCAGACCCACAGTCCCACAGAGCACTGCACTCAGACCCACAGAGCACTGCACTCAGACCCACAGAGCACTGCACTCAGACCCACAGGCCACACTGAGCACTGCACTCAGTCCCACAGAGCACTGCACTCAGACCCACAGGCCACACTGAGCACTGCACTCAGTCCCACAGAGCACTGCACTCAGACCCACAGGCCACACTGAGCACTGCACTCAGTCCCACAGAGCACTGCACTCAGACCCACAGGCCACACTGAGCACTGCACTCAGACCCACAGAGCACTGCACTCAGACCCACAGAGCACTGCACTCAGACCCACAGAGCACTGCACTCAGACCCACAGAGCACTGCACTCAGACCCACAGAGCACTGCACTCAGACCCACAGAGCACTGCACTCAGACCCACAGAGCACTGCACTCAGACCCACAGAGCACTGCACTCAGACCCACAGAGCACTGCACTCAGACCCACAGTCCCACAGAGCACTGCACTCAGACCCACAGGCCACACTTTTCTTCTTCTTCTTCTTCTACGTTCCCAGGCCATCCATATGGCCAAACTACGTATGTGTCTGTTTTCCAGTTTTCACTGGTCTCCCCGCTGCATACAGCAGACACATTTCAATTTTGGAGGACAAGATAGTGGTGTGGAGAAAAGATCCCTACATACAAGAAGCAACCCGGCCACTCTCTGACTCCAACTTTTACACCCCTACACCTCCCAGCTCCACTAAGAAAGATAACTCCACAGTGCGCAAAACCATCACAGAAGCGATCCAATCCAACAGTCTCCCAACACAGGCCCACTCCCTCATTACAGCAGAACCCTGTGAACCCCGTACTTCCCAACATTCACAAACCCTCCCCCCCCACACACACACACACACAATGCAGCCACTTGGTTTCACACTCACTTTTCTTGTTACTTCTTTCTTTTTCTTCACTCGTAACCCCATCCAGCTCTCTAGGTCTCTCTCTCTCTCTACCTCTCTGTCTCTACCTGATATGTGCTCACCTTTCCCATTGACCACAACACCCTCTCCTCCCTCCCCACCCTTGGTCTTCTTATCCCTTTTAGTCCCAAGTCTTCACTTACCTGCCTTTCACCACCCGCGCTGAAGAAGAACAACAGTTGGAAAGCTCCCCAATGTCAACTCCATCAGGTCAGATCTACCTCTTCTATATTTTTGTCCTCTACATTCCTCTATTGTTTTCTTCTGCTCATGTCATTGGATTTTTGTTTCAGGTTTTCATTCCATTTCTATTATATGCAAAGCGTCCTGTAGCCTACATAGTAGGATGGGCGCTATATACATTTTCCTCATTATTATTATTGCTTCAAGACCTGGCTGTCACCATTTTCAACCACTCCCAAAGAATAATGAATGCATACCTGAGATCGTGCTCCACCTTGGCCTTGTCTCGCAGGTACGCCTTGGCCTGCATGCTGCAGGTGGGTTGCAGCAGCTGCCCATAGACGTCCTCAATTCTCCCCGATGTGCCCATCACTTTCTGCAAACCACAACAAGGACTCTGGGTCAATGGTAAACATCAAATCAGTCCTTTACAAATGCTCACTTGTCAGTCAAACAGGAAATACCCCCCTGTGGGGATACTGGGGGGTCCTTTGTATAAATAGTCCCCCCACCTTCTGGAAGTTCTGTGCTTGTAACTTCCTCGAATCTGTCACTCTCTTTGACTCTGCCTTTTCCCTTTGCTTGCTGTCATCTACTATCTTTCTGCCTTACCGGTTCATTCTCCTGCCTCTTTTCACGAAACACTTTCAAAAAGATTTCCTCCAGCCGAAGTCGGACTTGTTGGGCCGATTTCTTAGTTAGGTGCATAACGGCAGCATGACGCATCTGCGCTCATAATTGACAGGAAACTGTCTGAGCGAACGAAGAAGAAGAAACAGGAAATATGCACATTAGCATGATGAGCCAATAGCCTAGTTCCGCCGCGATTCATTGTCTGCGACATACCGAACCAGAACCAGAAAAATAATGCAAAAGAGGAACCTAAACAAATCCAATCATCGCCATTATTGCACGAGTTCAAAAAGTATGCATATCTCTTATAAAGTCCTTGTGAATACTTTGGGCTTCAAATGTAAGCGCGGTACAATTCACTAAATGTTGGAAGTCGATCTGGATCACTGTTAAGGACACAGGAAACACCAAATGGAACCCTAGCCTACTTTAGATTTCAGATTGAGTTTTGATCAGCAATGGACCAAATCATTCGTTATTTTTGTTTCTTTGTGTGTGTGTTTGCATGCATGTGTGTAAACGTGTGCCTGTGTGTGTGTGTGTGTGTGTGCGTGTGCGTGTGTGCATGCTTCTTCCACAATTTGTTCTAAATTACATTCAAAAAGAGAAGAAAAAAACCAATCACTGCAAGGAAGAACAAAATCGGGCGAAAGCCTGACACGATTCCTTTTGTGATAGAATCAACCAAACTTTAATCACCATATTTTACTCACTATAAGGCATGCGCTTCAAATTATAAGTAGCACCCCCCCCCCCCCCCCCCCCCCCCCCCCCCCCCCCCCCCCCCCCCCCCCCCCCCCCCCCCATTTTAAATTTGATTTTGTAGTCATAGCTAACTTTATTTCTAGTCATATTATAAAGTGCAGGGGTCGTCTCAATGAGAGGGGAAAAGTATCGCCTTAAAGAAGTCATAGTCAGTCAAATACAGTATTAACCCCTTCACTGCCAGAGGAAAACTGAGAAATTATAGATTTTCTTGTCATACAATTTAAAAGAAACCACTCAAATTGAAAAAAAATGGTCCAGAAATATATTTTTCCTGACTTGTCTAAACCCAAAACCATCTTTTCAGGACTATGACATCTTCTTCTTCTGCGTTCCCGGGCCATATGGACATAATGGGCAAGGTACGTATTTGTCCGTTTTTCAGTTTTCACTGGTCTCCCTGCTGCGTACAACCAACACATTCCGATTCCGGAGGAGCTCAAAGGAGAAAAATTATTTGGAGGGCAGGAGAACGGGCCAATAAGTCAGAAAGATAGAACAATGAACAAGAAACACCCGAAGGTGCTGATGGGACCCAGAGATGCACAGGCCACACCTGCCCTACCAGCACAAGAGCAGGTCTACACTAGCCTGTGCTGTGTTATTCAGGTGAAGGCATGTACCTGCTCTCGACTTGGTGACCATTTAGATACGATGCAAAGGAGTCCTTGTGAAAGTGCCCCATGGGTGTACCAGTCAGTTTTTCAGGACTGCAGAGCCCACCGGCAAACGCATTAGTAGATGACAGCAATCAAAGGGAAAAGGCAGAGTCAAAGAGAGTGGTGGATTAGTGGAAGCTACAAGCACAGAACTTCAAGAAGTTTGGGGAACTATTTTTAAGAAAGACTCCCCCAGGGCATCCCCACCGGGAAGGCTATGACATCAAAAGTTATGACATCATCAATGACATCACACATCCACATGAGTGCAACTCCCCAAATGAAAAAAAATGAAAGGCAGGGGTCCAGGGACCCATGGCCCCGGCAGGGTACAGGGGCACAGCCCCGTTGGACGATTCAGGGGGGCAAGTTAAGAGAGAGAGATAACGAGATAAACACAGTCAAAATGATAGACAGAGACAGCTTGAGTCTGATAAGCCTTGTAAAATTATTACACTGCCTTTGTAAACTTCCTAGATAGAACCACTAAGTTCAAAATGTCCCAAATCGCTTGTGGTCAATGTTTGTTGTTGTTGGATGAATAAAAAAAAATGAAGTTCAGTTTCTGGACAAATTAAAAATACTGAAATCAGTGTCAAAATGAAAGAGTAGCACCCATGTATCCAGTAGTAGTAGACACGGGGCAGACAGTGAATGGGTTAAATGGGGCGGTGGCAGTGACCTTGATTTTGGCGACGGTGTCTGCAAAGGACTCCCTCATGGCTTCCTGGTGCAGCTGCTCCATGCGCTTCAGGCCCTGCAACTCCACCCGAAGCTCCTTGAGGCGGCACTGCATGTCGTGCATTTGGCCCCGCATCGGCCCCGTGACCATCGCACGGCGCACCGACAGAGAGGAGGGGATGTCCGACAGGCCTGTGTCAGGGAAAATGAAGAAGAATAATGATGATGAAGATGATGAAGGTAAAGATGCGCCCCCCCCCTCCCCTCCTCCATTTCTCGGTTCTTTCCATTTTTTCAGTCTTGCCTTTCTTACTGCAGATTGAGTACCAACTGTAAAAACCAACCGCAAAAACTGGACTATAAGGCGCACCTGTATATAAGCCGCATCCCTTAAATTAACAAAATATTAGGTATTTATTCACATATAAGCTGCACCAGTTTATAAGCTGAGGAGAAAATCGTATGTGCACAAACCAACACAAATATAGAAATTCTCCTATCAGAACATAAGATTTGAATCTATTGATTACCAAAACCATGAGTCTAAAGAAGCTCACAATAGACTGAAGAATATGGCCAGAAACAGATTTAATCATACTGATAAATATATAATGAAAAAACAAACTCCACAGATAAGCTGCATGGGCCAAAGTTGAGGGGGAAAGTAGCGGCTTATAGTCTGCATTTGACGGTACTTCATCCTCTATAGTTTGCTATATTAAACACTAATTTCCACCCATTTACATAATTAAACACATGCATTCAATAATAGTAGAAGATAAAGGCAAGACGAAAAAAAAAAAACGCAATGAACCAGGACTGTGACAAATGCTCCGCGGCTGTTGTGTGTACTGCACTACATAGGGTGGGGGGGGGGGGGGGTGGGGGGGAGGTCCTATTAGATAATGGCCTTTATCATGACTGTGATTAATTATTCAACAAAGATAATTAGCTCAAAAAGTTGATAAGATACAGCTTAATGTTTGGTAAGAAAGGCAGGTGTCAAAATGTGGGGAGAGCTGAGAAATGTAAGAAGGGGGGGGGGCACATCTTTAACCTTACCACAAAAAAACTACACACAAATAATAGAAAAAAGAATATATACAAATGAGCCCAAACATTAACTGATCAGCTACAAAAATACCAAAATAAAAAATAAAATGTACCAAAACAAATCACTTAAAAATCAATCAAAAATGCAGAAAGAGAAGTGAAATAAAAAACAAACAAATCAATAATGAAAAAAACCCCACAAAAACATGGGGACAGCAAAGGTCAAGTTACAGAGAAAATGGCAACATAGTGCATGTAAATTCAAGATCAAATTCAAATTGTTATGCATAATTTATCATAAAGTATGCAACATTTCCCCCAATTTTTTGTACCACAATTCATGAATAAAGTTTTATTTTATTAATCTTACTAACCAACAAAAAGTAATGAATGAAAAACACATTCAAATTTATGTATTTAATTTTTGAAAAAAATATTTTTGAGAGAAATCACATTAAAAGAATTTGTGAAAACTTTCTGTGTGTGTAATGGTATGGCTTACTAAGTATGGACAAGGCTAGCTTAACATTGTAGATGCATGTGCGCATATGTATTCTACACCAAAACACTAAGGATTAAAAAAGAAATGTTACAAGGGTCTTTATGACTTATAATTTTATTCTTAAACTTCTGTTATCATAGATTCAAATCTCAGGTCATGCACACATACACACACACACGGGCATATTTGCAAGCATACAGTTTGCCAATGCTTACACTTTGTTGTTGTTGGGTGGTTTTTTTTATTTTTTATTATTGCATACTCATTTCTCGTCATTTCTTTCTTTCTTTTGTGTTATAGATGGCTTGATGTAAAAAAGCAAACATTATTGCTTATTCAATGTACCATCTGAAAATTAAAATTTTGACTTTGACTTTGACACATGCATGCATGCACACATGCTCTCTCTCTCTCTCTCTCTCTCTCTCTCTCTCTCAATTGCGGTGGAAGTAGTGTTTTTCATTTATTTATTTGTTTGTTTATTTGGTCGGTTGGCTTTCAGTTTTGCTTGTTCTTATTACTGATGTTGATGCTCTGCCTATACCATGTCGTTGTTATATTTCTGCTACTGTTGTTGTTTCTGTTGACGATCTTTCTGTGTCTCAATGTTCGATTATAGTATTAGTTACATGTTGCATGCTTAGAACCAAGGACAGAATGGAAGACTAGGCTCAGCCTAAATTCTTATCCTTGTAAAATAAAGTATTTGAAGATTGAAGTCTCTCTCTCTCCCTCTCTCTCTCCACCTCCCTCCCCTCCCTACTTGCACACAAGTCTCCCCCCCCCCCCCCCCCCCCCCCTTTATACCCATACACTCTCGGTGACTATTACGCCCAAGGGAATGTAATTGATCCAAACCATGCATTTTTTTAATTTTATTATTTTTAATTCCACTCTCCTGCAAAGCTTTTATATTACTATCAATGAACATAAACAGACCTTAAACTAAACAAAAATAAATAAATAGAAATTGTTGCATAAAGAAACACACAGAACACAACAAAACGTAGCCACTATAAGCATAAACTAAATCAAACTACAATAGGAACATTTGTATAACTGAAATAAAAAGACTCAGCGCGGAAATTCTAAACTTGGATGATAATGGCCTGCAAACCTTTGAATATTGACCGAAAATTTGAGAATACCAAATCATCAAAATGTGATCTGCTTATACGCCAGTAATATTAACTAGATAATTTGCTAAAATGTATACTAGGAATAATGATTAATTTTGAAAATTGTCAAAAGATTCATAATTACTGGTACATAATTACTGGTACAAGACAAAAATGCCTCTTTCTGAATAATCTCAAAGGATTTACGAATAAAATAATGCGCTGATGAAAAGTTCAGACATCAATTCAGAGAAATAGAGAGAACACAGAACACCAGGGCAGGAGAGGGGGAAAGGGAGGGAGGCAGAGAGAGATACAAAGACAGAGAGAGAGAGAAGAAGAAGAAGAAGAAGAAATGTACTATACTGATGAGTATCAATGGTAAAAAGAAATGGTTCCCCGAGTTAGAAGGCACAGAAAAAGAAACGGAGTAGACATAATAGTGGGAGCCCGAGACAAGAGAGAGAACGACAGAAGGGTACAAATATATCAGAGAAAAAGAATAAGACCACAAATGATTTATCACTTATTTGCTCTTCTTTAAGGAAGAGCGTTTCAACGACATACAAAAGCTCAGTTTGTAAGATTGCCATTAATTTGTAAGTCCAGAAGGAGCTGAGGGTGTGGGTTTGAATCCTGTCTGGAGCAGGATTTTTCCGACACAAAAGAAGCGCAGACAACACAGGGGCACCCAGAGTCATTACCTGAGCGCGGCCCAGCCCCTTAAGAGTGTAAGGAATTGGGGGCCAAAGTACTTGATTGCGGGGGCTTCTTCTCTCAAGACCCTTTGATGACCAGCTTACCCTTGAGCTTCTTTGCAGTAATGTACTGAGAGTTATGCGGGGAAACAAATTTAGCATCCTTTTAAACAGGCAGCTCTACTTGACTATAACTTCTCACTCAATAGTGACTAAAAGACTAAAATGAAAAAGAAAAAAAAGTATGTTTGTGCAAAAATTAAAAGTGAACCTACATACTGTTACGATTCAACTGACACAAAATGTGACTCATCACCATTAAGTGTCAAACTGACCGTTCTGAGAAAATGGTACAGTTAGAAACTTCAGACAATTCTCTTTCTAATGATACAAGAACCATTCTTGTATCTTTTTTCGTTCCAGAGTTATCATTTAAAGTTGGTAAGGTGTGCATCGGCCATTTTGAGAAGTCTAAAGTCTAGCCTATCTGAAGGAAATGCATTTACCTGCTCGTTTTAAAGCACTTGTCAGACCATTTGGAGACCATATTAAAGGTTGGCCTTCATAAATATGAACAATAAAATGCAAGAGAACACAAAAATACCCATAACTCAAAATTAACAAAAATTAGATTTTTGACATTACAAGCCTGTTGTTAGAAACTAGTTCAGTGACTTAATGTCCCTTTCGTGGTGCTGGGTCACAAATACTATATACAGAAGCAGATTTCAGACTATAAATATTTAAAAGATGTGATTTTTTTTAAAAAGAAAGAAAACCGACATAACTAAATAAAAAAAATGAAAGAAAATAATACACATAAACATGAACACAACATCAAACACAAGTTCAGTGCAATGACATCAACAGTACAATAATTATTTCTAGTAAGTACAGATATACAAATACAGTAATTTAATCCTCACAGCAAACAAAAATAGTTAAGTTTATAAAATCAAATGGTGTATCCTCTTTAGCATCGGCTTTGTTAATATTACTGCTAAGAATCTATCTCATAATAATACCCCACATGGCTGAAAGGCCGAAGAGGGCGTAAAGCCTTATTTCTTCATAATTTTGATCAACAAAAATTCAATCTTTAACACGGCTGGAAAAGGCCACACTTATATCTTTGTTCACATAAGAGCACTACACAGATATTCAGCTCTTGGTCTCTTTTCTCTCGTCACTTTTAACACAGAAATAACATACGTTAGAAAGCTGAATGAATCTCAAAAACAATGTACAAAATTGGGATAAGTCTTTTTTACTGGGCAATGACATGTTTAAGCGATCAGGAACATCCTTTTAAAAGCAGCAGCAGCATATACCACAATCAGGGGGAAAACAAATACAGCTCTGTAAGATTTTATATTCCAAAGCGATTTTGCATCATTCTGCATACTTTATAACCGTGTTCTATGGACCTTGAATCCATCTAACTTTTCCATTTGAACCAGTTAATCTTGCACAATCTTCCAAGATTTCCTACACATTATAGCCACACTGATGCAAAGCAGTAGGTATGCAAGGCTATCCAAGCACAAATAGCAGAGCAGCCTGGGCCAGAAAGCGAAACAATACACAGGGGGGAGGGGGTGGGGGACAAAAACTTATACATGGGTGCAACTACACAAAATGAAAAAACACTGAAAGGTTGGGGTCTAGGGGTAATGTACCCCTGTAGCTGAAGCAACAAATTATTTATGAAGGTATTTTAGTTTGCTTTTTCCACAATTTATGCCAATGCTTATTTTAAAGTGTTTGAAAAATACAGTAGACACACAAAGATCTTGTTTGACAAATTTGAAAATAAAGGAAATTCCTTTTCTGGTAAAATTCAAAACCAGGAAATCCTTGTATAGCAGGAAACGTTGCACCCATGCTCATGTACACCAAAGGAGCAACAACACGTTAGGCCATCTACCAGTCTACAGGCTATTAGCGACTATGGCCAGACAACCACAAGATTCATTAGTACCGGGGGGTGCCGACACACTCTCATCTCCACCCTCCTCTGAAATGTACCAAAACAATTCAAATGATGAACATCAATACAACAGCCACAACAAACAAACTGCCAGCAAAAATGGACACAAAGTGCTACAGAGAACTCAGGTTGCTTTTAAACTGACACAAAGTGCTACATGGAACTAAAGACTGCTTTTAAATGGACACAAAGTGCTACAGGGAACTCAATTTTTGTAAATTGACACAGGACACAAATTGCTACAGGCAACTCAGATTTTTCTTATAATTAACACAAATTGCTACAGGGAACTCTTTTTTTTTTTAAATTGACACAAAGTGCTTCAGGGAACTCAGAATTGTTTAATTGACACAAATTGCTACAGGGAATTCAGATTTTTAAAACAAAATGACAATAATTGCTACAGGGAACTCAAAATTTTCAAAAGCAATTGACACAAATTGCTACAGTGAACTCAGATTTTTTAAAAATCGACACATATTGCTATAGAGAACTGATTTATGAAAAATGACACAAATTGCTATAGAGAACTGATTTATAAAAAATCGACACATATTGCTATAGAGAACTGATTTATAAAAAAATGACACAAATTGCTACAGGGAACCCTTTTTTTTTTAAATTGATACAAATTGCAACAGGGAACTCAGATTTTATTTTAAAATTGCTACAGGGAACTCAGATTTTATTTTAAAATTGACACAAATTGCAACAGGGAACTCATTTGTTTTTAAAATTGACACAAATTGCTACAGGGAACTCAGATTTTTTTAAAAATCGACACATATTGCTATAGAGAACTGATTTATGAAAAATGACACAAATTGCTATAGAGAACTGATTTATAAAAAATCGACACATATTGCTATAGAGAACTGATTTATAAAAAAATGACACAAATTGCTACAGGGAACCCTTTTTTTAAAAAATTGATACAAATTGCAACAGGGAACTCAGATTTTATTTTAAAATTGCTACAGGGAACTCAGATTTTATTTTAAAATTGACACAAATTGCAACAGGGAACTCATTTGTTTTTAAAATTGACACAAATTGCTACAGGGAACTCAGATTTTTTTTAAAATTGACACAAATTGCAACAGGGAACTCATTTTTTTTTTAAATTTGCCACAAATTGCTACAGGGAACTCAGATTTTATTTTAAAATTGACACAAATTGCTACAGGGAACTCAGATTTTATTTTAAAATTGACACAAATTGCTACAGGGATTAAACTCAGATTTTCTAGACACGCTCTGTAAAAAGAGGTTCTCAGAAACTCCTCACAAAATATTCTTTCTTTTTTTCTTGTACTAGGCACCAATTTTACCTTTTTCTTTAAAAAAAATGGAACTAAAAGATAAATGCAGGTTAACCCTTTCACTGCCAATGTCGCATTTCTGCACCACAATGGTTTAACACCTGTGTCACAAAAAAGCATCAAATCAGGGCATTATCTGAAGACCCTCTTTTCATAATTTTGGGAGGTAAGGATAGGCCTAATGCTATATTATGCATGTCACAGAGGAATTTACAATATTGCAGACATTTTTAATATCTACCCAGGTAAGTTTAATGGTATTTTGGGGCTGAAAAATGGCTGGTGGAGAAAGGGTTAACATTAAAAAAAAGTCACTACAGGAGAATGCGACAAAGGGGGATGGAAATTGGGAAGGGGAAAAAGAGGATTGGGGAAAAGAAGGGGAGAGAAGGGGGTGACTAATTGCAAATCCCATGATGTTGGCATCAGAACAAAAAAACAAACAGACAAACTTATTTATCTTTCAGGAACAAAAATGAACAACCTTATTTATCATTTTAAATCCAATCTTAAAATAGCATTGGTTATACTTTTACATTATCAAGTTTTGTTATCAATTTATATTACTCAGAAGACTTTTGTCAGAAACGGTGTGACATCGTGGTTATAGTTCTTTACAACAACTTAAATATTTGTGAGCAAAATTCTCATTCATGCTTTTAAAAAAAAGAGAGCTTTTTTCCTTGCATGCAAGTCTATTGCACGTACAGTGGGGCCTCCCTTGTAAGACCCTCCATTATAAGACTCCCTCCATTTTAAGACCTACTTCTATCTGTATTGTTGGGGATTCAGGACTTTCCTTGTGGTGCACTGCCTCCGGGCATTGCCACCAGGATCATTCCCACCATCTTTATATCTACTAATGTCCCATATGTGTCTGTTCCAGGCCGGAGGAAGGTAAGCAGAATTTCATCAAGACCTACTTCTCTGAGACATTGTCCTTTAATGAACTAAAAACAAACAAGAAATGTTGTGAAAAAAACTGCATTAAAATACATGCAAAACGTTGCGAGATATTAGCGATTATGTGTTTCGGGGTTTGAACCCCGTCTGGTGCGACCTTGACCTTAATGTAAAACTAAATACATCAGTGGATAGCTTGCATCTTGGCAAACTAGTATACCAAATTTCATGATAGACTGAATAGTTTTTGAGAAAAACGGACGAATAGCCGGACGGACGGAGGCACGCCGGACGGACACCGGACAGACAGACACTGGACGGATGGACCAGACAAAAACAATAGCTCCCGAAACTTCGGCTCGGGGACTAACAAAAGACCAATTGTGTACAGAGTTAAATGATTTTGAAGGGCAATGCCTTCTCTTTCAATCCATGGACATTGCCCTTCTTTGTAAGTTTTAAAATTACCTCCCTTATACAACTCCCTCCCATTAATTTGGAAGACCTCATTTTGGACGATTTTTGAAGGTCTTACTCACTGTACCAACAATTATCAAATACAAGTATTTCTTCTACACATGGCACAAACTATCACCAACAGATTATTATTTTTTTAAGTTGACCATTCAGGATCAAATCCATTCACAAATCCACCAACAAATATCACAAGCATGCATGGAAATAGTACATAAGCAGCATGTGTTCGGTAAGAAATCTTTAGTTCTCAAGGTCAGCAAATGTTCTGATATATGTCATTGAATTAAGCTGCTAGCAGTTTTAAGGGGTCCATTCAAAAGCTGCATGAATGCATGAAGACCCATTCCCAAAGCAGGTTGTACAGAATAGCACATTCTCTCACGGAAACTCATTTAGACACCAGAGCTCCCAATCGTCCCGCAAAACAAGGGGTCCCAGGGACTCCTTCACTTACAGAATAGAGGGTCCTAGAGGCGGGATAGAGGGTCCCAGTGGTATAGCAAATGCTCAAAAGAATTTTTCTAGTGCATCCCTGGGACCCCCTGCACATTCTTTTAGAGGGTCCTTTTGAATATTAGTACTTCATTGACCCCCAAATGAGGGTCCCTGGGAGCCCTGGACACTTAAAAAGAAAAGAAAAAAAAAGAAACCATATTATGTATTTAATCTACCAGAGCATGTGATCTCTCGAGCACACACACACACATGCACTCACCCCACTCTCTCACTCACTCTCGCCCACTTACTTACTCACTCTCTCCCTCTCTCTCTCCTCTCTCATTCTCTTCACTCATTCTCTCGACTCTCTGACTCACTCTCTCACTAATTATCTTCACTCATTTTCTCTCTCTCTCTCACTCATTCTCTTCACTCATTCTTTCTCACTCTCTCACTCCTCTCTCATTCTCTTCACTCATTCTCTCTCTCTCTCTCTCTCCTCTCATTCTCTTCACTCACTCATTCACTCTCTCTCTCTCTCTCTCTCTCTCTCTCTCTCTCTCTTCTCTCTCTCTCTCTCTCTCTCTCTCTCCTATCTCTCTCTCCTCTCATTCTCTTCACTCACTCATTCTCTCTCTCTCTCTCTCTTCTCTCATTCTCTTCACTCATTCTCCCCCCCTCTCTCTCTCACACTCATTCTCTCCCTCTCACTCACTCTCTTATCTCACTTGCTCTCTCCCTCTCTTTCTTTCTCTATCCACCCCCAAACCTAAGCAAAAGCGCAGAGACAGACAAGAGGAGAAGCAGCGAAGCGTACTACTAGCGCTGGATCCGGGGTAAGTGTCGGTGCCCTCAGAGTGGCTGCTGCTCGTACTTCGCGTGCTGCCGGGCCCGCGGCGGGCAGACTCCGTGGGGGAGGCAGTGTGTGAGGCGTGGTGCACCCAGGCAGCCAGGGAGGCGATCTGTGCCTCCATCCGCTGCATGCGATTCCTGTCGGCCAACGAATGTAGATGATAGCGTTTTACAGCAATAAAGAGAAAAATCACAATGGAAAAAAAACCAAGCAACGCATAAAATGTATAAAATCGTCCAACATTTCCGGCAGGTTTAACCCTTTCACCGCCAAAGTCGCATTTTAGCACCACAGTGATTTAACACCTATGTCACTAACAGGCATCAAATTGGGGTGTATTATCCAAAGACCCTATTGTCTTAGTTTTGGGAAGTAAGGATAGACCTTATTTTAGATACGTCACAGAAGAATCCCCCAATACTGCAGATGGATTTTATTCTATACCCAAGCAAATTTAATGGACATTTTTGGCTGATATATGGCTGGCGGTGAAAGGGTTAACTCATTTGAGTCGTTCCGGCCATATATGTCCTGAATTAATAGACCTTACAAAGTGTGACACTGCAACAAAAAAGGGATACAAACTTTGGATTGGTTTATACTTGTGGTGAGTTCTAAGAATAGGCATGAACTAAAAGCAGATGGAACTGGGTGTCGTGTACATGTCATACAGTTAAAATTTCACAGCAAAAAATACCAGTTTTCTGTTAAACTCGATTAAACTTTCTATTACCAACATGGTGAAACCTCCTTATTAAGACTTTAAAAAATCAGCCCCCCCAAAAGGTCTTAATAAATAATAATAATTAATAATGCTTATATAGCGCATAATCTTGCAAAGCAACTCAATGCGCTTTTCACTCACCATTCGTACAAACATTTCTAACAAACTGGCCCACGCATCCTCACCATACATCTCTAGGGAGGGGTCTTATAGTAGGGAGGTGGACACTCAATAGTCCAGATAGGAAGGGGAAAAAAATCGGTGAAAAATGTTTGGGTCACATCTTAGAGGGAGTCTCAATACGGAAGGTCTTAATAGGGAGGTTCCACTGTACATTTCATGGCAAGTTTTAAATAACGCTGCCGCATATTAAAAACACACCGCCCATAACTGTGCTCTTATCTCTGACTTACGCATCGTGCGGCGTGGCGCTCTGGGGTCGAGGGGGCATGACCTCTCTCTCTGCGGGGACCCGGTAGGACTGCGTCCTCTGGGGGAAGCTTTCATAGATGGGGTTGGACATGGCGGCAAAGGCCAAGGAGTGCCGGCCACTGGGGTCATTCCTGCTACCTCCCCCTGAAATCAGAAATACCGCTCTTATCAAACATCAATATCATTAGCCATTAACACATTCTGAAATCAGAAATACCACTCTTATCAAACATCAATACCATTAGCCATTACCACATTCTGAAATCAGAAATACCACTCTTATCAAACATCAATATCATTAGCCATTAACACATTCTGAAATCAGAAATACCACTCTTATCAAACATCAATATCATTAGCCATTAACACATTCTGAAATCAGAAATACCACTCTTATCAAACATCAATACCATTAGCCATTACCACATTCTGAAATCAGAAATACCGCTCTTATCAAACATCAATATCATTAGCCATTAACACATTCTGAAATCAGAAATACTGCTCTTATCAAGCATCAATGTCATTAGCCATAACACATTCTGAAATCAGAAATACCACTCTTATCAAACATCAATATCATTAGCCATTAACACATTCTGAAATCAGAAATACCACTCTTATCAAACATCAATACCATTAGCCATTAACACATTCTGAAATCAGAAATACCACTCTTATCAAACATCAATACCATTAGCCATTACCACATTCTGAAATCAGAAATACCACTCTTATCAAACATCAATATCATTAGCCATTAACACATTCTGAAATCAGAAATACCACTCTTATCAAGCATCAATATCATTAGCCATTAACACATTCTGAAATCAGAAATACCACTCTTATCAAGCATCAATATTATTAGCCATTAACACATTCTGAAATCAGAAATACCACTCTTATCAAACATCAATATCATTAGCCATTAACACATTCTGAAATCAGAAATACCACTCTTATCAAGCATCAATGTCATTAGCCATTAACACATTCTGAAATCAGAAATACCACTCTTATCAAGCATCAATATCATTAGCCATTAACACATTCTGAAATCAGAAATACCACTCTTATCAAACATCAATATCATTAGCCATTAACACATTCTGAAATCAGAAATACCACTCTTATCAAGCATCAATATCAACACATTCTTGCCCATCCGTGCAGCCGCTTTTTTCCTTCCCTGGCGCAGATTTGCAGAGAGATCTGACGCAGACCTGTTTACCTCCTACACAAGTCTTGAGTAGTCTGGATGGCTGAAATGAGTAGTTTTGGTGCAAAATGTGTAGTTTTATTCATTAAACTATCAAATAATGTTCACTGAAAATGAGTAATCAAGAATTAAAGAGCACTATTTTCAATTTTGAAGAGTAGTAGCGGTCCAAATTGAGTAGAATACCACAGTAGAGTAAACAGGTCTGTCTGAGCACAACGATAAAAATGCTTAGAAAAATTGCTATGACTTTGAAACAATTTGCCGTATTGCTTTAAAATTTTAACACGACTTATTGTCGAATGCGTGCTTTGAAAATTTACAAAATTTTAAATTGGCTTGTAGTTCTAAAAATAACTATTTTACAAACAAAAAACCCAGCAATATTGAAAAGTTTGTTCTTTATGTAATGATTGAAAGTAGAGCTTTCTAATTCTACTTCACCTACATTCGCCCAAAACTAGATACAATCACTATTTTTGTCATTACAATAGTCTTAAATCAATCCAAAGACAATTTTACTTGCTGTTTCATTACTCAGACATAATAGGTATCAACCCATCATCGAAAAAAAGGCACACTTATGAAAAATCTGCTCCAAAATCGATAAAATCTAAGCATGACCGGAAAGGAAGTGTCTGTAAACAGGCTTAAGCTACCAAAGTGAACAATTTGAAGATGAGAACCAAGGTAGACGCTTCAGTTTGAAGATGGGTTTGTATTACGAGTTAACTCGTTCGTAAATGGGCAGATATGGTTGGCGTGAGTTTACGAGTATACTCGTAAATGGGGTAGAATGAGTTACGGGTCTGTGCACATTTACGAAAACTTCCCCACAGAAGCCCATCCACAATCCACAAATAAAGACAAAGTAAGAAATAAGCGGATATGAGGGTTGGTTTCTGCGCATACTGTGCGCACACCCCCCCATGTCTTACTTCCAGATGCTTTCATTCCTCAAAACATCAATCTTTTGTCATACAGCTTCATAGGAGTTTTCCATCAAATGTTCCATGTGCACATGCGAACATTTACATTGACATGACAAAGCTAAAAGACCTCTCTCTCTCTCTCTCTGTGTCTTCCTCGGCCTCTCTCCACCACCGCCTTTCTCTCTCCGTCCCTTTCGCTTTCTTTCTCTCTGAAATCCTACTTATTGCAAAGTCAAAATCAGATAGATTGTTTTTATGACATGGGGCGGCGGTAGTTTCAGTGATCAGACTTTTCTTGCAAAGATACAAACACAGAGCAAACAACAACAACAAAGAGCATGCTATTACCTTTCTAGTATTAGTCAATCTGTATTATTCAGACTCAAATGGACTCCCTTTCCGAGAAACAGACAAACACACACACACACACACACACACACACACACACACGTGAAAAAAGTATATTATTTGCTTATTCAATGTTCCATCTGGAAATAAAATTTTAACTTGACTTGATACACACACACACAAATGGAGTCCAAGAAAAGGAAAACCACAATCAATTTGATACACACACATAAAAAACCCTCAAACAAACAGACACACAGGTGTTGTGCAACTCACTCATATCAGGCTGGGGGGGTGCCGGGCCCGTAGCCCTCTGAGGTCCCTGAGGAGGTGGGGCGCGCATGCTGTGCGTCACATAGGACTGGGTGGGGTGGGGGTGGGGGTGGGGGTAGCCCCCGGGCTGGTACACACTCTCGTAAATCGGCTGACCCACCACCGCTGCAGGGTTGGAAAACACTCGCCCCGGCGACGCACCAGGGTGGGAGTGAGCGGGGTGAGGATGAGGGGGGTGGGACCTTCCCGGCAACACCTCGTAGTGACTGCCCCCGTTCATCGCCGCCTGCTGCCGAAAACCGTTAGCCAACAAGCGGGGGTTTTCTGGAATGGGGTTCAAAGACTGGGAAGGGCGGTTTTCTGCCGGTGCCGTCGCCACCACCATCATCCCACGCTCGGGCGAGTGCGAGTAGCGGGGTGTCTTGGAACCCGCCCCTGATGAAGACAGGGATCGAGGTCGCTCGGCGGCCAGGTCCGGGGTCTGGGAGCGTGAGCGAGAGCGGCGTTGTTGTTGCTGGGCCTGGAGGAGGTACTCCTGCTCCATCTCCCACTGAGCGCGCTCCTTGAGCATCATGTCCTGGTAGTTGTGCACCAGCGGGAGGCTCTGGGCCTTGGCCATCTGCAAGCACCGAGGAACCATTGTTCAGTGGAGTCATAACTACAGTCAAACCTCTATTATAAGACCCTCCTTTAAAAGACCACCTCTCATTTAAGACTGATGTTTTGGGGGGCACGGATGTAACGTAATGTATCTTACTATAGTTTATGTATAAAACCCACCTCCATTACAAGACCCCTCCAATTCGATTTTTCCTGATTTTTTTTCTAAAGTCTTAAAATAGAGGTTTGACTGCAGCTGCCTGACTCAAACCTTGACCTAACTAACTAGATGCACAAAGTCTGCATTAGTTCTGTGGGTGAGACAAGTGAATGATCCATTAAGTGTGGTCAAGAGTCAGTCTTGTGGTGTAATTACTGGTGAAATGCTTTGCCACTTGACATCAGTTTTCAAAAGAGCAGATATCCAGAATGCTAATATCCAGAAGTACTGTACGTAAAAACATACATACATTTTAATACAGAATAAATGTCAACAAAGTCAACAAATGAATGAGAAAATTACAAGCTTCAAATGCTTCAAAGTCACATTATAAGTTTAAATCAAATCAACACTGTCACCGTTTTGGTGTCCTTTTTTACAATCCTGATCAGCGTGAACCTAAATTTGATTGTCTTAGGGGTCTTTGTTTGTGGCACAAGCCACAAACCTATAACTCACTTTGTCGGTCTGTCTGTCGGTCGGTCGGTCCAAAATTGTCGTACTTCAAATCGAGGCTGACAAAATTGTCGCACTTCAAATCGAGGCTGACAAAATTGTTGCACTTCAAATCGAGGCTGCACTTCAAATCGAGGCTGCTCTTTAAAATAATGTTTCGTTTTCAATACATTGTCGCACGCCACAAACGATTGCGAATCCGCGCTTGTTTTTAAATAATGAGAAAAATAAACACTATGAAAACAAGCATGTGAAAAAAACACAAAAAACATCCTTTTCCTTTTGTCTTGCAGTGGTGCAAATAATTTTGCTTTTAAATGTCCTTCCCCATTCATCTGTAGATCTCCTTTAAACATGTCAATGTATCATTTGTTAGCAATCTAAATAGAAACAGACTGTTTGAACTTCTTTGTTAATAAAGTTACCTTCAACAATTATCAATGCACACATACACACACTCGCACAAAGTAATCACATTTTTGCTCTTACTTTTAAAGAAAACAACCACACGCACAGAACCAAAATGGGAATCTTCAACTTGTCAGCCTCAAAGCATCATACTAACAAAACGAAGGAGAGGTCTTCACAGGCTAACGTGTTTCAGCACAGCAAGATATTGACTAAAAAACAAAGAAAAAGGGTGTCAGATAAGTAAAGGAACAAATACATCTGACTTTTGTTTCCTATGAAAACGAGTAACCTGATCGATTCCTAGCAACACAATACCGCTTCTTCCTCCCACACAGGTGTGGCCTGACTTTGTATGCAAGAAAAATGATCTCAAAGAAATCACTCCTCTTTCTATTCCTGATTGCCATAAATAGCTAGACAAAGTGTCAAAGAAAATTAAGAAATGGAGAAAAAAAAGAGTTTAACCCTTTCACCGCCAAAGTCGCATTTTAGCACCACAATGATTTAACTTCTATTTCACTAAAAGGCATCAAATTGGGGTCTATTATCCAAAGAGCCTATCGTCTTAGTTTTGGGAAGTAAGGATAGACCTTATTTTATATATGTCACAGAAGAATCCCCAATGCTGCAGATGGTTTTTGTTCTCTACCCAGGTAAATTTAATGGACATTTTTGGCTGAAATATGACTGGCGGTGAAAGGGTTAATGTATGTGAACTTTGAAAGAAAGCCGGTAACTAAAGAAAACGTGCACAGAGACTATAAAAAAAAGACAAGAATGCAAAGTTAAGATGGAGAGATGTATCAAGATGTAAAGGAATTGAATTGATAGAGTTAAAGAGGGGGGAAAAAAGAAGAAGAGACAGTTAGAAAGATATCAACAGGCACAGTAAAAGGGGGGGGAAGAGAGAGAGAGAGAGAGAGAGAGAGAGAGAGAGAGAGAGAGAGAGAGAGAGAGAGAGAGAGAGAGAGAGAGAGAGAGAGGAGGACAAAAACAATCAGATAGACAAACAGAGACAGACGCAAGCATGGAGACACACAGATGAACACAAGACAGTGGGACAAGCATGGAGACACACAGATGAACATAAAGAGAGTGGGAGAGAGAACATATGCAGAGAGTGAGAGACAGAGAGAGAGAGAGAGAGAGAGAGAGAGAGAGAGAGAGAGAGAGAGAGAGAGAGAGAGAGAGAGAGAGAGAGAGAGAGAGAGAGAGAGAGAGAGAGAGAGAGAGAGAGAGAGAGAGAGAGACAGACAGACAGAGAGAGAGAGAGACACTGGAACATTTTATTTGACAAGGATAAAGATATTAGGCGATGCCTATTCTTACAATCGGTACTGAGAGAGTGAGAGAGAGAGAGAGAGAGAGAGAGAGAGAGAGAGAGAGAGAGAGAGAGAGAGAGAGAGAGAGAGAGAGAGACACAGAGAGAGAGACACAGAGAGAGACACACACAGAGAGACAGAGAACAAAAACAAAAACGAAAATGAGAATGAGAGAGAGCAAGAGAAAGAGAGAGAAAAAAGAACGAAACATGCCGCAGACCCTTTTAACACAAAGCAAAATGCCCCAAACACTGACTAAACAACGCAGAAGGTCTACCTCCTCCCTGCTCATGTAGTGGGCGGCACTGTCAGACACATATCCCTGGCGCGAGGAAGGCCTGGAGTGCACTGCCCCCTGCTGGGCAATGGCAGCGGCGGCAATGGCAGCGGCGGCAGCGGCTCGCCCCCTGCTCTCCGGCTGGCACTTCACCCGCTGTGGCTCTTCGCTGTCGCACTCATGGATCTTCAGTACCGTGTGGTCGTGAATATCCCTAGTAGGAAAATCATCAAAATTCCTGTATCAGTATAGAAATTCAGTATTTTACAAGAAAAGTTGTTAGGTGACAAACTGTATGCTATGCCTATATTTAGCTCAAATCCATCCATTAGCTTTTAAACAATCAGTGTTTTATTTCTTATTTTCGAAACTTTCTGACTGCGATTACATCGATATGGATTGTCGTTTTATCCATATAAACAATCTCTCTCTCTCTCTCTCTCTCTCTCTCTCTCTCTCATCGAAACATCATAAAAGCACCAGGAGAATAGGAAAACAAAACACAAACCCAAGAGACAGACCAACACACAACTGACCTCAGGTCCTCCAACTAGAAGAAGATGTTGGCGGATGCCTCCAGGATGTACATCTTCCGTCTGTCTGTCTGTCTGTCTGTGACTCTGTCTCTCTCTTCTCACCTTTTCCCCACTTTGATACAGATTAACCAATAAATACTTCAGACTTCTCCAGCTGTCTGAGTGCCTCCCCCACCCCCCCTCTCTCTCTCTCTGTCTCATGTTCTTCATATCTCTCTCTCACTCTCTCCTCATAATCTCTCTTCTTCTCTGCCTTCCTTCCATTTCTCTCTCTCTGGATCTTTCTTTCTCTTTTGATGATGATAAAAAAACCATGTGGGGATACCGGGGGGGGTTTTCAAAACAAATAGTTCCCCCACCTTCTGGAAGTCCTGCGCTTGTAACGTCCTCTAATCTGTCTCTCTCTTTGCCTTTTTCCTTGCTTTGTGTCATCTACTATCTTTCTGACTTTTGGCCCATTCTCCTGCCTTTATTCCCAAAAAATCTTCCATATAGTTTTCTCCTTTGAGCTGCTCCAAAATCAGAATGTGTCGGCTGAAGGCAGCGAGGAGACCAGTGAAAACTGTAAAACGGACACATACGTACCCATTGTGGCCTTATGGCCTGAGAACGCAGAAGAAGAAGAGGAAGAGGATACAAAGCTGCCAGAATACCAAAACAAAACACCCTGCAAGAGACAGATCTGGCAAATGTTAAGATCAGCTCCCTCCGCTGTTCCAGGGTGAAGTTGGCCAATCAGCTTAACGGAAAAGGTAAATTGGAGGGAGCTGATTGGCCAAATTCACCCTGGAACAGCGGAGGGAGCTGATCTTAACATTAGCCACAGATCTAGACCAACACCCACAACTGACCTGAGGTCCTCCAGCTGGAAGAAGATGTTGGTGGCTGCCTCCAGGATGTAGATCTTGCGCTTGGGTGAGTCCAGAAACTCCATGGTCAGCTTGTCCGGGAAGGCGCGCACGAAGAGCGCCCGCACCGTGTCCAGGGTGGTTATCTCGTTGGGCAGCAGACACTTCTTGGTCTCATCCCCAAAGACCAGGAACACCAGACCTGAGGGAGGGATAGAGTGTGAAGGAACAAGATAGACTTTGCAATGTGGTGATCTCGTTGGGCAGCAGACACTTCTTGGTCTCATCCCCAAAGACCAGGAACACCAGACCCGAGGAAGGGAGGGATAGAGTGTTTGTCACTTCACATCATGTTAAATATGTTTACTCAGTCCAAAATTTAGTCACACAAGAAGACAATGAGAGCAACAACAAGCTGAAAGCTTATACAGTGGAACCACCCATTTAACACCTTCCCTTTTAAGACTCGTTCCCACTTAAGGCCTACGGTACCATATTTTTCTGACTATAGGCGCACCCCCCAAAATTTAACACAAAATTAAGATTTTGTTACTCTTATTTTCTGACTATTTTATTATATTATAAGGCGCATGGGTCCCAGTCTGGAAAAATGGTATAGCCTTATACTATTATAGTCGGTACTTCTCTGAGACATTGCCCTTCTTTGTAAGCATTAAAATCACCTCCCTGCTACAACTGCCTCCCGCTTAAGACCTTACTTTGGATGATTTGTCAAGGTCTTAATAGGGAGGTTCCAGTGCTCTGTGATACCACATCATGTCAAATATGATTCATCTTATCTTCTTCATCATTAATACGATACAAAAATAGAAAAAAGATTGAACTCCCCAATTTTATTTCTTTATTATTATCATTATTATTATTATTATTATTATTATTATTAATGCTATTTTAATAATTCGGTTTACACTGAAGGGTTCAGGGTTTAGAAATAATATAACTGTAATATAATCTGTGAATTATTTTTGTAAAACTCGTATCTCGATTTTTTGAGTTAGATACAGTCAGCTTACTAATTTTTCCCGCCACCTTCCACCAAAAGTTCATATCTCTAACAACTTTCTATCTGGGTTAAATGAGGTGAAAATAGAAGAAAAACTCGTAAATGTCCAAAATTCAAATCTAGGACAAAAACCTCGTATCTTCACTCTTTTCAAGTGTAAAAATAAAATTAACAGAATGCAGGACTAAAGTCGAAATGTCTTGAGCAACATAATCATCATAGTTAATCAATTGTGGTCAACAAAACTACCAAAATTGAGATACAAGGTTTTTGAATTTCACCGACGATAATGTACTCACCAATGGGTCTCTCCAGAGACGAGGAAGCGCTGCGCACAATGGGCAGGCTGGCCCGAGCCAAGCCGCCCCTCTGGAAGGCCGAGGGCTC
>CM065683.1:67337425-67339925 GCA_017654935.2 Phymorhynchus buccinoides
TCTTGTTTTGCAATGCCTGAGTGGAGGAAGCAGTCGTGCCCCCCCCATACGTAACCCATTATAATTCACACGTCAACGCACCGCAGATCCCCCCCCCCCCCCCCTCTCTCTCTCTCTCTCTCTCTCTCTCTCTCTCTCTCTCTCACAAACAATTAATTAACATTTGTACAGAAGAGCTGTCTGTTGTGCTGTGTGTGTGTGTGTGTGTGAGGGGTAAATTGAGAGACGTTAGTCTATTCTACGAGTGTACACGATTGCTATTTATTAGGGAAATGAAAAAAAGGGACAAAGGAATTATTTTGAAAAATAAAACGCAAGGTCTATTCGTACCCCTTTCACTGAAAACACACACACGCACGCACGCGCGCACGCACACGCACACACACACACACACACACACACACACACACCATTATGGGCTGTAAAAAAAGCACAATGGCGCAATGCAAACATCAGCAAAGACAGACGACTCAATTTCAATTTTCGAATTGTTTAATTAAGCCCGACCAGTCACCTGATTTGAAACCTACCAGTTGGGGAAGTGGGTGGATGCCTCGTGCCTCCATACGGGGAGCTGGACGACCCCGCTTCCTCGTGGGATACAGGGGGTCTTTCATAAAAAAAATATTTCCCTCACCTTCCTGAAGTTCTGTGCTTGTAACTTCCTCTAATCTGCCACTCTTTGATTCTGCCTTTTCCCTTTGCTTTATGTCATCTACTATCTTTCCGACTTATTGGCCCATTCTCCTACCTTTACTACCCCAAAAAATCTTCCAAATAATTGTCTCCTTTGAGCTCCTCCGAAATCGGAATGTGTCGGCTGTACGCAGCGGGGAGACCAGTGAAAACTGAAAACCGGACACATACGTACCTCACCCAGCATGGCCATATGGCCCGAGAACACAGAAGAGTAGGAGGCATGGTGTGGTGGGGTGATAGACAGAAATGGGGGAAGTTGTATTATGCCTGACTGATTTGCAGCTTTCCACTAAGCATACACTTGCTTGCCCTCTTTTTTGTTGATTGAGCATGGTGGCTTCATACTTTCTGCGTTCGATCTGCTTCGCTGAACCACCATGTCTGTTTGTCCGTCCGTCCGTCCAACTCTCTCTCTCTCTCTCTCTCTCTCTCTCTCTCTCTCTCTCTCTCTCTCTCTCTCTCTCTCTCTCTTTCACCTACTCACTGAGAGAGAGAGAGGGGGGGGAGAGAGAGAGAGAGAGAGAGAGAGAGAGAGAGAGAGAGAGAGAGTGTGTGTATGTGTGTGTGTGTGTGTGTGTGTGTGTGTGTGTGTGTGTGTGTGTGTATGTGCGCGCGCGCGTGCGCGTAATTGCGTGTATATGAGAGTACATGCGTGCGCATGTCTTTATACTGTTTGTACTAACCTGCGTGTGCGCGTATGCAAATGTGTTCGTGCATCTCGTGTATGTTTGTGTGCATAGTGCACGTGTGTGCACGAGTTTGCGCGCATTACATTTTCAATAAGGTAGGCTTAGCATGTACATCACTGCAGAGCTTAAAAGACAGGAACAGCCAGCCACCCAGCCCCTAATTCCACAAGACTGCAGTCGATTTAGCGCTATGATAATAATAATAGGGCCATCACTACAAGACAGCGCACGGAAACCACATGGCGATAGAAAACATCTTCAGGCGGGGGGCATCACACTGCGGCATTACAGCAACAAATACACGCACGGAACTTCACCGTGGAGAAAGCCAATATATGTATTTATTCAGAACATTTCTATAGCGCTTATATCATCAAAGCTCTAAGCGCTTTACAATTCTTACTAAAGGATTTTTTTTATTAAACATATAATGAACAAAAATTATTTATCCTGTCCTAACTGTCAAGAGATCCTTCCTGGCTCGCCATATGCGAACTCATCCAGCATCCTAGATTTTCACAAGGACGAACTGTTGAAGTATGGTCATCATCCCTCTGGACGGACGAACGAACATCTATCTATCTAGATCTGCCTGTCTGACTATGTGAACACGATGACGTTTGAACGGAGCGACCTAGGAGGCTCACATTGTGCATGCGGATAGGTATTTAGGATACCTAGGCCAAGTTCGAACATGAAGGTCATAATTGGTCAAAGGTCAAGGTCACTGGAGCCGAAAATTCTACTGCGCAAGATCCTCGCTGGCTTAGGGGTACTGTAAAATGGAAGTGTAGACTGTTTGATCGGACTTTAGTTTCAGGGGTGTTTGTGTGTTTGTTCCTGCAAGGTCGCTGGATCCTAAAGTGCTGCCTCGCGGCTGGTTGATCTGGCGTTTGACTTCACATTCTAATTTCCCATTGCTATGGGTAGAAATGCTTGTGCATTGACACTTTGCGGCTTCCGAATAAATAAAAACCCACACGATTCTTGCATAATAAGCCAGTTTTCCCCCCTAATATTGCATTTGGAGCGTTGACTAGTACGCCTATATAGCTTGAAATGAAAGAGTGCGCGAAGAGGCCAAGGCCATTCCTTTCGCTCGTTTATGTCTG
>CM065683.1:67347425-67357425 GCA_017654935.2 Phymorhynchus buccinoides
GAGAGAGAGAGAGAGAGAGAGAGAGAGAGAGAGAGATGTTCACACACACACACACACACACACACACACACACACACAAACAAGGGCTAAAAGTACGTACATACATAATAGTAAGCTATATATGACGCAGTGTCACTTTTCATAGATAGACGTGAACATGTAAAAAAGTCAACAATGGAACTTGCTTTGTTCGGGCAATCCAGCCATGTTGGATTTCGAAGAGGCATATATCGTACATACCTCTCTCTACAAAGGGCTACAATAAGAGGATGACGTGGCAAAGTCATATCAGTCGAGGATGTTCTTGCTTAAAACCCTTTCGCCGCCAGCCATTTTTTAGCCAAAAGTTTCCATTAAACTTACATCGATAGAAAAACAGATTTTTGTCTGAAATATTGGGTATTCTTCTGTGATATATTTGAAATAAGGCCTATCCTTACCTCTCCAAAATACGAACCCAACATAATTGGATAACAGACCCACGTTTCAAGACTTTTAATGACATGGGTGTTCAATCACTGCGGTGCAAAAATGCGACATTGGCGGTGAAAGGGTTTTAAGTTTGTCCTTTGTCAGGTGATACTCAAGAAGATTTCCTCCAGCCGAAGTCGGACTTGCTGGGCCTAACTGTTTCTTAGTTAGGCGCATAACAGCAGCATGACGCATCTGCGCTCATAATTGACAGGAAACTGTCTGAGCGATCGAAGAAGAAGGTGATTATAAGACTTATATATAGCTTTTTTTGGGGGGAAAACATGTAGAATCGTCACCCCACCCCCCACCCCCCAATGTTTACGACCCTCAATCTCAAAGTCTGCTTTCAGTTTTATGGAAATAATCCTAGACCAATACTAAACCCCCTATCCTATTTCCCAAAATGACAAAACGTTGCTTACCAGTTTTAATTAAATGCGAAAATTTTGAGTGGGTAGGGGTGGGGTGGGTCGAATCACTACATGTTTGCCCTTTAACCACGTCACGTGTCAAAATCATGGTTTTCACGTGTTTTCCCTCTTACAGCTGGTAAGAAATCTTAAGAAATATTCCTGGCATAAGAGGGAATGTGACACGTGACGTGGGGGGTCTTTAAAGACCTGCCACGTCACGTGTCAAAATCATGATTTTCACGTGTTTTCCTTCTTAGAGCTGGTAGAAATCTTAAGAAATCTTCCAAGAATAAGAGGGTAAGTGACACGTGACGTGGGGGGTCTTTAAAGCTATTCATGCTACCTACCAGCTGGGAACATTAAAACCAAACACGCTGACACACACATAAATAATGAACACACTTAGCGCTCTACCTTCGAAGATATCGATCAACGGCGAACATTGGCTGTGTGTGTGAATGCGCCAGAAATAACTTCAAGGCCATTACTAGTGACTGACGACAAGGAAGAGGAGAATATCTTTTTTGGTTTTGGTCAAAGACGGATTGATGCGGATATAATAGGCGAGAGAAACGAAAGAAAGACCACACAGAAAGACAAAAAGGGGGAACACGGAAAATAATTATGGGAGATTTCACAATATTATTAATTACCAGAAAATATGGGAGATTTCACAAAGTGATATTAGAAAATAAGGGAGATTTCACAGTGATATTAGAAAATAAGGGAGATTTCACAAAGATATATCAGAAAATAAGGGAGATTTCACAAAGTGATATTAAAAAATAAGGGTGATTTCACAAATTTATAGATATAAAAAAAATAAGGGAGATTTCACAAATAGATACCAGCCTCTTTGATACAATTAATCAAGCAAAAAACCCCAGACTAGATGGAAAAAAAGATACGAAAGACGTGTATGCGGGAGGAAGAAGGATACAAGGCGAGGAGGGGAGGGGGCGGGCAAGCTTTATTCTTCTAGAACTGTGGAGGGAGGGGGGGGGGGGGCGCACTGAGTCGGGCAGCAGGACTCCTCCTCTACAAGCGAGGACGACTCACCCTGAAGTAGTGGCAGTGCTGGTAGAGGTAGTGCAGGCTGTTGGACATGGAGGACAGCATGGTGCCGATCATGGGTGGTGGCCTCGCTGCCTTCAGCCTGTTGCACGACCCGCTAGCCTACTGTCTGTCCACCACCAGTCAGCTGCCAATCCACCGCTGCCACCATCCATCCACCCACCTACCTACCACTTCCAACCGCAGTGGGTGGGAGGGACGAAGATGATGAAAATCCCCTCAAATCCCCAACCACAAAATCCCCCCCACCACCACCCTACCAGCAATATTACAGCTGGTGACAGCACAAAACACGGTATATCCCCTTCACTATCACAACAACAACAACAACACCAACACGCGTAGTAGTGCTAGTGGTCGATGGAGAGAGAAGCTCCAGCTTCGTTCTATTCCGGCCAAGGCTTTCCGTGTTGCCTCCTGTTTCTTCTTCGACGCTCAATGGAGGAGGGAGTCCTTGAACCCTAGTTCCGGCTGTCACCTCTTGCAGGCCTTGACCCGGTGATGGTGGTGGTGGTGATGGTAAAACGCGCGAGACAAACGGCACTGGTCGATGAACAGTGCCAGCGAAATACGTAGGGTGGTACTACTACTAACTACTACCAGAGAAACTGCTACTACTACGACAACAGCTCTGGGCTTTTGTTAAGACGCTACATCGAGATCGATAAAGCTTGGTTTGGTCCACGGATTCAGTGCTGTTTTTATCACTGAGTACAACAGAAAAGAGCTCAAAACTGTCACGGACCTGAAGCAGATTTTTTTTTTCAAACCGCTATCGACTGTGCGGTTGTCGTCAAAGCGAGCCTTCTCCCTCCCCCCCCTCCTCTCCACCCACACATTCCTTGTCCACACAAAACACCAACCCCAGCGCATTCCTTCACTATCAAAACAACGCGTGTTGCTGTCGATTCAGACACGGTTCCACATCAAGATAATGACGGCAGAATAACCACCTCACTCACCCCTTCTCCCTCCTCACCCCCCTATTACCCGCGCGTGTGTTAAGCTAATCGCTGACACACGACCTACTCGGACTCAAGCACGTGCATAACGGCGCATGCAGTGTCAAAAGAAAAGAAAAAAACCCACCACGATTCTCGTTCTCGTGCGACGTAACGGCCACGTCAGGTTCTTTTAGCTGTTGCCTGTGCAAAGAAAGGAGGGACAGCGTGTCACACAGAAAGGAGGCTGAGGGGGTGAGGGTGGGTGGGCTGGTAAAGTTGAGAAGTGAGGGCATGGGTGAGGGGGGGGGGGGGGCTGAGGGAACGTGACACAGGGTCAGGATTGTGAAAGGAGGGGGATGGGTTTGAGGGCGAAGGACAGTTGAGATGGATCGAAGATGACGCTTTTGCTGTTTGTGTAATGGCATTTTTTGTTTCTTGAAAACCATTTTCATACGATCAGTTCTGCGACCTCCAGACTAGTCCTCTTAGAAAAAATGAAAAATACAAAGTACAGTGGGATTGTTTTCCAATGCCGTGTTATTTACTACAGAGAATTGGAATATAGTTATGAATTATAAATCTCAATCATTTGCAGGCACCGATCCACTGGCCTTAAGGATTTAAAAGTTAATGCATTAGAAATGCAGAATATTTGAGTTTTATAACACTTTTGTATCCAAATGCCATGTATTGAACATCTTTTTATCAAAACCAGTTACTGTGAACTTTGAATCTTGATTTGTGTTCTGCAAAGAAAAAGACAGCTTCCGGGCTCGGCTGATGATGGACCCCAAGGTCCGAAACAGCTGTCCAAGCAGTGCCCCCTCTCCTCCCATTGAGAGGAAAAACTAAAAGCAGCTCAATATTTTTCTTTACAGAACACAAATCAAGATTCAAAGTTCACAGTAACTGGTTTTGATAAAGATGTTCAATACATGGCATTTGGATACAAAAGTTTGATAAAACTCGAGCAAGGAGAAGAAATATTTGGAAGAAAGTGGGTTTTTTAAAGACAGGAAAATGGGCCAATAAGTCAGAAAGATAGTAAATGACAGAAAGCGAAGGGTAAAGGCAGTGTCAAAGAGTGGCAGATTAGAGGAAGTTACAAGCACAGAACTTCCAGAAGGTGAGGGGAACTATTTTTACGAAAGACCCCCCGGTATCCCCACGTGGAGGGGGCGGGGTCGTCCATATCCCCGTATGGAGGTACGAGGCATCCACCCACTGCCCCATAATTAGGGAGCAATTTTGTACGCAACAATTTTGTTTGTTTGTTTGTTTTCTGTTTATTCTGTCACGCGCGCGTTCGTTAGAAACGAAACAGAGAAGAAACGAAAGAACTAGGCTGTAGCTGGCACGAATCACACGTCTGGAACTGGTCGTTTGTGACCTAGCACCACGAAAGGGACATTAAGTGTCAAACTGACCATTCTGGGAAAATTACACATTTGAAAACTTCAGACAATGTTCTTTCTATTGCTACAAGAACCATTCTTGTATCTTTTTTCCGTTCCAGAGTAATGAGCATTTAAAGTTAGTAGTGCGAGTGTCTGCCATTTTGAGAAACCAGTCTAAGCCTAGCTGAAGAAAAATGAATTGACCTACTCGATTTAAAGCACTTATAAGACCATTTTAGAGACCATAATTATTAAAGATTATCCTTTATACATATGAAAGATAAGATGTTAGAGAACACGAAAATACACATAACTTAAAATTGACCAAAAATGCGATTTTTGAGTTTCTAAGCCTGTTGTGAGAAACTAGCCCAGCGACTTAATGTCCCTTTCGTGGTGCTGGGTCACATTTATTCCTTCCCTTTACGTCTTCGACATCATCATCATCATCGTCGTCATCGTCATCATCATCATCATCATCATCATCATCATCATCATCATCATCTTCTTCTTCTTCCTCCTATCCTTCTTTTATCATCGTCGTTTTCTTCTCCCCCCCCCCCCCCTCCCCCCACGTCCTTCCTCTCTGTCTTTCTTTTTCTTTGTGCTTCATTTCATCAACAAAATAATCTTTTGTCTCTTCTTCTGACGTCATCGCTGTCACCCTAGTTCAGTTGCAAGCCACTCTATCACGTTTTGTTTAAAATTGCAGTTTGTCCCTATAATATTCATGAATATGCATACCCAAGCTTCAATCGATTTTTCTGGTTACAAAAATACCAACTCACCAGTATCCGTCGATTTCCCCACCTCATTCGAATGACTTTTTTTCCTCCCCTTACATTTCCCTCCTGTTTCGTTTTTTTCTCTCTCTTTTCCTTTTTCCTAGGTTATTTTAAAAGAGTTCTGAACCTTAGTTGATACCACGTACCTCATACCACATTCACATTTTTTGTTTGTGGCTCAAGCCACAAACCTATAACTCACTTTGTCGGTCTGTCGGTCCAAAATTGTCGCACATTTTGACAAAATTGTCGCACTTCAAATCGAGGCTACACGAATGAATGAATGAAATTTTGGGCTTTACGTCCTCTCGACCTGGGAAGGCACATATGGGACATTTGTATTGGGTTAGTATGAGGAACTAAAAATAAAACAAACGCAAGACACAACAGACGAAACAAGGACGTGGACGGAACATATAATATAAAGGGGGAGTTCTTAAAAGCGCAAGTTTATTTATTACATTGAAAAGATTTAAAATTTATAAAATTTAGTGTTTTGTGTCACGTGACACTTAATAAATGACTATAGTGATGTAAAATAGATTAATAAAATTCTTTTGTTTGTCTGGCCATGATACAACCCTCCCTGTTGTATTAAAATTCAAAGGCTACGAGGTTAAAATTTCAAAAAGTTGTTTTATTCATAAAAAGCCAAATTTGGCCCTTATTTATTATTAAAAGGGAATATGTACATATATCTATTTCATATTTACAAAATATATATATATATATATTGTTATGGCAATTTACAAAAATTTATATCTAACTAAACATTAATATTTTATTGTCCTACCCGGGGAAGGAGTTTTCCTTCCCCGGGACTTCCCTATCTATATGATAGGGGGAATAATTTACATCACGGACGTTTATGTATGCTCTTCAAAAGTGAATCGCTCTATTTTAAAATTTATATGAATAAATACCTGGGATCCCTTCAACAACAACAACAACAACAACAACAACAACAACAACAAAAAAAAGGGGTGAGGGGGGGGGGGGGAGTAGTGGGTAATCCGGAGGATCTCAACACACCGAGTGGGGGCGGGCCCACTGGGGGAGGCACACGTAAGCCATCCTCGCGTCAACAACCCCCAGCGGGCCCGCCCCATCAAGGGGGAGACCAACTCACGGGCTTTGGGGAAGGGGTGGGGGAGGGAGGGGACATGACCCGGGGGTCCTTGCCGCCAAGGGGAGAAGCGCCCACCGCGGGAGGATATGCAAGACATCCTCCCGCCAACAACCCACAGTGGGCGCGACTTCCCGAGGGGGGCACCATCGCACGGGTTAAGTATTAAAAAGGATCCCATACAAATGAAAAAATAACCTTTATTTTATATTAACATGTACAAAATGTATGGAGTAGGACGCCATGCACTACTGTAAATGGTTTTGTTTTGGTTTATCTTTCTTTCCCAAAGTATAAGTATTTCAGTAACGATGTGATATTTGGTTGTGAATATCATGTGTGTAATATATGTTGATGGTTAAGATGTTTTTGTGATGAAAAGTGTTTATGTAATGTTGATGTAAAGGTGAACTTGTGTATTGGCAATTAAAACCGTCTGATATTAAAAATAAGAATAATTTATTATCTGTGCCGACAGCCCTCGGTGGCTGGGCCAGATGACGATTGGCGATCAGTTTGTATAAAACGACGTTAAAAGTTACTAATAAAATAGTATAGTAGTTATTCACATGAAATGTGGGCGGTGTTGACTGAAGGACCCCCAGCCGGCGGCCGCACAACGGTAGTTAATTATGTAAGAAACAGGGGGGGGGGGGGGGACAACGATGGCTCACACTCATCTATTTCTGTATATTTGTATATGATATTATATTACTCCGAGGGGGGGTGGCCACAAAATCCCCCCCGCCCTCGTTTTAATGCTGGAAAGTATAATAGGTGGTATCATGTATATATTATATCTAAATTAATAATATTTTAATCTTGTCATAAACTATTGTTTGAAATACGGGAGCACAGACACATTATGTAGCTTATAAAGTGGTGTGGAGGGGGTGGTTAACGAATCGAGGCTACACGTCGAAAATGGTGTTTTACGTCCTCTTGGTCTGAATCAGACACATATGGGACATTTGTAAATACAAATATGGTGGGAACAATACTGGAGGCAATGCCCAGAGGCAGTACGAAACCAGTAAAGTCCCGATTTTTTTAAAATTAATGCAGATAGGTGTAGCAGTAACCACGCCTCGGTTAAACCTCATCGGCTATGGCACCGCTGGCTATGATAATCGAGGCTACACTTCAAAATTAATTGAGGCCGCTCTTTAAAATGATGTATTTTAAAAGCGTACAAAATAATAAACATACGTAATACAGACACTACAACAGACACGACGAGTATGCGGTGCTTCTTTTGATGAGTATAAGTAGGATACATAGTTTTAAATGTTTTCCAAAAGATATAAAAAGTTACGAAATGGTGCAGAGATAACATTCTGGTTTACAGATTAAAATTATTGAAAATCCAGGGGAGGTAACTCATGATTGGAGTGGTAAAAATAGACCGCGTGCCACAAACTATTGTGATTTCGCGCTTGTTTCTCTCTCTTTGCCTTTTTCCTAGGTTATTTTAAAAGAGTTCTGAACCTTAGTTGATACCACGTACCTCATACCACATTCACTTTTTTTCTTTCTACTATTATTCACACCTCTTGGTACACGAAGGGCATCACCATGTCTGAGTTTATGTCCTAATTGTTTCTTGTCTTGTTTCATATGTCAATATTTGTTAATGGAGATAAGTTAATTAGCGGTTTAAAAAAAAGGATTCATATGTGAAATTCCAGCAACTGTGTTGTGCATGCATATATGTGTGTGTGTGTGTGGGTGTGTGTGTGTGTGTGTGTGTGTGTGTGTGTGTGTGTGTGTGAAGGTGTGTGTGTGTCTGTGCATGATCTGTGCATGGTATAATGTGCCTGTCTATATGGTGATGAGTACTGTTAAAAAAAATGTGTTTTTGTTGGGGTTTTTTTTTTTTTTTGTGTTTGGAGCCCATGTAATACTATGTTGATGTGTACTGTTATGGGGTCTTTGGGGCTATTGTTTGCAATGTTTGATGCCGCAGGTGTGAATGGTACGTGTATTCATTTTCTTGTGCCCCCAGGTTTAAAAAAAAAAAGTTGATTTGATTTTTTGATTACGATTGAGATTAAAATTAGAGCCCTATCGACAACTACGGCCATGTCAGGGCTGTCACCACGTTAAATCTTACCACGTATTAAAAAGGGATAAAAACACAAGGTAAAAACAAAATCCAAGTTTTTATGTTAAAATACTTGTTAAAAAACAAAACATTAATCAATCACAAACTTAGCAAGTAAAAACATGGCACGTCTAGAATTTAAAACATCCTTCCTTTTAGTTTTTTAAAAATAAAACAGTGAGTGGACTTACATGAAATAGAATCCCAATTCTCAAAAAACAGTAGCCGATTAGACCAATACTTTATGTGAGCCTGATCATTGTATTCTCAATTGTTCGATCTTTTAGAAAAAACTTAAGTGCGATAATGGACAATTTCATCCAAGAATGCCCAAGACACCCAACACACACACACACACACACACACACACACACACACACACACACACGCACTCACACACACACACACACACACGCACGCACACACACACACACACACACACACACACACACAGACAGACAGACAGACAGGCAGACAGAGACAGAGAAAGAACGGAAGCTGGACAGCCCCAGTCATAACATTGACTCTGAAAGGGTGATACCGGTAATTATGGGTTGTGCAGTTCTCCACTTTTGACATGTTTAGATGGGTCATTGTTGTTCAACTTAAATTGTCAGTCTGTTGAGGTTAAGGCCGGGTTCACATTAGACGCGTAAGTTCCGTACAGAAAACCCTAAATAAGTGGAAGAAAGAATGAACTGGACACTGGACACTGGAAAACGTTATTTGACAAGGATAAAGTTTACGTGTATAGGGGGAAATTCGGACACGTGCGCAAATCTTTCCCCTTCTTTGGTTCACTTATTTATGGATTGCGCACGTGTTTCCGCATGGAATACCCGCAGAAAGACCCAATCGTGTCAACTCGGCCACGTAAAAAGGCTCCACCACATTCCCTTAGAAACAGACACTGAAGCGAGTTAGTCACACGTTCTCAGCGCATATCCCCCATCCCCCATGATCACCATCCCCTTCTCCCATCCCTCGATTTTCTGTCTGTCAACTCTCCCTTTCCCATTTGCATTCCATCTCTCTCTCTCTCTCTCTCTCTCTCTCTCTCCTCTCTCTCTCTCTCTCTCTCTCTCTCTCTCTCTCTTCACTCACTCACTCACTCACTCACTCACTCACTCTCACTCACTCACTCACTCCACTCACTCACTCACTCAATCACTCTCTCAGAATTGTTTCCCTTTGTTCGTACACAAATTTAAACCACCAATTCAAGTTCACATTGTTAATCATTATCCATGTTTTCTTGTAATTAGTCCGTCACCAAGACGGACTATTGCGATGGGCTGGTTTGTTTTTTTGTTTGTTTTGGGTTCACTTTTTTTATGGGGGTTTCTGTCTGTCCCCAAGGATATCTCCCGAACCGCTTGACCGAATCGCGTCAAATTTTGTGCAAAGGTGTGCCTCCTTAATAGTAAAAAGGATCGGCGCAAACCATTTTGCCGTCGTGACCTTGACCTTGACGTACGACCTTGAAAACCGAAAATCTATTTTTAGCCATATCTCGGGCACCGATCAACATAGGATGTTGAAACTTGGTATGAAGGTGGTTTGGCTTATTCCCGTTCTGATGATGGCATACCAAGGTCAAGGTCAAGGTCAAAAAGATCGCTGGAGCCTGAAAATCGGAGGGTCATTTTTTCTCCTTCTGTCTGTCCCAAGGATATCTTTCGA
>CM065683.1:67362425-67389925 GCA_017654935.2 Phymorhynchus buccinoides
GGTCGTGGACTCACTGATGTGATCTCCCCTCACCCACCTAATCCCTCACCCACCTAATCCCTTGCAACTCCCTTGGTCCAAGATTATCCCTTCACACTTCCCTTGTCTACTTCGCCCACTCTGGAACTTCCTTGCCCTTTTCCCCATGCTTCTTCATCTTCGTCGTCACCAAACTACATAGAACTCTGGCACTGGAGGGCATAGGGACCTTCTGGTGCATTGTGATTTTTGTGTGTGTAGTGCAGACTGCTCGGGTTTAGAGGTCTCGTTAGGCTTAGGCTTGAGAACTGGGATTTGTGTTGTCTGGTGCGTGACAGACGTGAAGACAGGCAGAACGGATCATAATTATTATTATTTTGGGGTTATTAATTAATCTTATGTTTGATTGGTCGATTTATTTTTTGAGTATAGACATATTTGATTAGAATGGTGAATAAAACCTGTGACTTGATTCATATTTCGGTGTTCGATTCTATGTTTTTGTGTTGTCGGGTGTTAGAGCGGGTTGGATAAAGGGAGGGAATAAGTGCAGCACCTTAAGGGAAGTTACAGGAATGATCTTGGAGGCAATGCCCGAAGGCAGTGCAACAACAGGAAAGTCCCGATTTTTGTAAACAATACAGATGCATATGTAAAGCTATTTTAAATATCCGCGAGATGACAAATGTTCGCGAAAGGACTTCACGCGCGTGACCCCTTGTCATGAAGATTGTACTGTCAATGGCAATTAAAACATTTTCAAGTGATTCAAGTGTTTATCTGTCACTGTATGTGTGTGTGTGTTCTGCTGTGCGCGGGAACGCGCGTGTGTGTGCGCTGAGCGCGTGCGCGCGCGCGCGCGCGCGCGCGAGAGAGAGAGAGAGAGAGAGAGAGAGAGAGAGAGAGAGAGAGAGAGAGAGAGAGAGAGAGAGAGAGAGAGAGAGACATACGCTTAACATAAAGATCGAAATAGTTGACTGTTGATTTTTGCAGTCGTGCCCACATCCTCTGAACACGTGCAACAATAGGCCCACTCGACCACTTTTTACTTTTTGTTGAATTTTCTTTTTCAATGAGAGAGAGAGAGAGAGAGAGAGAGAGAGAGAGAGAGAGAGAGAGAGAGAGAGAGAGAGAGAGAGAGAGAGAGAGAGAGAGGCAGACAGACAGAGAGAGAGAGAGAGAGAACATCAAACCCAAAGCCTTTGGTAGTTAATAACAATAATAAAGTATTAGCATAAACAATCTACTGCTGCTGCTGTTGTTGCTCATGTTGTTGTTGATGTTGTCGTTGCTAAATCTCTAGCTTGTCACAGAGAGTTTCACTCAAAGCCTCCCACTCCCAGTCATTGTGGGAAAATGGGAGCTAAGAAAAAAAATGTACGTAAAGGTGGGGATCTTGCACTTTCGTTCTTCCTTTGGCTTTTAACACGGTTATAGCGAGTCATGTGCGACCCAGCACCACGAAAGGGACATTAAGTCGCTGGGATAGTTTCTCACAACAGGCCTACAAAGTCAAACATCATTTTTTGTCAATTTTGAGTTATGGGCATGTTCGTGTTCTCTAGCATCTTATCTTCCATATATATGAAGGATAATCTTTAATATGGTCTCTAAGTGGTCTTATAATTGTTTTATATCGAGTAGGTCAATGCATTTTCTTCAGCTAGGCTGGACTTTACTGTTTTCTCAAAATGGCCGACGCTCACCTTACTAACCGTAAGTACTCATAACTCTGGAACGGAAACAGATACAAGAATGAAATTGAACAAAGGGTGAATACTTTCTTTCGGTAAAGGTAAAGATGTGCCACCCCCTCTGCATTTCTCGGTTAATGTGTATTGACCTTTACCTCTCTTTCTAATTAACTCCCCTCCACCAAAGTTGATTACGATACCATTCACCTAGCAGTGCGTGGGTCAGAACCAAAGTGAGACAAAACAAGCATTATTCTTAAAAATAATTCTGCCAAAATTGATATAGATTATGCTACTCTGAAAAAAGACGATAACATCAATTTAATATCAGTAGAAGCAAAAGAACACCTCGAAAATACATATCCACATAATCTTAAGATTTACACAGATGGCTCGGTTTTAGAATCTTATACAGGAGCTGGATTTGAGATCCCTGATTTAAAAGTCAGAAAATCATTTTGTTTAGGAAAAGACTTTTCTGTATATACTGCAGAACGTTATGCAATTCTAATGGCACTATCCTGGATAGCTGATATGGATATTGCAATTTATAGTATTTTACTTTGTGTTGACTCGAAATCTGTTCTTTATAGTTTACAAAACTGGAATGCAAACACCAGAAGAGATTTAATGTTTGATGTAAAATATCTGATACATTCTATTATGTCTAATGGAATTAACGTAGAATTTGGCTGGATTCCATCGCACTGTGGTATCATTGGGAATGAACTAGCTGATAAATTAGCGAAAGAAGGTGCTAGTAGAAAATCGTCAGATTGTTCAATAAAACTAGAAAAACGCGAAATAAATTCAATGTTAGAAAATAGTATATATAATAAAAAGTTTCCTTCAAAATCTAAGATATTATTATGTTCAAGATCTTTATCTAGCCTTATCTACAAAATTCGATTAAACTCGTGGAGGACCAAATTTTCTAAAGATGTAGAATGCGATTGTGGTCTCCCAATATCAGTTCAATACATTCTTTTAGAATGCCCATTATTATCATTGTTATACAAACTATCTGGGATACAAGTTGCACAAATTGGAACTTTAAAAGATGTAGTTTACAGTCATGAAATGATCAAAATTGCTACAATCATATCCAGCTCTGGAATTGCAAGATTACTTTAGTTCATGAGTTAATTAATTGTTTTATTTTATTTATTTCACTTTTTTTTTACTTATTTGTTGCTATTAATTTGTTAGGGATTTGTTACACACGCACTCATATTCACATACATACACACACGCGCGCGCGCGCACCCCCCCCCCCCCCCCCCCCCCCCCTCAGTCTAATATCACCATTGTGTGAACAGACTTTAAATTAAATCAATCAAATCAAATCAATGTGCCAAGTTCGCCTTTATGACCCTCCACCCAAGAATGGTTCTTGTATCAATAGAAAGACAATTGCTAGAAGATATTAACTGTAATAATATTCCAAGAATGGTCAGTTTGACACTTAAATGTCCTTTTCGTGGTGCTAGGTCACATTTATATGCTTCGGAGTGGCAGCTTGAGAAAAAGACCCAAAGAGCGGTGATCTTCAACAACAACAGTCTGCTGCAGACAGTCTGTCCATAGCCAGTGTATATACACAGGCTCTGGTCTGTCGATGTGCATTATATGTGCACGCGCCACTTGAGACTTGGTGCCGTGTTCTTTACAAAATCATCTCTGTTTAATCTGCCTACCTGTCTGCCCCTCCCCCCCTCTCTCTCTCATTGCATTGTCAATGGTAATTAAAACATTGCCAAGTCTCTCTCTCTCTCTCTCTCTCTCTCTCTCTCTCTCTCCTGTCTCTCCCCCCCCCCTCCCCATTATCCCCCAAAACACCCCCCCCTCCCATATTATCCCCCAAAACAAAAACGAGATACAGCTGAACTTTTATACAAACTTCCTTGCACCATGGTACACCACCACACACAACTTGAAGCGATTCTGTTCACTAGTTCACGAAATAAAGCTGGGGGGAAATTACATAGCCCCAAAAAGGACATTTCGGTTTTCAAGGTCACACCTCAAGGTCAAGGTCAGCACGGTGTTGATTAACGAAAGGAAACTTTCTTTTCAATCTGTCTACCCTCTGCCAATTTTAATCAAAATCCAAACAGTAGTTTTTTAAGATAATCGATACACAGACAGACACACACACAGACAGACACACAGACCGATCGCAATACCTCGGCCTCTGGCCGGGTAAAAAGACAAAAGCATAACCACCTTACGGAACGCCGGTGGAGGATAAAAGAGCACAGAGAGAGAGAGAGAGAGAGAGAGAGAGAGAGAGAGAGAGAGAGAGAGAAAGAGACAGAGACAGAGTCACACACACAGAGGCACAGTCACACACACACACACACACACACACACACACAGAGTCACACACACACAGAGTCACACACACACACACACACACACACACACACACACACACACACACACACACACACACACAGAGAGAGAGAGAGAGAGAGAGAGAGAGAGAGAGAGAGAGAGAGAGAGAGAGAGAGACAGAGTCACACACACACACACAGAGTCACACATACAGACAGACAGACAGACACACACACACACACGCACACACACACACACAGAGTCACACACACACACACACACACACACACACGCACGCACGCACGCCTACGCACACACACACACACACACACACACACACACACATACATACCGCATTTCACGCTAACTGTTATATCATAGCGAGCTACCAAAGCAACCTACCTGCCTCAGGTAATTTCTCCAGATGATATTCTCCGTGCGATTCATGATGCCAGGAGACAGTGGGACCACCCTTCCTTCCGTATAGCGACCACAATCACTGCTGACTAGTCTATCACCCTTTCCACAGACCGATAATGTACCGACGACGATGATGAAAACACAAACAACGATGATCACAGTTTCATCACTTTGAGTTTGACCAGTTCTCCACGTTAACTTTCATTATGTTTCTAATAGTCTCTGAATAATACACCAGAAATCCCCCGTGGGGATACCGGGGGGTCTTTTGTATAAATAGTTCCCCCACCTTCTGGAAGTTCTGTGCTTGTAACTTCCTCTAACTAAATCTGTCACTCTCTTTAACTCTGCCTTTTCCCTTTGCTTACTGTCATCTACTATCTTTCTGTCTTACCGGTCCATTCTCCAGCCTTTTTTCAAAAACATTTCCTCCGGCCGAAGTCGGACTTGCTGGGCCTATTTCTTAGTTAGGCGCATAACGGCAGCATGACGCATCTGCGCTCATAATTGACAGGAAACTGACTGGGCGATAGAAGAAGAAGTTGAAGATGATACACCAGAACAATTACACGCGTCACTCTTTATTTCGATAACAAATGTAACGCACGATCATAATTATTATCAATAATAATATAGTAGCACAGTTTGTTTTCTTCTCCTCTCCATGTTTTACTCGATTTGTTTGCATAGACGAATTTTGTTTCTGTGATCATGTAATAAGTTAGTACCACGGTTGCTTTGTTTCTTTGTATGTGTGAGTTTGGGAATGTGTCAAGACAAGTCAAGTCAAGTCAAAATCATCTTTATTGAGGGTTAAAGAATAAGCTGACAAAGCTTTTTTTCCATCCTGCCCTCACGATTGTAAACGACTTTTCAAATTGCTATAACGACGGTAACGTTCCGTAAATTAATGCTCCTTTATAATTGTCGTTATCTGGCCTGTCTGAATGAAGCACTAAATTGGAAATGTCATTGACACGCGCGGAATAAGAAAAATAAACCACGGAAAATAAAGCCCGCGCCACACTATACAATTTGACCTCAATACGATACGATCGTGACGATGTCTGTGAGTCATGATTGACGTGAAATACTTCCGTCTAAAAATAACTATTATTTTCGTTCACAATAGGTTAAGACGGGGTAAAAAGCCCATGGGCGAGTAAGAAGCCCATGCCAATTATCTCATGAAATAAAGCAAATTTCAGTCACATTTTCCCCATGAGACGATAACACATTTCAGTCACATTTTGCCCATGAGACGAGTGTTATCGTCTCATGGGCAAAATGTGACTGAAATTTGCTTTATTTCATGATAATTGGCATGAGCTTCTTACCCGCCCATGGGCTTTTTACCCCGCCTTCCCCTACTATTCGCAATACACGAATCAAATAAAAGATCCGATACAAAAATAAGATATTTTATCAGATTCGCGTGTGAGAGATTACAAATATAATTATATTATTGAACATAACTAGTAGGATTTCACCATATTTAATTACACAGCAGAATTGCACGTGTATCCTGCCTAATAATAATAATGTCAAAATCGCATCGCATTGAGATCAGATCGTATATAGTGTAGCTAGGCCTTAAAGGGGCACCCTGACGTATGAGTTTTTTGTAAGAAACACGTCAAGATCACCAGGAAAACACCCTTTACAGAGATCGCAACACTCACTTTGCTCTGGTTTCCTAGAAATCAAACCGTCAAATCGGCGATTCCTCCTTAGCGGAGGTGCTGGAAGTCAAATTCTTTCACCCAAAGAGAAGGCGTGTGCCGTCTCTTTTCTAATGGCCGCCTGCACGACATTTTCGCAATACAAGCCTTTTTATTTTTATTATTTTAAACTGTATACAGTTTATCTAAAGGAGTTTCGCTCACAACAAAGGAAATAGCTCCTTTTTTTTTTTTTTTACTGCACTACGAAAAAAGAAAACGCTTCAACCACAATGAGTGACCTCCACCCACCCCAACCAAAATGGCTACCCTCTCCGGCATCTCCGCCAAGGAGGAATCGCCGTTCTGGCGGTTTTATTTCGAGGAAATCAGAGCAAAGTGGGTGTTCCGATCCTGGAAAAGGCTGTCTTTCTTGTGATCTCGAAGTGTTTCTTGCAAAAACTCATCCGTCAGGGTCCACGTTTAAGAATGACGATTTATCTTTTCTCTCTACATCATTTTCTTTCTGAGGAATTGCTGCTTCATTGGACAAGCCGAAAATAACGCAACCCCTTTTCTTGCTCCACTCTTACACGATAAACCATGGTGTGCTTTATCAATCACAAACAGCAGCAGGGGGGACTTCATTAACCCTTTCACCGCCAGCCATCTTTGAGCCAAACATTTCCATTAAACTTTCTTGGCTACAAAGAAAGATTTCGTCTGCAATATTGTGGGATTTTTCAGCGACACATTTAGAATGGAGTCAATCCTTACTGCCCAAATTTAGGAACACAATATCATTGAATAACGGACCCTGATTTCAAGAGTTTTAATGACATGGGTGTTAAATCATTGTGGTGCTGAAATGCGACATTGGCGGTGAAAGGGTTAAGACAGCTCCAGATACATAGAATCCGTCACAGCACCACCTAGCACTCACAACAACAACAACGCAAAAAAAAAAAAAAAAAAAAACGCAAACAAAACAACCCCAACCCAGGCCTGTTTACCCCCTACACAAGTCTTGAGCAGTCTGGATAGCCGAAATGAGTAGCTTTGGTGCAACATGTGTAGTTTTATGCATTAAACCATCAAACTCTGTTCACTGAAAATGAGCATTATTTTCAATTTTGAAGAGTACTAGAGGTCCAAATTGAGTAGAATACTACTCGAAAAGAGTAAACAGGTCTACACCCCCAAAAAACAACAACAATAACAACGCACTGCCGGTAGTCAGATAAGCTAGTGGTCATTCTGAGGACTATCATCCCCATGGCAACCAACAACAACCAGTTCCAGAAGAGAAAACAAAGAGTGCCAGTGCCCTTTGGTACAATAGAAAGCGAGTCCATGACGTATGTCTTCACCTTTCTCCTGAATAGCTGACAGAAATAGCACAAAAGGACGGATCAGTGATGCGGTTTTCTTCTTCCTTGTCCGCCAGGGGTCGTCAGGCTTAAAGGGCAGACGCACTGCATACGAGTCGATCCGATCCGACCGAGACATTGTGAAGCATGATTCTCGTTGGGTTCTACTGTCTAAATAAATCTGACGAAATCCTACTAGATTTGTTCACTAAACGTTAGTCCCCGATACAAACATTTTCGACAATGACATGTGTGAAGCATGATTATCATTAGGTTCTACTGTCTAAACGAATCTGACGAAATCCTACTAGATTTTGTTCACTATAATAGCTTAGTCCCCGATACAAACATTTTCGACAATGACATGTGTGAAGCATGATTATCATTAGGTTCTACTGTCTAAACGAATCAGACGAAATCCTACTAGATTTTGTTCACTATAGTTTAGTTCTCCCGTACACGAATCAGACGAAATATCTGTAGGCCTATTGGTTTGTTTTTATAAATCACACATTTTATGTAATTCGTGTATTAAGGTCTACATGAGTGCAGTGAAATAAATCAGAAGAATTATTTTTATATTTTGTTTTCCAGACGGAATATACCTCACGTGAATCATGCACGACTCACAGACGTCGTCACAATCGGATCGCATTGGTATCGAATCGTATGCAGCGTAGTGGCCCCCTTCAGTACGACGACGGCCAGTCGCGTCGGATTTCCATTTGTGCCAGTAGCTAGGCCTACCACGCTAAAGCTAGCTAGCCACTGGCTGAAAGAAACCTTGGAGAAAGATTTGGTTGGGTGACATGACATTCTGACCCCCTGTAGGCTTAAATATTATATGAGGAGACGTGCTGGAGACGGAAAAAGCAGGATAAAGTGGGGGGGGGGGGGGGGTGAGTGAGGGGGGAGTAGCAGGTGAGGAGATAAGGCGGTAAGGAAAGGATGAAACAAGCGAGTAATATTTGGAGGAGGAAGTGTTATGCACACCGGCAAGAATCCATATAATACCAACGCACAAGAAGCTAGCAGCAAGAAGGTTGGGGTGAACTCATTACTTATCTCAATGTCTGTCAGAGAACGTACAAACAAACAAAAATAATCATAATGACACACACACACACACACGAAGACAAACTTTTCATTTGGAGAAGAGTACATTTAAACTGTATTATCTCGTGTCGATTACATCTCAGCGTCAGCTACAAGACATTAAATCAAATTTCCAAAAAAATACACACAAAATGTGTATGCGTGCATCTGTGTGAGAGTGTTTGAGTGTGAGGGCTTTAGGGGAAGGGGAGAAAGTAAGACAGAGAGACAGACAGAAGGGGAGGGAGAGAGAGAGAGAGAGAGAGAGAGAGAGAGAGAGAGAGAGAGAGAGAGAGAGAGAGAGAGAGTCAAAGTCAGTCACAGAGAGAGAGAGAGAGTGTGTGTGTGTGTGTGCGTGTGTGTGCGTGCGTGCGTGCGTGAGAGTGAGAGAGAGAGAGAGAGAATTGAGAGCGAGTGAATGAGTGTGTCTATGTATCTACGTGCGTGTCTGTGTGTGTGTGCAAGTGCGCACGATGCGTGTGTGAACAAATGCCAACACACACACACACACACACACACACACACACACACACACACACACACACACACACACACACACACACACACACAAACAAACAAAACAATTCAACAAAACTTTCAAACTCTGGCAGCCGTACTGTGGAGAAGCCACAGCAATACTCCTGGATGCAAGGACGGAGAGGATTCAGATTGACAAATATTGAAGTTTCTACATCTTCCCATGACCCTCTCCACCCCCCTCAGAGAGACTAGCTCCTGATCAGACTCAGACGCCCTGAAGCTGCTGCAGAAGACCTTTTGGATAAAAAAAAAACTGAAGGAAAAGGGCCAGTGTGGAGACACCGGACCACTATGGTTTTTTCTTTAGGCTAAGGCCGGGTTCACATTAGACGCGTGAGTTCCGTACGGAAAACCCTAAATAAGTGGAAGAAAGAAGGATAAAAGTTTACGCATATATACGGGAAATTCGGACACGTGCGCAAATATTTTCCCTTCTTTGTTTCACTTATTTATGGATTGCGCACTGGTTTCCGCATGGAATATCCGCTTATGTGTGTCCACGGCCTTAGCTTTAATAAAATCGCATCACAGATACGCATCCGCACACACACACACACACACACGCACAAACTCTCTCTCTCTCTCTCTCTCTCTCTCTCTCTCTCTCTCTCTCTCTCTCTCTCTCTCTCTCTCTTTCTTTCTCTCTCTCTGGTGGCAGACCCATATTGAGAAAGTAGCACACAAGCTTGCGCGTAGCCTATTCCTACTAAAACAAGCGCGAAATCGCAATAGTTTGTGGCACGCGGTCTATTTTTACCACTCCAATCATGAGTCACCTCCCCAGGCTTTTCAATAATTTTAATCTGTAAACCAGAATGTTATCTCTGCACCCTTTCGTAACTTTTTATATCTTTTGGAAAACATTTAAAACTATGTATCCTACTTATACTCATCAAAAGAAGCACCGCATACTCGTCGTGTCTGTTGTAGTGTCTGTATTACGTATGTTTATTATTTTGTACGCTTTTAAAATACATCATTTTAAAGTGCGGCCTCAATTTGAAGTGTAGCCTCGATTTGAAGTGCGACAATTTTGTCAAAATGTGCGACAATTTTGGACCGACCGACCGACAGACAGACAGACAGATCGACCGACCGACAAAGTGAGTTATAGGTTTGTGGCTTGAGCCACAAACAAAAACTTAAACCATTCATAGATACAGAGGAACGCACAATGTTCTTTCATGCCCACTGTCTCTCTCACGTCAACTACGCATCTGTAGTTTGGGATTCTACCGCCAAATGTCACCTATTAAAACTCAATTATATCTACAAAAGAGCAGCTAAAATTATTCTTCCTGACCCAAATCTCACCACATCAGAAAAACAAGCAAAATTAAACATCCTTCCGTTAGATTCACAACTAAAGTACAACAAAGCAATCCTCATGTACTAAGTGCATAATGACTTAGCCCCACAATACCTAAAATCATTAGTTACCCCGGCATCACATCGTTATGGTTCCAGCAACTACATTTTGCCAAACACTAAAATTGACAAATACAAATCAAGTTTTTCCTTCTCAGGTTCCTCAATTTGGAATTCCCTTCCCTCTGCCATTCAGTTATGCCCTTCCATCTCACGATACAAAAAGATGGTGCGGGCAAACATAATCTACAGCCCTGCTTAAATCATGTGTGATTTGAACGCACACTGTATAACTTTCTTGCCTTGTGTACAACTACATGTTATATGCATGATATATGTCAAATGAATGTTTACATCTCAGTTTTATGCTCTGTTTATTGGTTTACCTCTAAACTGCTTGTTAAATGTGTTTGGATTGATGTTGCTTTCACCTCCTACTTGTCATCAATTATTTGTTTCACTATGTGTCTTTTTTAATGTTTCTTTATATGTATGTATAAACAATGTATGTGTGTATGAGAGAGAGAGAGAGAGAGAGAGAGAGAGAGAGAGAGAGAGAGAGAGAGAGAGAGAGAGAGAGAGAGAGAGAGAGAGAGAGAGAGAGAGAGAGAGAGAGAGAGAGAGAGAGAGAACGAACGAACGAAATGTTATTTATACAGGGTAATGAGATAAGTATACATACTTTTTTACACCCAGCCCTGTAGTAAACGAAAATATCGAGAGAGAGAGAGAGAGAGAGAGAGAGAGAGAGAGAGAGAGAGAGAGAGAGAGAGAGAGAGAGAGAGAGAGAGAGAGAGAGAGAGAGAGAGAGAGAGAGAAAGAGGAGAGAGAGAGAGTGTTTTCAAATGTTTTTGTTTCTTAAATATGTTTTTCTTTTATCCAAGGACAGATTGTAAGAATAGGCATCGCCTAAAATCTTTATCCTTGTCAAATAAAGTTTTCCAGTGTCTCTCATTCACACACAGAGAGAGAGAGAGAGAGAGAGAGAGAGAGAGAGAGAGAGAGAGAGAGAGAGAGAGAGAGAGAGAGAGAGAGAGAGAGAGAGAGAGAGAGAGAGAGAGAGAGAGAGAGAGAGAGAGAGAGAGACAGAGACAGAGAGAGAGAGAGGAGGAAAATTTGTATATATGAGAATAAACTCAAAACCAAACTTTTATAGTATGGCAAACACAACGCAAATGTCTACACTTCTAGTCTTTCTCAGAGGACGCGGGCCTACTAGGGAGTACAGTATTATATGGAACAATCAACAGATACAATGGAGAGAAAATTATTATGTCTGTAAATGTAAGGCAATAAATATTAAAACAACAAAGCAAAAACACTTTCTTCCTACAAAATTCACCAACACACATTGCTAAAACGATGGTTAGAATTATCCACTCGTCACCCGTACTGTCTTTTTCATCCATGGCAAAGAGGCATTTTGCTTCTGATGAAGAAAATCACAAACGCACTTTTACCTATTACTGTATTAGCGATCCCACTGTTGGTATTACATACAAAACTTAGCTGCCCTGGTGCTTTGCCCGTCGAAGGTTTAAGAATAAACCGAAATATCGCGATTTTATCAGTGTTTAAAAAAATTTTTATATTGATACAAAACTTTGTAAATTATGCACGAACATGCAAATCAGGTATCATCTCTCTCTCCTGTGCTCTGCTAGACAACAGGTGTGTTCCTTTTGTGTGCAATAACACGCGTAAAATGTATACGTTTCATACATTGCCAACACTTTGACACCCATTGACACAGACTCTCTGGCAGAACGATACCAATTGAGCAAACTGCACCAACAGATGTTGGCTAAGCTCCCCGAGTGTCGGCAATCAATAAGCACAGAGCGAACACAGACGCTAGAGTACAGAGGGCACACAGCAAGCCCCAATGGTATGTGGAAAAAGACCCCCAGGTTTGTCCACGACTTTCCTCCCGTGGGGATACCGGGGGGGCTTTTGTATATAGTTCCTCCACCTTCTGGAAGTTCTGTGCTTGTAACTTCCTCTAATCTGCCACTCCCTTTGACTCTGCCTTTTCCCTTAGCTTTCTATCATCTACTACCTTTCTGACTTATTGGATCATTCTCCTGCCTTTTTTTTCACACACAAAAATCTTCCAAATATTTGTTCTCCGTCGAGCTCCTCCGAAATCGGAATTTGTCGGCTGTACGCAGCAAGGAGACCAGTGAAAACTGAAAACCGGACACATACGTACCTTACCCATTATGGCCATATGGCCTGGGAACGCACAAGAAGAAGAAGAATGAAGTCCACAACTTTTCTTTTGTTAGTCCTCCGCCCATCTTTGGTGTGGAAGGCTTTTGTGGTTGTTTGTGTGCCTCTATCTTTCTTTACGTCTTTGTCTGTCTGTCTGTCTGTCTGTCTGTCTGTCTGTCTGTCCGCAGCGGTACCGTGTAAACCACTGCACAGAATCACTCCAACTTGCTGTCTATCACCTGGAGCTGACGGTGCAAATTTTAACTTTGTTGGTTTTGCTTTTCTTTTTCTGTAGCCTCGACATGCAGGATTGAAGAAATGGGACAGAGGTCTTGACATGTAGTCGCACACATTGACAGTCCCCGATCCTGTTTTTGTGAGGTCGGTCACATTTGAAAGAATGCGGTTTCCAATAACACTATTATCTTTGTTATTAATGATATAATCAAGTATTCTTGACTTGAAAAAAGAACCACAACACTGTATAATATAATATTAACAAACCAGAGTTTTGTAACACAGGCACGATATGTCACCACTTCGATCAAAAATAAATAAAACTGATCACCAAACTTCCTTTCTGAAACCAAACGTGCAACACTTTTTGACACAGTATAGTGACGACTCTGTTTCCCACTATGAATACTTGACTCAATATTTCATGTCGTGGCTTCTTCCTACGACCAAATCGACGTTACCTGTAACGAATTCCCTCAAGGATTGTGATGGACCTGCGAACAACGAAAATCTCTCACAAGTAACATTATACCACCCTAACTTACAAACCACGAAGGTTTAAGAGGAGTAGTATAAACTAGATGCAAGGTGAACATAGATGTAAAACCATCTGCTGGTCAAATTATGCACTATCTATTTTTGTTCACTTTCCAACCCGAACTATGTGGTTGAACGCACTTCTATCCACGGAAGTTGATAGTTGAAGGTTATCCCTCCCCGTGGGGATACCGGGGGGGTCTTTCGTAAAAATAGTTCCCCCACCTTCTGGAAGTTCTGTGCTTGTAACTTCCTCTAATCTGCCACTCTATTTGACTGCCTTTTTCATTTGCTTTCTGTTGCCTAAAATCTTTATCCTTGAAAAATAAAGTTAAAGTTTTCAAGTTTTTGACTTGGTTTCCTGCCTTTTTTCGAAAAGAATCTTCCAAATAATTTTTCTCATTTGAACTCCTCCGAAATCGGAATGTGTCGGCTGTGCGCAGCGGGGAGATCAGTGAAAACTGAAAACCGGACACATATGAACCTTACCCATTATGGCCATATGGCCTGGGAATGCAGAAGAAGAAGAAGGAGAAGGTGAACCGTTCCCAGTTCCCAAGACACTTCGCATCGAGCTCTCTGTCAAGCGAAAGACGTCTGCACGACAAGACGGGTTATATTCAACGTGGTAGCTTTGATGTGTATCAAAAGTAAACTGTCGTATTTTCCCCCGCATATACACTTTCCTATGACGACGGCAAAGGTGCCTGAGGCCCTATGAATTCGTGGTTCTGTGTTTGCATTTCCACACTCTCTCCTTTTCAAGATCCACTTCATTGTACCGGCTGACTGGGGCAGTCCCTATCTCCGAATTCTTTTTCTTTCTCTTTAAAATGCTTTTTTATTCAGGTATTGGTTGACCTGTTTCCATATTGCAAGTTTTTCTTCTGATTTCTACTTCTGGACATTTTTTGTAGAATCAATTTAATGTTTCACGAGGGTGATGAAATGTCTGGGTTTCTTCATGACTTAGCGTGAATGTGGAATGCTTGCGATTGTGAATGCAGTTTTCCACTATATATTATGGAACTCATTTGAAAGTACACATCTGTAAACAAAAAATGGAGAGAAAAAAACATGTACTTCCTTGCGCGTGTACGCTAGTATGCATTTACATACATGTGCCAATAATTTGCTTTTTAATTCTTTTTTTTTCTTTCTTGAGGACTGGATGAAAAAAGTTATTGTATACTTATTCTATTATTATCCTCGGAAAATAAAAGTTATTCATTTATTCATTCACTCATTCTCCTCAACCATCGCTCGCAGGGTTAAGTCGTCGCCATCGTGAAAGAGTTGCAGTATAGATACCACACCACAACTACACTCTACTCACCTTCGGCAACGGTACACAAAGTCCTAATTCAACAAGAACTTTTCAATTCCTATTTGAGTTTCTTTCAGTCTGAACACGCATTTCAGTTCTAAGTTTTGTAAATAACAAAAATTGTATTTGGTATATTCTAGTCACAGAGACTTTTGTTTCTCAGATCAGTCATAACCTCAATACTATAATATACGCTAAAACGATTTTAGTTAATATACTTATTATCTCTGTATTCTTAAAACATTGCGACTTTACTGGTGTTGCACTGCCTCCAGGCACTGCCTCCAGGATCGTTCCCACCATCTTTACATCTGAGAGGGGAGGCGAGAGGGATGGGGACGATGGGGGGAAGACGACAATATCCGAACATAATTTAATTTCAATTTGTTCCAGACAATAACTTCTTAACAACAACAAAAATAATAATAATAAAACTTCTTCTTCTTCGTTCGCTCAGTTCCCCGTCACATGAGCGTAGATGTGTCATGCAGCCGTTATCCGCCTAACTAAGAAATAGTTAGGCCCAGCATGTCCGACTTCGGCTGAAGAAATCTTTGTAAGAAATTATAGGAAAAAAAGGCAGGAGAATGGACCAGTAAGATAGAAAGATAGATGACAGTAAGCAAAGGGAAAGGGCAGAGTCAAAGAGAGTGACAGATAAGAGGAAGTTACAAGCACATAACTTCCAGAAGGCGAGGGGACTATTTGTACAAAAGCACTGACACGGTCCACACCCCCGCCGGACCAACTGGACAAGCACTATACGCAACGACAACACTATTCATCAACGCACGCGTTCTTTTCCTGGACTTTGAAGAATTTTTTTAGTTATTATTTTGTGAAAAGGAAAGCTTCCAATACAAATCAATGTATTTATTTATGAACAGAATTCCTATGTCGGAAGGATAACTCCAATTCAATGCAACGTATTATAAGGAAAGAGATAACCTAGCATGGTACACCAACTGTCCACAAATGGTCATTGTAATCCCTTCCCATAGTATTCTTTTTACAAACTAATTTGGAAAAAAACACCTATTTAAATCGACATTTGTATTTTAGCTCTATAATCGGCGTGGGACGAAAGTTTTGGATGATAGTTGATACCCTCATCATAGTCAACATTTTGATGGAAACCTATTTACAAGTTATGTGTGTGTGTGGGGGGGGGGGGGGGGGGGTTCACATAAAGACAAGCCACAAACCAGAACGTAACCTATCTCTCTAGCAGAAAAAAAAACCCAAGCAAATGAGATGAGGTGGGAAGACTTTCATATCTCGTGTAAAAACCGAACCGAGTCACTGTAACAAAAGAACACTGGATTTATAAGCATGTGAGAAGCGGGTACTGAGGCAAAGAGACGGAGACAGAGAGAGAGAGAGAGAAAGGAGGAGGCACGCGTGTGTGTGCGTGTGTGCGTGCATGTGCGTGTGCGTGTGTGAGAGATAAATAACAATGTTAGGAGGTGACAAGTTTGGTCACAGCTTGTATGTAATCCTGTTGGCGTGTGTATTGTTCGACTTTGGAATCGTACAGAAACTTACCTTCCACGCATCTGCCACCATTTCCCCTTGGAGTCTGTATAGCAGGACAGACCCCCCGTGCGGATACCGGTGGGGTCTTTTGCATAAATAGTTCCCCCACCTTCTGAAAGTTATGTGCACTTGTGGCGGTGCCATAGCCGATGAGGTTTAACCGAGGCGTGGTCACCGCTACAGCTATCTGTATTAATTTTAAAAAATCGGGACTTTACTGGTTTCGTACTACCTCCGGGCATTGCCTCCAGTATTGTTCCCACCATATTTGTATTTACAAATGTCCCATATGTGTGTGATTCAGACCAAGAGGACGTAAAACACCATTTTCGTCGTGAAAGTTCTGTGCTTGTGACTTCCGCTAATCTGTCACTCTCTTTGACTCTGCCTTTTCCCTTTGCTTGCTGTCATCTACTATCTTTCTGCCTTTCCCGCCGGTTCATTCTCCTTCCTTTTTTTCAAGAAGTATTTTCACAAAAAAGATTTCCTCCAGCCGAAGTCGGATGTGCATGGCCTAATTATTTCTTACTTAGGTGCATAACAGCAGCATGACGCATCTGCGCTCATAGTTGACAGGAAACTGTCTGAGTGATCGAAGAAGAAGAAGAAGAAGAAGAAGCAGGACAGTAATCCGTAGATGGAAGATGCTAGCACATCTGCGGCCGAGCATGTGTTGTATATGTAAATGTGCGTGCGTGCGCCTGTGTAAGTACGTGCGGGTGCGCAAGAAGGCCTCCACAAAATTAATCCGCAAAAAACTCATACTCCTTTGCCGACCGTAGTCTGGCAAAAGACAAAAAGGAATTATTACTGCACACACACACACACACACACACACACACACACACACACACACACACACACACACACACACATACATACATACACGTGTGTGAAGGAGCGTGTTGTGGGGAATGGGGAAGACCCAAAAGTACACTGGCTCTGCGTGTTACCTAATTTTGTTCATACTTTGCACCAATGTGGGAGGGGGCAGATTGAGGATGGGGAAGAATGGTTGGGGGTGTGAAGATGATGGGAAAAAGGAGGGGAGGGGGGGGGGGCGGTTCATTCGCTGAGTATGAAGAAGGTTTTTGTTTATTGGTAAGATGAACTTTGTTTTTATCATTTCCTTGCGTACCATGATTTTTGTTTTCTGTTCCTTTTGTTTTGTTCAAATGCACGGATATTTTGTTTTCTGTTGCCCTTGTATAGTGAGACCACAATGTAATTTCTCTTGAGATAATAAAGTACTTTTGACACACATACACACACACACCAAAACAAAAAAAGCTTCAGTAGAACAACGTCCCGTAGGCCTATTCTTAGTGAATTAATTTACTAGTACGACCATTGAAAGGGCTTCCCTGCGGCCTACAGTTCAGCTTTACCAATAGCGAATAACATTTAGACCCACTCGTTTGATCGATACAATTTGTAGACCGTTACCACAACATAGTACATCATTCCTTTCCTGTATAATAATGCTTCAAAACGGCAGACACTATCAGTGATGTACCGAGGATCGAAAAGTGATAGGACAAACTGTTCTGAGATAAGAGAAATCAATAGGACAATGAACTGGCTCTTGCAGAAATCAATAGGACAAAGCTTGCCAGTGTTAAAAACTTAATCAAACATTTGTCCTGAAAGGGAAGAACACAATAGGACATTTTCAATGTTAATAGGTCAGTGGCCTATGACCGGGGCCTCGGGACATCACTGCACTATTCAATTAATGTCCGAGTACGCGATGGATTGGAAGATACACTTACTTTCCTCCCAAAATAAAAATAAAACATTTTTTATTCGCCATGAAATATTGCTATTGTCGACGGGGTCTGAAAAAGGTACTCCGATTGTGTGTGCGTGTGGGGGTGGGGTTACACTGCATCCTAACTCAGAGTCTTTTGGATGAGACGATAAACCGAGGTCCCGTGTGCTCATGCACTTAGCACACGTTAAACCCAGTGGCAACGAAAAAGTTGTCATTTGGTCAAAACACACACACACACACACACACACACACACACACACACACACACACACACACACACACACACACACACACACACACACACTTCCTTCTTCATCAGTCACACAAAGATCGCATGCAAAACCAAAAAATAAATTGAGTGGCGTGCCTCTGGCTACGACACGCTCTCCATGTGGGAGCAACCCGAATTTCACAGACGCCTCTGTGACTATAAAATAATAGATTACAATATTTTAGGTGTTCGTCGTCAGAACTGTTCAGAAATAATGTTTAGCAATATGACGATACATCGCATCGATACCAAATCTCCATCGATTTCCATACAGTTAGTAGACAGCACACCCAACAACAAAATTGTAATTAACCAACGACGCTGGTTTTTTCATCACCGAGTCGAGCACTCGGACAACCTCGCGGCCTTTTGTTGTTCGGCTTCCCTGTCTTAATGGGGTCTTAATAATCGTACTGTGCACAAAAGTGGTCAGCTACTGGATCAAGAAGATTAGACCACACTAACAATGGAACGATGGAAAATAAAAACCGACAGATACAGCGCAAAACCCCACCAAGACAGACAACCCAATTTTAATTTGGATTTTTCTTGCGTCTGTCAGTATTTACTATTATGAACGAGCAAAGATGCGACAAGATTAGGGCCATCCTATTCTACTACTGAGCAAGAGTTCAAGGACTGAACGCGCTCCCAGGGTTTAGGCTGCATTACTTTTGCAAGCATTAATTTAGAAGTCGAGGATTACAACAACAACAAAACAACAACAAAACAAAAAAATCCTCCCCCTAAAGAACAATAATCAAAGTTCACTGCATCGATGAATATCTTGACTACACTCAAAAGTGGTATACACTTCTTAAAGACCAAACTATTTAAAAAACAGTATAACAAAAATTGCAAGGGACTGAAATTTTATTTTCAGATAGCAAACATTTTGAGTTTATTATACATAGAGATTGTAGTAGCTTATGATCTATGTATGTATTTAAATAATTGTGAAGCGCCGTGAGCTCATGAAAGAAAAGGCGATCTATAAATGTGTTTGTTGTTTTTTTATGTTTTTTTTAATTATACTGAGACCCAAAACTTATTGAGTTATCCAGTGTTTTTGAGTTATCAGTTCTCCATTGTACTCATTTCTTGCTGACCATGCATATCCGGGGCAAAGTGCATGCCCGACACCGGGGCGGTTTAGCGCGAGTTCCGTCCCCACACGGCCACAGCGAGACGCACACCACAAGCAGCCTTCGGGGACGCCATACAACACCCTGAAGGCCTCCAGGGAAATCAACACCCTACTAATCTGACCATCGATCTTAGGGCATTTGCCGCGTGCCGGCGACCTTGAATTTCACTGAGTTGAATTTAGAGAGTTAAATTAGAAAGGTCAGCGTAACTCGGGCAGAACGAGTGCGGGCAAGTTAGTAGTCTAGCATAGAGAACGAACACTCGTGGCAAATGCCCTATTCGTCTTCGTTGATCGTTCAGAGTTTCCTGTCCATTATGAGCGCAGATATGCCATGCTGTCGCTATGCGCCTAACTAAGAAATAGTTAGGCCCAGCAAGTTCGACTTCGGCTGGAAGAAATCTTTTTGAAAGTGTTTCTCGAAAAAAACACCCCAGCAAGAGACAGGAAGAAAAGTAATATAGTAGATCACAGTAAGCAAAGCAAAGGGAAAAGGCAGAGTCAAAGAGAGTGACATATGAGATGAAGTTACAAGCACAGAACTTCAAGAAGGTGGGGGGACTATTTTTTACGAAAGACCCAGGTATCCCCACGGGGAGAGATTCGTGGGGGGGGGGACGGGGTCGTCCAGCTCCCCGTATGGACGCACGAGGCATCCACGCGTTGCCCGAGGACGCTACACAACACCGGCCTCCAGGGAAATCAACACAGCTACTAAAACTACCCATCTTCATTTCAAAGGTTAAATCGACCTTGCCGTGTAATGCCTTCCACACAGAGCAGAAACACCAAACATTAACCCTTTCACCGCCAATGTCGCATTTACGCACCACAATGGTTTAACACCCATGTCACTAAAAGGCATGAAATCAGGGCCTTGTAACTGAAGACCCAATGTTCTTAATTTTTTGGGAGGCAAGGATAGGTCTGTTGTTATACATGTTATAGAGGAATTCCCAATATTGCAGATTTTTTTGCTCTAACCAGTTATGCTTAATGGTATTTTTGGGCTTGAAAAAAATGGCTGGCGGTGAAAGGGTTAACAAGCAGGATAGCAATTTCGGACACTCATTTCATTAACGGGAAGACGGGAAGGCAATGGTCAATCTTTTTGTTGTTACGAAGACAAAACTTGTCGACAAATGTGATGGTACATGGGGAAAAAACCTACATAAGTCGCTCAGAATGTTTTGAGAAAAAGCCCCAATAGTCCCCCCCCCAAAATAAAAAAATAAATAATAATCTCACTTTTCTATTTATGGCATACTTATGTCTATTTTTATCTATCCTACCAGTATCCACAACATGAAAGACAATTGTGAATGATTTATTTGTTTATTGGATCGTTTTCTAAATCAAGTCAATAGATTGAAAGAGGCAAAATTGTATCTTCTATGCCCGATTTCTGCAAATGACCTATTTCGAATGAAAAACTTCAAATAATTATAAAATGAAAACTAGACAAGATAGCTCAATTCGGGTTTCTGTGCATTAACAAAGAATCTTTGCTCCACCATGAAAAATAAAATCTCAATTTATGCCAAAATTGCATTATGTCTGTTTTTTCTCATTCACTGTTACAAATAACCAAGGAGCTGATCACATTGGTATTTGGTACTTTATAGTCACAGAGGCGTCTCTGTGAAATTCGGGTTGCTCCCACCTGGAGAGCGCATCGCAGCCAGAGGCGTGCCACCCATTTTATTATCATTATTTGCATGCGATTTATTTGTGTGACTGATGATGAAGGAACAAAAAGGGGGATGGGGGCAACTTTTGACCAAATGACGTTTTCGTTGCCACTGGGATTAATGTGTGCTAAGTGCATGGGCACACTGGACCTCGGTTTATCGTCTCATCCGAAAGACTCCACGTTCAGACCGTAAGGCCTAGTGCAAAATGAGAGGAAAAATCCCCTTGTACCCAGGTTCCAACTCGGGTTTGCTTGACACGAGGCGAACGCGTTACCTCTGTGCCACTCTACAGACATTTTAGGAATTTTACGATCAATAGATAAGAAAAAAATGTGTTGTTGTTTTTGTCTGGCTAGTAGGTGTGTGGGTCAGCCTGACTGAGAGAAACAGACTGAGCTCTGTCATCTGGCCAACTTGACCAAAGGCAGAGGGAGTGTGTGTATGTGTGTGGGAGGGGGGGGGGCGGACTTCAGCATCAATCTCCTTACCCCTACGGATGATAGACTCAGAGGTTATTCATGAAGAAGACTTGCATTATATTACCCCAACCGCAACGGCTAGTGCACTGCACTCGGATGATCTCCAAAACAAATGTCGTTGATGTTGTTTACCTCGTACACTTGTTTATCACAAATAAATTGTGATCATCATTGGTAGGATATCTCATTTCAAGAATGGCTTCTTATTCGAACACTCTCCAAGCCCACACACACTGCCACAGACACACACAGACACACACTATCTCTCTCTTTCTCTCTTTCTCTCTCTGTCACTCACTCACTCTCTCTCTCTCTCTCTCTCTCTCTCTCTCTCTCTCTCTCTCTCTCTCTCTCTCTCTCTCTCTCTCTCTCTCTCTCTCTCTCTCTCTCTCTCTCTCTCTCTCTCTCTCTCTCTCTCTCTCACATACACACACACGCGCGCGCGCGCGCGCGCACACACACGCACACAAACACACACACATGCCTATGCACATACACATACACACTTTTCACCATGTCTACATATCCATCTCTATTGCTAATAATGTAGATTAAACCAAAGGCAGTGTGCATTACTTGTACTTGTTCAGTCTAGCATAATGGACGATAACCTTGCACCCTTGCATTAAGCAAACCCACATCGAGCATTATCAGAACCCCAAAACCCCACCACGGGTATTATTCTAATGGTGTTGTTTTTTTAATATGAATATAACATTTTGTTCATTTTTTCTCGTTTGAAATCACAATCAGTCAGTTCATGGCGAAGAAACATGATTTACATAATGTTATTATTCGTGTGGACAGAAAGCAATAAACCCGTTGAGGTGATATGATAATACGCAATGGGAAAACAGTCACCCAAAGTAATTTTCGTGGAAGTCAGCATGTACACATAAAACGGGACCCAAACAGGTTTCACACCAGTGTGCCTGTGTGTTCGTGCGTGCGTGTGTGTGTGTGTGTGCGTACACGCGTGCGTGCGTGCGTGTGTGTGTGTTAAAATTCCGCAGATACGATCCTGGTTCTCAGAACAACAGTTTGCCCTTTGTCCATGAGAGAGAGGACGTTAGCCTCATCATCTACCACCAATCTAAGAGCCTCCGCAAGTACCCATAAAAGAGTCGTAACTTTTCTTGTGAGTCACAAAGGCCAGCTGTTGCCTGTTGTCCCTTTCTCTCTACCACCAAATCTTTGCTACCACACATACACACACAAAATCCAACAAGCCGACAAGCCCATAAACGTATGTCCAACAGCCCAGAGACATTCCTTATTCTGTGTCACAGGAAAAGATACAGAACCGGAAGCGAAGACAAGGAAATGTCATCCTGGCTGGGACACGATCCCTGGTCTTTTTGGGTGACATAATAATGATGGACACTGAAGATGTCATCAGGTACAAATAATATACGTCTAGAGTGCGCTTCGTGATGCCACTGAGGAAGTTATAGGCAGGTGCTGGTCCATGATTAAGCACGTTTCGCCCAGTTAACCCCAGGGGTCCCAATCACAAAACAAGGGGTCACAGGAACTCCTTCACTTACAGCATAGAGGGTCCTAGAGGATGGATAGAGGGTCCCCGTGGCAGAATGTTTCTAGTGCATCCCTGGGAACCCCTGTACATTCTTTGAGAGGGTCCTTAATTTTAGTGCTTCATACACCCCCAAATGGGGGTCCCTGGGAGCCCTGTGACCCGTTAGTGTTTGGAGACCCTCGTTTCCGTGGCTAGGAACTCCTGATCTTACCAGACTGAATTTGCAAAGAAAGGTTTCAGCTGCGACCAAAAAGAGTGCATGAAGATTGTTCTCACACTCTTCTGACTAAGCGTACTGTCATTGTTGCACCGACGGAGCGTTGCATTATATGCAAGTAGTCTTTATGCCTTCAAAACACTCGCAAATGTTAACTCAATGCTACAATATCTACACTAGATACAAAACACTGCCCTTATTCCCTCACTCCAACCAGGCAAAAATGCGCCAGACCACATGCACAAAATCTTGTCAATGATGTCTGTTAGTACTTATTGAGGTGTAGATTGGAACAGAGGTAACGCGTTCGCCTTGTGTCAAGTAAACCCGAATTCGAACCTGGGAATAGGTGATTTTTCCTCTCATTTTGCACTAGGCCTTACGGTTTGAACGTGGAGTCTTTCGGATGAGACGATAAACCGAGGTCCCGTGTGCCCATGCACGTAGCACACGTTAAACCCAGTGGCAACGAAAAAGTTGTCATTTGGTCAAAATTTACCCCCATCCCCACCCCTTTCCTTCCTCATCAGTCACACAAAAATTGCATGCCAAAAAATAAGTGGGTGGCGCGCCTCTGGCTGCGACGCGCTCTCCACGTGGGAGCAACCCGAATTTCACAGAGACGCCTCTGTGACTATAAAGTACCTAATACCTTATGAATTGTCGTCCGATGCACAATATGCGTACTAACAACGTCTCTCTTTGTACACGTTAGAATCCATACCACTACTATTCGGTAGCACGAGTAGACTGTGTCGTGCCGGTGGGGTGGATGACCCGAGCTTACATAGCATGTATTCTGGGCGCCAGTAATGGTCTCAAATATGAATACCAGTGGGTATTCAGTTTCGCCTGTCGCCCCTCCCAGGGCATAGGCCGCCAACCAGACCCCTCCAGCTGCTTCTCTCCTGGGCAATTCCCTCCAGCTGTCCCCAGGTGAGGCCCATCTTCTTGGCGTCAGCCTCCAGGTCGCGTCGCCAGGTGTTCCTTGGCCGGCCTCTCCTCCTTTCCCCCTGTGGATTCCACCTGAGGGCTTGCTTTGTTGTGCTGGTGGCTGGCTTGCGGAGAGTGTGGCCAATCCATCTCCAGCAGATACCAGTGGGTATGGGGCAGAATAAACATATCTCACTCGAAGAAGAAGACCTCAAACTCCAGTTCTCCTTAATCTGTACCGCGGGCAAAGTCCAACGGGAGGACAAGCTCTTCATTACATATGACTGTTTAATTCCGGAGATAGAGAACATTGTTCATTGATAATAGAGCGTATTGGATATAGTTCAATCCCACGTTGGCAGAGAGGGGGGGGGGGGGGGGGGCTTAACTTTTTTTTTTTCCAATCCATGTGTGATGACTTGATTTGTAAGACGAAATAATCCAACCAACCAACGTTATTCCAAAAGATCTTATACTGATCTTCTTACGAAAGCAACAGATTTTTTGGTGCAAGTTATGAGTCATACTCTTGATATGCAATAAATTAAAGTATGGCCTACATAAACCCGTGCACCCACACGTATTATATCATACATGCACATAGACACGCGCACACCACTAAGAATCTAGGCACGAGCGCGCGCACAAACACATACACACATGCATGCGCACATACATGTGCACACACTACGCGCATACTTTCTGCTAGTCGCTCGGTCTAACAAGGCCTCTATAATTGTATAGACACCCCCCACCCACACCCACACCCCGTGGGGATACCGGGTCTTTTGTACAAATAGTTCCCCCACCTTCTGGATGTTCTGTGCTTGTAACTTCCTCTAATTCGGTCATTCTCTTTGACTCTGCCTTTTCCCTTTTGCTTACTGTCATCTGCTATCTTTCTATCTCACTGGTCCATTCTCCTGCTGTTTTTCTATACATTCTTACAGAGATTTCTTCAGCCGAAGTCGGACATGCTGGGCGTAACTATTTTTTTTAGTTAGGCGCATAACGGCAGCATGACGCATCTACGCTCACATGACAGGAAACTGTCTGAGCGAACGAAGAAGAATTGCATAGAACCCACGGTGTTCCTTGTCATGTTTCTAATAAGAGTTAATTGCCCATTACGCGAGAAATGTGAATCCCAGAGACGAGTTGCCCGGAAGCGAAAACTCCCTCTGTGACAATTATCATTTGAGAACACCGTTTGGTTCGTGTGCAGTGACCGCTAATAAAGACGCTAACAATTATGATTAATATCATATTTTTAATCTGGAAGAGATAACATTAGCGTGTCTGGCGCACCCAGCAAGAACTACCATATAACCATATTAATTTTTTAAAAAGATGGCTTGGAGTCAAAACGGACTATCTTTAGATAGTCCATTGAACTTCTTATGAAAACTAATAACTGGTATAAAATTAAAAAAAGACTGCAGAAATATAAAAAGCATGTTTTATATTATTTGCAGTCCTTTTTTAACCCTTTCGCCGCCAGCCATTTTTCATCCAAAATTTTCTCTCAAACTTACCTAGTACTGTGAATCCCCCAACGACATACGTCAAATAACTCCTTTCGTTATCCCCCAAAATTAACAACATAAGGATATTGGATAACTGATCCACCTATCATGCCTTTTAGTAGCATGGGTGTTAAATCAGTGTGGTGCTAAAATGTGACATTGGCGGAGAAAGGGTTAATACAACTTCTAAGTTTTTGCAAGAAGTTCAATAATATGTCAATGGACTACCTAAAAATAGTCCATTTTGACTCCAAGCCATCGCTATGCACTACAGACATCAATGACTGAGGATATAAGTCAACTGTTGTTTGTGTACTCTCTTGGTTGGAGAGTGTGTGTGTGTGTATGTGTGTCAAGTCAAGTCAAGTCAAACTGATCTGATCTTTATTGAGGATAAAGGAGTAAGCTTTACAGCTTTTTTTCATCCGGCGCGCGCGCGCGCGCGCGTGTGTGTGTGTGTGTGTGTTGTGTGTGTGTGTGTGTGTGTGTGTGTGTGTGTGTGTGTGTGTGTGTGTGTGTGTGTGTGTGTGTGTGTGTGTGTGTGTGTGTGTGTGTGCTGTGTTTTGTGGTGCGTGTGTGTGTGTGTGTGTGTGTGTATGTGTGTGCGTGTGTGTGTGTATGCTCGCGCGCACCATCCATCTATTTGACCATTCCCAATGCCCATCTACCTAGAGTGACTAAGATAAAGATTAAAGTTATAGCCCCGTCGACAACTAAGGCCATGTCAGGGCTGTCACCACGTTGAATCTTAATTACCACGTATTGTTAAAAATGTATAAAATTACAAGGTAAACAAAAACATAGTCCAAGGCTTAGGTTAAAACACTTTGTTAAAAATATGTCGATGCGATGCAAAAGCAAATACAACTTACAAAGTAGAAGGAAACCAAGTCGAATTCAAAACTAACACACTTCAGGGTTCAAATCAAGTTTTAAAAAATATTGATTTCTTTCAAGTAGTTAAACATCGCGTCAGGTGGGGCATTGCGGAACAGAACTGCCATGGACTCCGCCGTGACCTACTAAGATTAAGATTAAGATTAAAATTATAGCCCCGTCGACAACTAAGGCCATGTCAGGGCTGTCACCACGTTAAATCTTACCACTATTTAAAAAAGGGATAAAAACACAAGGTAAAAAAAAAATAGTCAAAGTGTAGTAGTCAAAATACTTAGTTACAAGTTACAAAAAAAACAACCAAGGCCTACCTAGTACAGTAAGCTGATCAAAGACCTACACGTTTTTGATGAGAAATGTATAATAAAGTCACGATGAATCACCATCAAAACAGCAGTCTCCGAGTTTCCTGGGTGAGAAGTAGATGGTAGGGAATAGGAAGCCATAGGTCAGGACTGCCCATTAATTAGTCACAGAGATAATTAGCCCCAAAGACAGACGACAGAGAGAAAGATGGACAGAAGAGAGCAGATGGGGAAGGGGGGGGGGGGGGGCAGTAACAGAAACGGGGCTGGAAGAAGCAGGTGGAGACGAGCTGGGAAGGGGAAGAAGGGAAGGTACACCAACAGGATTAATTAACGTCAAAGGTCACTTCGTCAAAAGGACAGGTCGTCTCCGACTGGGGTTGACCACAAGGAGACTCGTTGGGA
>CM065683.1:67392425-67404925 GCA_017654935.2 Phymorhynchus buccinoides
ATGTGCGCTTGCAGGCATCCCCCCCCCCCCCCCCCCCCCAATCCTCTCACCCCCCACCCCCCCCCCCCCCCCGAATCCTCTGTCTGTCAACCTCTGTCTCTCTCTCATATGGCCACTGCAAGTAGGGTTATTAACGCCCTTGACGGCAAGAGTTAAGCCCTGGTTGATCAGTATCCAAAAGGGCATTCACTCTTGCAAGAGGCAGCCATTAAGTGGCCTCAAGTAGGGTTATTGGCGAGAGTTATTCCCTTGTTTGGTCAGTACTCAACCATCTTTCCCTCACCCACCAAGGGCATTCACTCTTGCAAAAGGTGTTCTTTGCAGTGGCCATTTTATAATCTCTACTGTTATGGACCAGAGGCGCAACAATTAAAACACTTTGACTTATGACACTCTCTCTCTCTCTCTCTCTCTCTCTCTCTCTCTCTCTCTCTCTCTCTCTCTCTCTCTCTCTCTCTCTCTCTGTTCATTCTTCCAATAAACTGTTCCCACAAACACTCTTTTTTTTCTCTCAAAACATACACAGTTTTCTAGCAATTTAATGAAACCGCTTCCCGCTTCGGGCTACCAATAACACACGACACTTTATATGATCACATGCTACATTGATTGTTACGTAAAGAAATGTTCTTTTTCTGCGCCGTTTTTAGCGTAGAGCTAGCTAACAGCCAAGGGCTTTTCCCTGTGAAACTAAAAGACGCACGTTAAAAAAAAAAAATGCCGGCATAATATGGGATGCCGATCAAACGGAAAATTGCTTCCCAAAAGAAAGTAAAACCCTTGTAATGAGCAGAGTGGGTGGAAGGTCTATGATCTTCATTGAAAAGAAGAAGGGAAGCAACAAGCTATCATCCGCGTGGGGGAGAGAGAGAGAGACAGAGAGAGGAGAGAGAGAGAGAGAGAGAGAGAGAGAGAGAGAGAGAGAGAGAGAGAGAGAGAGAGAGAGAGAGAGAGAGAGAGACTGACACATGTTTATTTGTGAAGGCCATCGACCCATACACAGAGTTTCTACCCTCCCCGTTCCCTTCCCTTCCCGAGAGAGAGAGAGAGAGAGAGAGAGAGAGAGAGAGAGAGAGAGAGAGAGAGCAGAGAGAGAGAGAGAGAGAGAGAGGAGAGAGTGAGAGAGAGAGAGAGAGAGAGAGAGAGAGACTGACACTGACACATGTTTATTTGTGAAGGCCATCGACCCATACACAGTTTCTACCCTCCCCATTCCCTTCCAGAGAGAGAGAGAGAGAGAGAGAGAGAGAGAGAGAGAGAGAGAGAGAGAGAGAGAGAGAGAGAGAGAGAGAGAGAGAGAGAGAGAGAGAGAGAGAGAGAGAGAGAGAGAGAGAGAGAGAGAGAGAGAGAGAGAGAGAGAGAGAGAGAGACTTAAAACCGAGGTCCCGTGTGCGAACGCATGCACAACAAAGATCTTGCGCATACGTTAAAGCCCATTCCACTATTCGGTAGGAGTAGGCCATGTTGTGCCGGTGGAACGGATAGCATGTAGAGCATGCATTTGCTAATATTAACGAAGATTTTGGGTGTGGGGCAGGATAAACATCCCCAATTAGAAGAAGAAGAAGAAGAGGAAGAAAAAGAAGAACAAATGCAAAGCCAACTCACGCGTCCTTCAGCGGTGGTAGATTGGTTCGTAGCGGCCATGCCAGCGGTAATCCTGTCCGCATACTGAGGGTAGCGCGTCGCCAGCAGCTCGTAAAAAGCCTCCCTCTTTCTGTCGGTGTCCTGAGAAACAAATTGTACAAATATTTTAGACACTTCAACCGCAGTTACACATCTGTATTGTTAAAAGTTCGGGACTTTCCTGGTGTTGCACTGCCTACGGACATTGCCTCCAGGATCGTTCCCGCCATCTTTATATCTACTAATGTCCCATATGTATTTGTTCCAGACCGGAGGACGTTAAGCAGGGATTGCGTATTAGCCATCACAAGCTCATAGCATAACATCGTCAGTCTCCAAAATCCACCGAAGACGGAGTGTGGCTGCCCACGTGGCGGGTTCAATCAAACACGGTCACTGACGCACGTAATGTTCTCATCCCTAGCTGATGCATTTCGTGTATCATAGTGTTCAAGCGCTTCGGCTGTTGGGATGATCCCTGGAGTCTTTTAGCCACGTAATGTTCTCATCCCTAGCTGATGCATTTCGCGTATCATAGTGTTCAAGCGCTTCGGCTGTTGGGATGATCCCTGGAGTCTTTTAGCCAGGGTACGTTAACGACAACAACAGCAACATTTCAATGGAAACAAAACCACTTTTACTATAAAAAAACACACCGCAGTTCTTATTTCGCTGGGTGTGCTTAATAATGTTATGCTCACCTATACATGCTTGCATATAATCATGCTTGCATCAATACATAGATAATGAACCCGGGATAAGGCCTTTTGATCAGAGTTTAATAGGATGGAAGTTCAGTTTCACGTCGCGTATCGGCTTTCGCCATGTACGACGGGCTGAACAAACCAACCAGGGTATAAACAAAACTTTATGTTCCTGAATCACTGTCTTAGCCATAAGGCCGAGAAGCGATCAGAATTCCATAAAAGAGTTTAATATTTGACACGTCCACACATAAAGGTCATAAAGAGTGTGTAACAGCTACGGTAGCAGACCTGTAGCATTAAACAGAGTGAAACCAAAAAGCAAACTAAAGAACATGCCTCAACCAAAAGTCAGTGAACTGCGTAAGCCATTTAGGGGCATCAATGAATCTTACCGTTTTGATAACTTTTTCAATTACCCCCAAATTATAAATTGATAGCAAAAAGGTAATTAAAAAACCAACAACACACTATCAGCACACACAAAAAGAGACTAAGAAAAGACCACACACACACACACACACACACTCGCACACGCACACTCACACGCACTCACGCACACACACACACACACACACTCACACGCACACGCGCACACACGCACGCGCACGCACACGCACACGCACACACACACACAAAATGAAAAAGTTAATGGATGACAAGAGATGAACACAAAACTATTCATTTTTAGCTTTCAGAATCTTGTTCGCATCTTTCTTCCACCCTATCCGTTATTAAGGGACAATCAAACAATCAAACAAAGACACACTAATGTCTGAACACTTTTCTCTGATGCTGCTAAAACTCCATCTTCCCCGTGGGTTAGGCGTACCGCTGCTGTAGTTCCTCCGAAGTCGGAGTGTGGCTGCCCACGTGGCGGGGTAATCAGAAACAGGTCACACACGCAATGTTCTCATCCCTAGCTGGTGCATTTGTACCATAGTGTTTCCCAAGCGCTTCGGCTGTTGGGATGATCCCTGGAGTCTTTAAGCCAGGGAACGACAACAACAACTGTGGTAACACGCAAAGAAAATGAGTAGCACGCGCAGTTCCGGTGAGTCTAGAACCCATATGCCATTGACGACACCTTTATATATATTTTCTCTCCGTTTCCCCTTTCTCTCCTTCCCCTATCACCTTCTCCCCAACTTCCACCATTATTCTCTGCACGAAATTTACATGCCATTGCCCGCCCCCCCTCCCTCCCTCTTACTCTCTCTTCTCTCGAGTAACTCTCTCTCCTCTACTCCGAACGCCTCCCCCTCCCTCTCTACTCCTCTCTCCCTCTCTCTCTCTCTCCTCTCTCCTCTCTCTCTCTCTCTCTCCGTCTCTCCTCTCCTCCCCTCTCTCTCTCTCTCCTCTCTCCCTTGTCTCCCTCTGTCTTCTTTCTCACCCCCCTCTCTCCCTCTCCCATCATCCTCTCTCCTCGCATTCTCATCTCTCTCTCTCTCATCTATCTCCTCTCTCTCGTCTCTCTAGTCTGTCTCCCCCCCTCTCTCTCTCTCTTGCTCTCTCAAGTCTCAGTTCTCTCTCTCTCGCTATCTCTCTCTCTCTCTACTCTGTATCCCCCTCTCTCTTTCCTCTCTCTCTCATCCTCTCTCACACTCTCTCTCTCTCTCTCTCTCTCTCTCTCTCTCTCCTCTGTTTCTCTCTCTCTCTCTCTCTCTTCTCGTAGTAGTAGTAGTAGAAGTAAATTGTAGTGAAATAGGTGTTTTCCAATTATTTATTTGTTTGTTTCATAGCACTGGCTCTGGTTTGTTTGTTTGTTTATTCGGTCGGTTAGTTTTCTGTTCTGTTGGTTTTTATTGCTGATGTTGATGCTCTGCCTACCATGTCGTTGCTATATTACTGATAATCGTTGTTGTTTCTGTTGGCGATGTTCCTGTGTCTCAGTGTTCATTTATAGTATTAGTTATGCATTGCATGCTTAGAACCAAGGACAGAATGGAAGAAGACTAGGCCCAGCCTAAATTCTTATCCGTGTAAAATAAAGTGTCTGAAGTCTCTCTTTCTCTCTCTCCTTGCCTGTCTGTTTCATTTTCTCTATGTGCCTTCCTCTCTATGCATATATATTGGTTTGTCTGTTCTTGCCTGTCTGCTTGGCTACCCGCCTGCCTGCCAGTATGTCTGTCTGCCAGCCTTTCTGTCTGTCTGTCTCTCTGAGTCTCTCCTATAACCAGGTTATTTTTCCTGTCTCCGTGTTAAAAAAAAAGTTCAATCAGATTAACGAAGCAAACGAAAAGTTACCGTAAGTTTTAATATGCTACGTGCGTCGCAAACTTTATATATTTAAAAAAAAGGACAGAGAAAGAGAGGAAGGGAGAGAGAGAGAGAGAGAGAGAGAGAGAGAGAGAGAGAGAGAGAGAGAGAGAGAGAGAGAGAGAGAGAGAGAGAGAGAGAGAGAGAGGGGGAGGGAGAGAGACAAACAGACAGAGACAAAGAGAAAGAGAGAGAGAGAGAGACAGAGAGAGAGAGAGAAAGAGAGAGAGAGAGAAACAGACAGACAGACATACAGACATACAGAGACAGACGACAGAGAGAGAGAGAGAGACACAGAGAGAGAGAGGGGGGGGGGAGAGACAGACATACATCCTTCTTTTAGGCACACACACACACACACACACACACACACACACACACACACACACACACAACACACACACACACACACACACACACACACACACCACACCCCCACCCCCCAGAGAGAGAGAGAGAGAGAGAGGGGGGGGGGAGAGAGAGAGAGAGAGAAAGGAGAGAGAGAGAGAGAGAGAGAGAGAGAGAGAGAGAGAAATAAAGAAGAAGAGAGAAAGAGAGAGAGAGAGAGAGAGAGAGAGAGAGAGAGAGAGAGAGAGAGAGAGAGAGAGAGAGATTCACACAAAGACTAGTACTGTCTAGAGTAAGACTGTCAAGTAGGAAGACTAAAAGGAGACAGTATTAGATCAGTAGAGCACAGTCCTTACAGAGTCTGGGCGTAGAGTAAGTAGACTGTCTAATCACTGACATGGACGAACAGACAGACAGACAGGGAGGTGCAGAGACAAACAGACACATGTTACGGTGACACACAGACATATAAACAGACATCAAATTCAATAATACTAATATTAATAGAGAAGAAGAAGAAACAAGTGCAACGCCGAGCAGCTGCAAAGTCCCCTCGCAGCATCGCAGAGCTACTCCGAAATCGGAATGTGTCGGCTGTACACATACATAAAAACGCATAAAAACGCATAAAAACAGCACGTAACTACATAAAAACGCATCAAAACAGCACGCAACTGAATAGGTTTTTTTTATATATATAGCCTTGGGGTTCGGACCCGTGATTTGAGCGCGCGCGATCATGCGCACACGCGCGCACAGAAAAATTCATGACAACTGTGTTATAGACCATTCATCAAGAAATGTTGTGGAAAAAGCTGCATAAAAATACATGCAAAACTTCGCGAGATATTAGCGATTATGTGTTTCGGGGTTTGAACCCCGCAACTGGCGCGACCGTGACCTTAATTTAAAACTAAATACATCAGTGGATAGCTTGCATCTTGGCAAACTAGTATGCCAAATATGATGATAGATTGAATAGTTTTTGAGAAAAACGGACGAATAGCCGGACGGACGGAGGCACGCCGGACGGACGGACGGACACCGGACGGGGACTAAAAACGAATACAAACCCCCAGGAAGGAACATGAGGCATACAGGGAGTTGACTGAGAGACATGAGAGACAGGGACATAAGAGTAGAAGATTCACTCGCAGTTCGCCAACAGCCCAACAAAGATGTAGACAGACTCGATTTCTAAAGACGCAGAGACATCGCAAACGCGCGGGCGCACACACGCACGCACACACACACACACACACGCACTCAGCGCGCGCGCACACACACACACACACACACACACACTCAGGGCTCCCAATCATTCCGCAAAACAAGGGGTCCCAGGGACTCCTTCACTTACAGCATAGAGTCCTAGAGGCGAATGATAAAAATAATTTTTCTAATGCATCCCTGGGACCCCCTGCACATCCTTTTAGAGTGTCCTTTAGAATTTTAGTGCTTCATAGACCCCCAAATGGGGGTCCCTGGGGGCCCTGACACACACACACACACACACACACACACACACACACACACACACACACACACACACACACACATACACACACATAACACACCTGCTGCATGCTGATAAAGGTGATGGGGGGCTGTTTCACAAATAAAACACACACATCCACATGCGCGCACATGCACACAAACACGCACGGAAGCACGCATACATACACACACACACACACGCACACACACACACGGACGCACACACACACACACAGCACACGCACACACAGCACGCACACACACACACACACACACACACACACACACACACACACACCTGTTGCTGGCCTGAAAAAATAGTTGCAGGCCTGAAAAAACAGTAGGTGGTTGTTTCTCAAACAAAACTTCAAAAAATGCAGAGCATGCCACGTTTTTCGTCCTGTTGTTGTCTCCTGTTGTTTTGGTTTGTTGTCACACGTTTCATAAACACACAAACTAACATGGGCCTACACCCACACTACACCAGCGAAATTCAAGTTGCCAACAAAAACTCCATACCACCTTTTAAAACAAAAGCAACATGGAGTGATGGACCCACGCTCAATACTCAACCTACAGTACCCCTCTCTCTCTCACACACACACACACACCACACATGCATACACGGAAGCAAGCAAGCGAGCATACACACGATGCTACTTTTCAAGAATATACACCAGGAACCTATGAAACATAGCACTATTTATTACTATTCTTGATCCTATTTCAGGCCACCATTTGCGGATGAGGAGAGGAAGGGACGACGAAGTAACCAATGGAGAACGAGAGAGACACACAGAGAAAAAACTGTAATTATTGTAAAGAAACTCACTCACTCTCTCTCTCTCTCTCTCTCTCTCTCTCTCTCTCTCTCTCTCTCTCTCTCTCTCTCTCTCTCTCTCTACATCATTAGTGTGCTTGTGCTTGTGCGTGTGCGTGCGTGTGCGCGCGCGCGTGTGTAAGTGCGTGTAAGCAAGCGCGCACATCAGTGCGTGAATGTGAATCTTCCCATCATTCACGCTGACCGTGAACTGGAAATAATAAATCAGACCAAATTCATATGAAAAAACGACAAAAAACATCACAAATGACATTAAAACTCCATTCGATCGACCCGTTTGTACCTGACGTTTCCAAGCGGTGTTTTCAGACCGTCGTTGAACGGTCACAGGAGAGGAACAACAACGAGGCTGCCCCCACGAGACAACATCGGGTCTCCCATCCGGCTCCTCGCGTCCACCCTCTTCTCTGGACACTGCCACTACGTCTTCAACGCCCGTTCCAGACCTTGCACTACCACCGCCACCACTACTGCCCTGACTGACCGGAGAAGGCCTGTCCCCTGCCCACCCACACTGACCAACTCTCTGAACAGTAAACGGCTGCTGGTGGTGTACCGCAAGCTTAGGTGCGTTCAAGGATACTATGCCAGATGACCGGGAAGGACGGTGGACACTTTCTCTGCATCTCTCTCTCAGTCTTGTGCACGAATAGGAACCCGTAGACTCCACCGCAGAGCGTTCGTCACCCGGCTGACATAGATTGATGCTGGCGGCTTGGATTCTCCGAGTGAGGTCTCGTAACCGCACGGCGTCGTAGTAGCAGCCAGTATCTGGCAGGCAACCACTTAATAACCCCTGACCAGACTGAACGAGGTCTGACGTGGCGTTGTTCTCACAAAGCGTGTGGTTGCTTGTTGTTACGTCTGAAGGCTGCTGCTGACATGGTCCGTTCTCCACCCTCATCGTTTCTCCTGCACTGGGTGACCCAGCAAAGTGCATGCTGACCAGCACGCGAGGGCGTCGGCTGGGAGGGAAATAGCGGTACCGTCCGCGTACCGCCGGAACATCGACCTTGCTCTTGCTGGAACGATCCGCGGGCGACGCTTTCAAAATGCCTCTCAACGGTCGTTGGGAGTTTGAATTTTGCGAGTCAGTGCAAGCGCTTGTCCGACTGTTGCTGTTGTTGTTAAGATTGGAGTGATTATCCACTCTTTTACCTTCAGCACCTGCTCCCAAACATCCACAGAAGCATCTGGACATTGTTCATCCTTCCTTTCAAAACGATCTGATTCCAACAGACATGGCCGCTGTGTTGATTTCCATGACACGTTCGTCATTTCGGACCATCAAAAGTATCCCACTCTTTCTTTGTCCATCCATTCAAAACCAGGATCTGACAGGTCCACACTGGGACTTGATTGTGTTTCCGTTAAATCCCTGATGACGATGACACGTTCGTCGTGACAGCATTCCATTCCCAACGTGGTTATCATTTGAAAGTCATTCGAATATGTCATTGTAGACACATTCTTCACTCAAAACGGCAGTAAAACGATTTGACTTTATTGCTACATATTTCAATGGCATTGATACACTTTGGGCGCGGGGCAGGGTAAACATCCAAATCGGAAAGAAGAAGGAAATAAACTTAGAAAGAAGAATACCATAAGTCTCTTGCAGTTCATCCACTAATATCATAGTCCTTCCAAAAGAAGCTGTATATTGTGCTGTGTTCCATGCGAACAATGTCGTTATTGATTGTCCTTATCCACCCCTAATTCCCAGCCCCACTCCGCCTCCTTGTACACGAATCAATCAGACTCCGAAAACTGAAACACGTCCTGCTGTCTCCTCCCTCTTTCAGTGCTAGTGGTAACACTCTACAAATTCAAACCATCCAGAAATATGTCCTCGCTCACAACACACATGTTGCACACTTTTCTCGTTCATGTCTCACGACAATGTAGGAACGAAATCGATCACGGGAGAACGAAATGTTTGATTCGCATCAGACCATAAGGAGCGACTGACACACACTTGACGCGTTCGCCTCGTGTACAATAAACCCGAGTTCGAACCTGGGTACCGGGGATTTTCCCTCGCACTCCGCACTAGGCCTTATGGTCTGAACGTGGAGTCTTTCGGATGAGACGATAAACCGAGGTCCCGTGTGCCCATGCACTTAGCACACGCTAACCCCAGTGGCAACCAAAAAGTTGTCATTTGGTCAAAATGTACACACACACACACACACCCTTTCCTTTCTCATCCGTCACACAAAAGTCGCATGCAAAAAGTTTTTAAACATGGGTGGCGCGCCTCTGGCTGCGACGCGCTCCCAAGGTGGGAGCAACCCGAATTTCACAGAGACGCCTCTGTGACAATAAACTACCAAATAGCTAAGTAAAGTCTCCACAGACACGGATCTCCGACGCACACGCTCACACAGAACTGAACCAGCTGTTTAAGTTTGACCAGAATCGCCAGCACTCAGACCAGACCACGCTTTCATTCAACACGTCTGCCTTCAACAGTGCCTACTGTGTTCCCCTGTATATAACCATGTACTACCTAACCCATTACATACCAAAAGAAAAGAGGTTACAGAAACCCACGCGACACTAGCACTTAAACTCACTGTAGACACCCCGGTTCCTCACTGCCACATATAATTACAGTTTGCTCTCCCACAGTAACGTTTGTGACAAGGACCGCGAAACCAACACAATACAAAACCTGGACTCTATACAAGCAGAGTACTGAGTACTGATGTTTATGTAATTGCTCGGTCTGATGGTGTGTTGGTTTTCCTCCATCGAAGGCCTAAGCACATTTCAATCGCACTTCTCAACAACACGCGCATGTTTACGCCACGATGACAATGAAGATTCTTTAAAGATTTCTGCAACGCTGTGGTATCAAGTCCATTTTGTCGGCTACACACGTGAAGACCTTACCTCCCGTCTATTTCATCCTTACACTGGACCACATAACTTTGATTCTAGAACACTTGTTTTGACAAGTAGTTACACTTCCGAATTCCAAAGTTTTACTACGCTATTGTGCTCGATAAAAAGCGCTATATAAGACTGTCCGTTTATTGTTGGAAACCAAACATTACTCCCGCTCGACCTCTGTTTGAACAAGTGTCACAAAGTTCGGTTTCCCTCCAATATAACAACTCTATGCAAGCGTAGACACAGTGAGTGAAGAAGAGCTAAAGAAGAGAGAGGGGAGGGGAGTGTGTGTCACTCCATCCCTTCCTGTCCAGCTTTCCCCAAAGCCTTGGCTAATACAAACCAACTGACCATGGTGTTTGCAGAGTTAACAGATTCTTACTCAAGAAAGGGGATAGGGAAGGGGGTAAGCAAAACGGGAGGGGGGGGGGGGGGAGCTGAATGGAGGCTGTGATTTGTCTAGCCAGGTCAGAGGTGTAGCTATGGCCAGGTGGTTTGTCCGGTGTAGTATTCTCAAAATGGATTTGTTCTCAACATGTCTGCGCATGTGCGACATCGAACATGCCGTACCAGCAAATTTTATTGTTTGTGTATTCGACACTAAATTGACCCTAAACCTATCCCTAACCTATCCCTAACCCTAACCCTATCCTTAATCCTAACCCTAAACATATCCCTAACTCTTCGCACATGCGCAGACGGATTGAGAAAAAAATCCACATTGAGAACACCACACCGGTCCCCTCCTATCCCCTCATCTAACCCCACACCCCAGCAATCTCCGCTTTTCATACCCAGGTCGTAAATGCTCGCAGTGACAGTCATTACTGCCATTAGCACCCCCCCCCCCCCCCTCTCTCTCTCTCTCTCTCTCATTCCGCCACTGACCGCGTCAAGGCTGTAAAGGCACGTGGTAATCGCCGTGAAAGCACCCAAAGTGGGATAACCACCGTCCTGTGTTTGTCGCGTCCACTTGTTGATTGATGTTAAAGGAGAATTCTGGAGTGATGGCTTCAGAACTTCAGAAACGGTACACAGACCCGCTTGTCTACAAAGGGCAACAACCGCAACGCTTGCCAGACCGGGAGGACGTAAAACAAAACTTTTCTTCCCTTGCCAGAGGGGTGGGTTTCTTATGAAGTCGTCCCTGTTCAATCTTGGACATCCCGCGTGTGTCCGGCAGGGCCTGTGTAGACACACAGGCTTTGGTGTCCAGATTATGATGTCGCCGGATGTCCCCCCCCCCACTCCCCCCCCGGGGGGGGGGGGGGGGGGCTCAAGATCTCCTACACCCCTACCGCCAGAACTGTGTAACTATCTCCAAACAGAATCCTTAACGTGTCACGGTCTTGGTAGTAGGGGTGAAATGAAGGAAGATGGGGGGGGGGCTTTATACCGAAAATTATCTGCCCCTGTCTCGCGACCTCAAATGCGAACGCCACCTACTTACGATTATCGCCCTTGCCTGTCAGGAACTAGTGGTATGTAGCCACATAATATTACCTGCCCCTGACTTGTCACCAGAGGGCATCGGCAGTTCGGCCCTAAAATTATCGCCCTTTCGTCTCAGCAAGGAGTAGTATAACGCCTCTACTTTCGAGCATTCCCAAAGTAGATGATTTTAACACCATGGCACGGCTCAAGATCCACTAGTAAGAAGAGCGGTAAGGGTGAAGAGAAAGGGGAGGGAAAGACCTCCATCGTTCAATGACATAAGGACAGAAATAATGGAAATGCACAGACTCTCCACGGTCTAAAACAACACATGGAGATGCAATATCAATTCGCCTCCCCGCTTCTAGACTGGATGGAGTACATAGGCGGGCGTGTGCGCGTGTGCGCGCGTGTGACGGTGTGTGTGTGTGTGTGTGTGTGTGTGTGTGTGTGACTGTGTGTGTGTGACTGTGTATGTGCGTGCGTGCGCGCGTGCGCGCGTGCACGCGCGCGCGCGTGTACGTGTGTGTGAGAGAGAGAGAGAGAGAGAGAGAGAGAGAGAGAGAGAGAGAGAGAGAGAGAGAGGGGGGGGGGACAGGGAGACAGACAGAGAGAGAGAGAGAGAGAGAGAGAGAGAGAGAGAGAGAGAGAGAGAGAGAGAGAGAGAGAGAGAAATAGAGAGAGAGAGGGAGAGGGAGAGAGAGAGAGAGAGAGAGTATGTGTGATCGTGTGAGTGAGCGCGCGCATATGCAGCTTCAGCTTAATATAAGTCTATTGTTGTAATTAATTTTGTAGTTAAGTAGTTTAATTGCCATCTCTGATCACAAAAATGCAAAACGGTGTAACTGCAAAAAGAGTAACCTGAGTACAACACTTCTCTAATCCGCCAATAG